>JARHVA010008328.1:157500-372500 GCA_037957365.1 Torreya grandis
TAACTAATTCATCAGGAGATATCAAAACAACATAAAAATGAGCTCAATTATCCTTCTCGAGTTACTTACATAGCATGCATAAACACACAGTAAAATTTAGAGCCCAATATATTTTTTTATACACACTTCAAGATATTTGAATCCATGATTAAATATGAATCTTGGATTCTTATACCAATTTTATTTTTACACCATAATCAAATTCATCCTTGACCAAAAGATATGGTCCAAAATCTGGACACTAGTCTTTTTCTTTACAAAATTCAACTATTCAAATTCAAATGGTCAAAGTTAAACATCTAATAGTTGAAATTATATCATGAAATAAATAAAATTTGACTCAATGCAATCCATAGATCTATGTGGATTAGTTAGGGCTTTATCAAGCAATGCTCAGCATTTGATCTTGCTCAGAACCCCCATGGTCATGATACTTGGCACCCTCGTGTGCCTTCTGAGCACTTTAACTATTTAAACATCATGCACTTCTTACCATATCACTCACCATGCACCATTATATCAAAACTATATGATTTACAATGAACCTTTAGATATTCATTTGGTCTTAATCTTTAACTAGTGTAAAATTGACTAAGTATGGGGACCATTGTTATCTATTTGAGAAACCAACTTTAAACCTCAATAAATTTTACCTCGCTCACTCGCGTGATCTCAAATTTGGACCATATGATCTCCTCACATAGGATAATATAACCATGTGATAAAATTATCCTTGAAGAAAACTCACACATGTGATAGATAATGACATTAAAATTCTCACTCATATTTTTTGCCATAGAGCCAACTATGTCAAAAACTTGTCTAGAAGGCCAACTTTGAACATGCATATCTTTTACTATGCTTCAATGATTGACCTAAAAATTATCACATAAAAACTAAGTTCAAAACTAAAAAAACCCATATGATCATGTTGTTATGAAATATCCACACATGAAATATATTCCATCACCAAACTACTTATTCAGTTCTTTCTTGCCTCATGCAAATTTGGATAAGTATGAGAAAATAATGTCAAACTTCTTGGGAGCCCAACTTTGCACTTTCATATCTTGTATTGTGATTTGGTACATGATGTAATATTTAGCACATAAGAACCAAGCATAATAATTAACAAACCCATGTGACTATTTCCTCCTAAAACCTCCATATATGTGAATGTTGACATCATCAACATGCTTACTTGGCTCTATTTGAACATAGAAAACACTATCAAAATACTTGAGAACCCAAATTTTAAACCACATATCTTTGATTTAATTTAGGTGCATGACCTAATATTTATCATATATAAATTAGGGAATAATTTTATCATAACCATATGACCAACTCCCCCTGACTCATCCACATGTGGCAATGGTGACATCAATAAACTACCTACTCAGATTTTATACCACTATACCTAAACTATCTAGATGAAAACTATGGATTACCAGATAAATTCCACTCATACACACAATCTCTCAAATAATCCTTGACCATTGATAATACCCCTTTCACATGATTAAAACACCATACTCATCCTTGAACATCTCTAATCATGCCAAAATTGAAGATCAACCAAGCCAACTTCAAGCACACTAAAACAAGAACATTGCATGCTTAAGATATAAAACCAATTCATCCACTCACCAAGACACCTCTCTGGCATCACCGTGACATAATTTAAATCTCTCAAATGATCTTCCCTTTGTCATTAATGTCAACAACCATTATATAGAAATATTCAACTCATCTTCCTTCTCTCTCTTTAAGCACTCCCATAATAAGAACTTTCTCCCCATTTGACATAATGAGAGGACCTAAAAATACCACTAATAAGAGAGAACCACCTTATAAATATGATACAAACTCCCCCTTACCTTGAGCCTACCTTTTCTTTTCCTTGACAACATTCTCTTGCTCCATGCCAACACTCCCTTCAATCCAAGCACTGCAACCAATGAAGAAATACCACATAAAAACATTGACATCTGATGTAACACACCAAGAAACATCTAAAAGGTAATCCCCATAATATTTTTGAGCCATTTCATTACTTGATCATCTTTATATCTCTATACACCATGAGGAACCACCATACATGCTTACTAGCCTTCTTTCTAAAACCACTTCCATGACCATCAACAGATTTTCATGCCACTCACCAAACATAAAATATACTATAAAAAAACCTGAGAACTCTCCTTAAAACAAAAATACCTAAATATTTTGGAAACACTAAGCAAAAACATCAAATCTTTACTAGGCCTGTTTAGACTCCTTATAACCCTACTTGGAACTTACAAAGCCCAAAAATTTTAGTAGATACATATTTAGGACCTAAAACTTCATATTTGGAGTATTATCATATGACCCTTTAATCACACCAATTTTCAACACCTATCTCATCCTCTAAAACATACTTCCTTCACAAACCTATTACCCAATTAAGCCTCCAATTTGACAAAAACTTGAATAACTTGAGAACCACAAACCTTAAAATCTCTATGAATATTGATTTGAAAACCCATTTGTCCCATTAAACATATTAAGACTCCTCAAACCATTATTCATAAGGCAAACCACTTTTCTAGTAGAGCCTAAAACCCTAAAATCTAAAAATAAATAGAGTCAACAAACTTCTTTCTAGTTAACATACACCTCTAAAAAAAATTTAACACCTTAAAATAACCATTACACACTTATAGACCAATATTTGAGCTTCCACACCTTTGGCAACACATACATACTATAACCCATTTTTAGGCCTGCATAAACTAGGAATCTCGAAAGCAAACAAAAATCTCTAATTTGACTTCAATGTACCTTCAGACCACAAAACCACTTGGAACATGCTATAATAATTTTAAAAAATATTTCTATTTTAAAATATCATCTTGACATTTCATAAATCTCATTATATCACCTGGAAACACCCATTCTGACCCTGTAGACTAACCATATATAGCTATCAACATCATGACATTATCACATCATATCTTCCACCTAGACATACCTAATCCAACTAAAAACACTCATCTCTATCCTTTTAGTTCCATATAAAAAACACCACAAAAATTCTTGCTTCTCCACTAAAAAGAGTCTCTTAAGAAGCATAGATAGATACATCCTTTGCACCACAATGCTCTAAAACAAAGTGAAGCTAGGAGTGGCCCACATCTCCTTAGTAAACACTCAAATCCTCTTATAGCTATAAGATTTTTCTTCTTCTTCTCATTTTGAATTATGATAAATAATTCCTTTTCTATATCACTCTCTTTCTCTTCCAAGATAGAATTGACAACACATGGAGTAACTATGGAATATTGACATACCTTTTCATTTGAAGCATCAACCTTGCAGCTTGAAACCTCATTACTAGGTACAAGTAATTGATGTTATTTACATGAAGCTTGGTTAACAATATCAATATTTTCACTTGGATCCATACACATCTCAGGACTAGCCTTAACCAGTACCTTGTTATTCTCCTTGAGCTTGGTCTCTACATTCACAACATGACCAGTCAATGAGAGCTCTTGGCACTCTTCACCTTCTAAAGCATTTTCCAACATAAAAAATAGATTACTTAGACCTACAGTCTCATCATGACTCACACTTACCACCTTTGGCTTCTATGAGTTAACTTGCCTTCTTCCTTGCACTCTAAAGTCCTGATTAAATCTATTCTAACTTAATGGCCTTTGCTTGCAGAATCTAGCAATGTGACCTCTATGTTCATAGTTGTATCAAGCCATACTCCTTGATGGAAACTCAGCTTGTATTACCTTGTTCAAATAAAAAATATCAATGTGTCCAATGTCATGATAACTAAAAAAAATTACTCTTTTTTAAGAAGACTTACCTTGCCTTTCCTTATTTGGATAATGCTTAGCAAAGTGTCCTTCATTAAGATAGTTGAAGCACTTAACCTTACTCACACCTTGTGACTAATGACCCCCATTATAGTCCCATGCAAACTCATTCTTAAAAGGTCTTCTACATTCTCTATCTCTATGCCCAAACTAATTACAATGATAGAAATAACCATTAAAATTTGCATACCTCATGGCATTTGGTTGTCTGATTTGATTTGTCTTCATTCGGATAGCACCTTCATTCCTTGTTTGATGATTTATTTTTAAAGGCTGATTATTTTTGTTCAAATTAGTCTTTATCTTGTCTTGAGTTGCATTCTCTAGTTATTCTTTATATCCAAGACCAGTTCTATCACTTACACATTTTTGATCATTTAGAATATTGTCTAGATAACTTGATCTCTTTTCAAATCTCACAAAGGACTTCACCTTACTAGATGTCTTCTCTAACTTAGATCTTAATGACTCATTTTCAATTACATACTTTGAACATTCATCTTCTTTAGATTTTAGGCTTGTAGACAGGATTTCCAATTGACAACTAAGATGTTTGACCATATCTTCATGTTCCTTGGCATCTTCATCCATTCTTACCTCAAACACATTGAATTTCTCCTCAAAGTCCTTGAGTTTAGATTTCATATTCTTATTGATATTATTCTCAATCTTCAATTCTTCATGAGCATTTGTCAATGCAATATCATAGTCCACCTCATCTTCATCATCATCTAAATCACACCAAGTAGACTCCTTTTGATGTGAACAACTACCTTCCAAAACTATAAATAGATATTCATCTTAAACAAGATCATCATATTCATGATCATACTTAGAGTTACTGACTTCACTCTCATCTGATGAGCTCCAATCTTCTTTGGTGTAGAAACTCTTCTTATCCTTGAAGTACTTCTTATTATTGTCAAACCTTCTAAATCCCTTTTTTCTTTTATTAGACCTAAATGATCTCTTCCCATCATTATTAACTTAATCATGCTCTTCATCATCATCTTTCTTATACTTATGATGGTATTTGTTAGCAAAATGTCCTATCTCACCATAATTAAAGCATTTGAGGGGTAGTTTACCTTTATACTTGCTTGAACATATTATCAATTTTTTTGAAATTAAATCAATTAGTTCATCCTCATCTATATAAAAATTTCATCCTCTTTGGATTTCTTACCTTGGAATTTATTCTTTGGCTTCATTTTAGTTTTGAAATATGCTTCTTTCTTTAGTGTTATATCATCATTATTCCTCATCTCATAGGCAGTAAGGATGCCATGCAGTTCATCCAACTTCAACTGAGTAAGATCATGACTTTCTTCTACAATAGATACTTTAAGATCAAACTTGAGGGATAGGGACCTTAATACCTTTTTAACAATAGTAGCCTCTTCAAGGTTCTTTCCAATACCTCTGATGATGTCATAATCTCATCAAATCTCTATAAAAAGGATGCCACAAAATCTTTTTTATTCATATTATGACTTTCAAATTGCCTTTTATGAGTTTGAAACTTATCAAGATTGACATTTGAATCTCCTTCATAAATTATCTACATTTTGTCCCATATCTCTTTAGTAGATTTATAAAGGATTACCTTAGTGAATTCAGTCTCTGAAAGACCACAAGTAATAACATTCATTGCCTTGGAATTATTCTCAAACAAATTTTTGTCTATAACACTAGATATATGAATAATAAGAGAAATATAACCATCCACAATAAATTGCCATACATCAAACCCTAGGGACATAATGTATATCCTCATCCTTTCACTCCAAAAATCATAATTGGATCCATTGAACATCGGTGTTTACTGAGTAGAGAAACCTCCTTGATGACTACCCATATTGTACCTTGGATGACCTTCAAGTTATCAAGCCTTTATCAAAGGACCCAATGTGATACCAATTATTAGATGTATAATCACTGAAAGGAGGGGTGAATTAGAGAGCCTAAATATCTCAATTTTAATTACAGTCCTTTCAAACTATTAAACAATTAGCATATATCAACTTGATCAAGAAACATAAACAATAGAGCTCATTCATTCAATGCATACACAAGATCAAACACATAACACATAGTTTCTATGGGAAACCCTAATGGGAAATAAAACCACTCTCAAGATTGAAACACATGGACTACTATCTTATAAGAAATTATAAACAAGAGACTGGTCAATTCCTTTAGATTAATAAATCCTGATCATGTCCTCCTAACCAAAGGCCTTTAGTGAAATATCTATTTCACAATGAGAAACTACCCCTAAGGAAGATAAACTCCTTTATACCCTAATTTGAACACTTTCACTTTAGTACTGATGTCTTCAACACTTGATGATGGATATTCATTTATCTAAACCCTACAAAAAATCTCTCTCCATCTCATCTAGGCCTCTCACATAGGCATGCCACAATCTCTCTCCTTCACTCATACTATCCTCATATGCATACTTGGACCTCTTCACATATACTCAAATTATAGGAGAACTATTTATACATCATATATATCACCTAAATATCATACACATACTCCTCAATATTTCTATTCATTAACTCAACAACTGGGCACTCTACCTCTCCTTCACTCCACAACTCTAATAAACACATTACATAAGTCTCACTCACAACTCACACATCTAAGTCTAGAAACCAACATCTAGTTTCACTATATATAGACAATTCATGAATTATCAAGTCCACAATATTTCCTTGCCTACCAAAATACCTGCCTTCACCCTTAAGGAATTTCACATGGGTCACACTTAAGAACAATCCATTTTCAAAATAGGCCTAAGTCACCTTTAGGTCCTATAGAGACCCATTCAGCTCTTTGATACTTCTCGAAGAAAACTAAAACACAATAACACTTTCTAAATTCATGAACCCCTTTAACATTATCTATAGGTCCTCCTTAAGTTCTAACAACCATCATATAACTCTTAAGATTAAACATAAATAGCTCACACAATTATTTGTACACATAGTCATTATGAATGAAAACATGGTCAAATTTAAAGCCTTTGTTCATATTGGATATGATTGATAAAACCTTCATAATTCACATATATCATACTTATGGAGTCTAAAACACTCCCCAATAACTAGTTCATTAAGATATATTGAAAAAACGTCAAAATGAGCTCAATTACCCTTATTGGGCTACTTGTA
The DNA here is from genome assembly GCA_037957365.1 of Torreya grandis. Lineage (NCBI taxonomy): Eukaryota > Viridiplantae > Streptophyta > Pinopsida > Cupressales > Taxaceae > Torreya > Torreya grandis. The sequence continues at coordinate 164,558 of JARHVA010008328.1, forward strand.
AAATATGTACAAACACATAATAAAATTTAGAAAAAAATATCTTTGTTTGTACACACTTTTATTTTTACACCATGAGCAAATTTTTCCTTGATCAAAAGATATGGTCTAAAAACTAGACATTAGTCTTTTCCTTTGCAAAATTCAAATATTCATATTCAAATTGTCACAATTAAACATCTAACAATTGACCTCATATCATGTAATCTATAATATTTGACTCAATATGCTCTATCTATCTCTATATATTAGTCAAGTATTTATTAGGTAGCACTGGCCATTCGATCTTGCTAAGGTCCCCCATGATCATGACACTTGGTACCCTTGCATGCCTTCTAAGCACTTTAACTATTTAAACATTATGCACTTGTTACCATCTCACTCACCACACACCATTAGATAAAAAATATATGATCACCCATGAACCATTAGATCTTCATTTGGTCCTGATCTTCAACTCATGCAAATATGACTAAGTGTGGGGACCATTGTTATCTATCTAAGAATCCAACTTTGAACCTCAATAACTTTTACCTCGCTCACTTGCATGATCTCAAATTTGGACCATATGATCTCCTCACATAGGATAATCCAACCATGTGACAAAATAATCTTAGAACTCTCACAAGTGTGAGGAATAATTACATTTAAATTCTCACTCAAATTTTTCTACCACAGAGCCAAATATGTCAAAAACTTATCTAGAAAGCCATCTTTGAACATGCATATCTTTTGTCATGCTTTGGTGATTGACATAAAAATTAGTAAAAACTAACTAGGTTTAAAATTAAACAAACACATATTATCATCTTGTTCTTAAATATCCACACATGTGAGATATACCATCACCAAACTACTTACTCAGCTCTTTTTTGCCTCATCCAAATTTGGCTAAGAATGAGAAAATAATGTTAAATTACCTAGGAGCCCAACTTTGCACTTACATATATTTTGTCATGCCTAGGTGAATGACCTCATATTTAACACATAATAAATAGGCATAATACTAAACAAACCCATGTGACCATTTCCTCTTGAAACCTCCATGCATGCAAATGCTGACATCATTAACATGCTTACACGATTCTATTTGAACATAGAAAACATTATCAAAATGCTTGAGAGCCCAACATTACACCCATGTATCTTTGACTATGTTTAAGAGCATGACTTAATATTTATTACATAGAAACTAGGAACTAATGTGATCATAACCATATGACCAACTCCCCCTGATTCATCCACATGTGGTAATGGTGATGTTAGCAAACTACCTACTCAATTTTTTTTCCACTAGACCCAAACTATCTAGATGAAAACTATAGACTACCATATGAGTGGAATAAGATCTCTAATCATATTTGACCATTGATAGGACCCCTTTCACATACTCAAATCACTATACTCATCTTTGAACATATCTAACCATTCCAAAACTAAAGATCAACCAAGCCAACTTTAAGCACACTAGGATAAGCACATTACACACTTTGTCATTATCACTTAGGCTATCAAAGCACTTAATCCTCTCACTAGGACACCTCTATGGAATCACCATAACATCATTGACAACTAATCAATAATGTGTGTGTGTGTGTGTGTGTGTGTGTGTGTGTGTGTGTGTGTGTGTGTGTGTGTGTGTGTGTGTATTAGAATCCTCAAATTTGAATCATACATATATACATACATACACACACATGTGTGTGTGTATGTGTATGTATGCATATATATGTCTATGTCTATGTCTATGTCTATGTATATATGTATAAATGTGTGTGTGTATTAGAATCCTCAAATTTGAATCATACATATATACATACACACACACACATTTGTGTGTGTGTGTATGTGTATGTATGCATATATATGTCTATGTCTATGTCTATGTCTATGTCTATGTATATGTATATATATGAAAACACACACACACACATTTGTGTGTGTATATAAATGCATATATATACACACATACACACATATACATATATATAAAGTCTCTTAAAGTATTTAAATAACAAACAATAAAAAAACTAAGGCATTCCAAAAGTATTATGTGCATTAATAAGCTTTCAATTATGCATTTACAAACTTCAAGTGATTCAAAGTATTTATATTTCTACATACTTATGGAAAATAAGGTATAATCAAATATCATGTAGTTTCATTTTATTATCTAAGGAGAGAATTTGAATCCCCATATCTTACTTGGGTTGGGATTACACTCATAAATTAATATAACTACATAGAGCATTGATTCCATGCATGAAAAATACATATTTGTAAATCCTCAAAATGTATCTAAGGCAAACTCACTTACACATTTTTCCCCTATTGAGATGTGGTGGAGAATCAAGTCAGAATAAAAGGAGAATAAAATTAGACAATTTTGTCCATCAATTTTATGAAGGGAAGCCATGATCCTACTCACATGCCTTTATTAAATTGATCCAAAAATATACATTTATTAAAAACCTATAGAGGAAATAATTGATGGTAAAAGACACAATTGGTGGACAAAATAGGTCACTTTCCTATTTCTACCTCGACAAAATTGGTAGTTAGAAGATTTTAACCTAGTTCCAAAAAGAAGATAAATCCCAGAGTTTCTTTTATTCTAGTCATAGGAGCTTACTTCAAATTCCATACTCTAGTTATATTCATCAAGTGTGTTCATTTTAGTATTATTTCCACCTCCTTCCATATTTTTTCATTATAATTTATGGATAATCATTTTTGGGTACTTTCAGTTACTTTTTTTCCATATTTCAAATATGATAAGGAAGCTTACTCCAAACAATATTGTTGGGGAAGCCCATATTAGAGCCCTAATATTTTATATCAATAATAAAAGGGTGTGTGCTAAAAAATGATTATATATGAGGAATATAAATATAAATATCCAATTATGGTGAGAGGGGAACACCTTTCTACCCTTGAAATCTTTCACAAGATACAAGATGACATGAAGGATGAAATCTTCTAGAATTTAGCTTTGTGGACTTGGAGACAAGTAATGGAATAATTTGTGGATTTGGGGGTGTCTTTATCAATAAGGTGTATGAAATGTTTTCAAATATATGACTAATTATGTTGGCTAGGTTGAGGATGAGGGAACCACACTCCCCACCTAGTTTTTTTTGTTTCTTATATTAGATTAAATTCTAATTTCATACTATCCTTAATGATTTTGAGAACTATATTGGACTAAGATTTGAATTCTCATCATTATGGTTCACAATATCTAATTAGAGGTTGGATTACCCTTTAAAACAAAAATAATAATTAGATAAGTGGAAATAAGTTGAATAACATAAATGGAATCTCTCCCATCCATATGATCCTTCAAAAACACCATGTGACTTTAGATAAACATGTGAGTAGGATCTCATTTAGGACATATTACCTAATCAAAATTTAAATTACTAATATAGGGAACATGGATATTAGTTTTCCTTCTGTGATGAATCAAATTTAGATATTTTTATTTCCTATTTGACCCATTTTCATGACTAGTGGGTAAGGGAAGGATCTGTTATAAAATTTCATGCTTTGTACTGCATGAGAAGTTGTGAGGATATTTAAAAATTTAGTTTGAAACTACTTAAAAAATTTTAACTTAATTTTTGTTTTTGAGATCGAGGGTTCATATCTTTTGTAAATTTTATGTTGCAACACACCTATTAGTTTCATATTCAAGGGTTATATTTAGTTATTATCTACTATAAATATTGTACAACTACATATTTTATGAAATGCCTTAGAATTCACTTTTGAAACTTTTACAACTATATATATTTTCCACTTTAACCTATATCATTTTAGTAAATATTTGATTTCATCTACTTGTGGGGTATGGGAATTTTTATGGGTTATATACTAGTCTTATATGGATGAATACCTATTTGTGGATAGCCTTTCCTACTTCTTGGTTACTTGTTATTTTATCTTATGAAAGCCTTTAGATATTTGTATGACATTTTTATGTACACTTTTTACACTTTATGAATGAAAATGGTAAGAAACCTCATAATCCTATTTAATATGAACTATTTAAATTTAATATTTATTGGAAGTAATAAGAAGACTAGGGGACTTAGCTTGTTTTGGGTTTATGCAGGTCTAAGACTTTATGTAGGTGGAAAAAGGCTCTATAATGGATTTTTTGTCACTCGGATCTGAAGATAAAATATCAAAACTTGCTTGGATGGTTTTGGTAATGATGGAAATATTTGATAATTCATGTTATACCCTCATTAAATCCATGTTATACCCTTAGCACCACTATTATTTCCCCTTGGAAAATAGTATCCTATTGGATAGGAGTACCTCATTTTATTTTCCAATCCCACTTTCTTGTATTCCCATTAAATAATGACTACTTTTCAAATTTCAAAGTTATGTAATGATCGTCCTATGTCCTTAATAATCCCCATTCTAAGGAATTTCAAAGATATGACTATATAAACACATTTTAAACCATTTAGTACATAAGAGGATTCCACACTAAAAATCATTAGAATTTTAATTACACATTGAGAGAAAATTCTCTATTTCTCCCAATTTTGATTACTATATTGTCTTATATCTCCATTATTCCTTTGTTATAACTTATTGTTCATAGTTAAATTGACCAAAAACTATAAATAATTAAATTATTTTGGTGAACCTAATCCTATAAATCATCCAACATTAGGTTTCACAACCCTCTCTCCTTAGAATATGAGTTCTCTAATTTTTCTTACTTCTGATGGTTTCAAGGTTTTCCTCAAACTCTCTCTTTGTATATGCCTTATTGTTAATATTCCATTTTCTTATATCCCATCAAATTTTATAAGCCTCAACCCTATTTCCCTTAGTATTATATGACTACTCTTATTTGTTCCCCTTTTCTCATGGGTAAAACACATTTTTGTATTGCATTTATTTCTAAATGACAAATATATGGTGTCTATTAGATTTTACATGCTCATATAATTGATGATATGTTATTTTATGTATATATATATATATATATATATATATATAATCAATGGTTCTATAGTTCTTTATTCACATTTACAATAAAAGATTTGAAGATTTGTTTGTGGATTGAATCATGGTAAGGTTGTATGTGAAAAAAATATTTGCGTTGATACCCTTGACATTGATATATTTTATTTCCCTCCTCATAGTGAGATCCCTTATATTGGTGTTTGTTTTATGATTCAATATGAGGTATATGTTGTGACAACTCAGTGGGGTAGGGCACACAATGTTTTTAACCCCCTTCCTTCATTTCAAGTCCAATATAGGGTTATCAAAAACTTAATTTCTCAAACTTCCAACCTTCCTCTTGATCCTTATAGGATTAATATCCATGTGCCTAAATAATAAAATCTTGTGGATTAACTTAATAATATCCATGATGAAATATCTATCCTACAGTTACTCAAAAGCTCAACTATTTTAAAAGATACCATCTATGAGGCTTTTCATGATACTACTTTTCCATATGATAATATACCTACTAACTTTGCTTCTATTGTCAAAAAATTACAATATATTGAGAGCCTTACACATTTTTAGTTAAAATAATTACCCTATAAGGATATCATTGACCAAAACTTATAACCCTTGTACATTTAATTTATTGTCAATGATAATGGAATCAAGAGAGTCCTCATAGATAATGTTTCAACTTTAAACATATATAGTAAATACTTTATAAATTCACTCAGACTTGATTATGATGATATTACACCTTCATAAATGGTCATAAAAGTATTTTAAAATAAGTAATAATATCCCTAGGAACTATTACTTTGAACATAACTATTTGGCCTAAAAAATTAACTACACCATATTAAGTGATATATAATGATGTAAGTTATAATATATTACTTGGTAGACCATAGATCCATGCTATGAATTTAGTTCCATATAAATTTACATAGATTATTAAAATTTTTACATGAGGGTTGCATTTATACTTGTCATGTAGATGATTTCCCATTTTGGTTTTACAAAACTATGAATCCTACATAAATTATTATTTCACAGCTTGATATAAAATAAGAAAATATTATATCCCTTCAAATATTTATCCCCATGGAAATAGTGCATACATATTATTTGGGTTAAATTAATAAGATAAATGAGAATAGTGGTACTTTCATTGATAGTATAAACAAACATTTGTCTAAGATATGTTGTACTCTTTTCTATCCTTAGAAATATAGATATGACATGTAAAAATTTAGTATCAACCAATTATATTATGCTAATAATTATTTTGCACATAAATTTATATTATCCTTGCTTAATTATATACTATATTCCAAGGATAAAGGTAATCAACCTATTACATACATTTATTTCAATACTATAAACCAAAAGAGTCCATTGGTCTAGTTTAGACTACTTTATAAAAATATTAGAATGGTGATTTAATTTTTTTGGAATTGGTGTCTTATTCCTATCTTAGTTAAAGGTATAGGTTGAGTAAATTAGTAAATAATATTACAATAATTTAACCACTGATTTGTATAATTTATTTATATTTTTAACCTTTTTATAAATATCAATAAATATGGAGAAAATAAGACTTAGCTTAAAACAAATTGAAATGATTGTTGCAAGGTCTAATATTGGTTATGTAGGATTGGAACAGTGTCATAAATTAGGATCTATATTTCATATTTTTAAAGGATAGGACCCCCAAAATAGGACACCATAGAGTCTAATTTTATTGTCCAATTTTACCATTATTGTCCAAACTACTCATAGAGACCTAAGTTTTTTGGGTTTTGTTCATTGTCCCTATGTGAGCTTGCCTCTGAAATTTATACTATTGAAAGTCTATGAAACTCCTTATAGAGATGATTTTATATTCAAACCCAAGATTTAATTATGCTTTGATAAAAATTTGAGAAAGAAGGGGGGGTTAGTGTGTGTAATATTCACTAAACATGTGTCCACACCCCTTGTGTGGGCACGCTACCTACATACCAATATTCTAAAGAGGGATCAAGCCATATGTAGTTCTTCCACTTAATTTGATTTATGAAATAGTGTAATTTAGATGAAAAAAAGATAAAATGGATGTGCTTGAGATGGCTAGGGATTGGTGTGAGGATTTGGATATGCTTGTAGCTATATTGGATAGCTATATACAAATAATAGGTAAATTTGTCTTAGTGGTTTTTCTTGTATTCTTGCTTAATTTATAATATTTTCTAACCTCCTTCTAAATGAAATTTGAAAGGGATTTTATATAGATATATTGGTCATGGGTTGAATGTATCCATGCTAGGATGACAAGATGAATGATAGGAACCAAAAGGAAATAACCATTGGAGTTTAAAATTTGATTGGACAAGAGTGCCAAAATAAGGCACCCTAGGGTTCAGTTCTATAGTCTATGTTGGGTGCTCCTATTCTATAGGTGCAGGACCTAGAAGGATAGGATTGGCCTATGAAATGCTACTTTGCTAAGGTGGAATAATCATTTGGAAAGCTCAAGATAAGTGGGAATAATAAAAAAAGGTACCTAGAAGGGTCATGAGAGCAGGTAAGAAAGACCTATGGGTTGGGTGTCACAAGACACACTCAAGCTACCAATTTTTACATTTTATATGACTATATTTTCACCTTTTTATTCTAGTGATGCAATGAAAAAAATACATGGATAAAGGAAAAGTAGAAAGTGTACCTAAACTTACTTGTAAGGGTGAAGCTCATGAAGCTATGTGATGTCAGGTGTGCATAGAGAGAGCATGTCATGAAGTGTAAATATAAAAAATTAGGAGTAGATAAATTCTTACTAAACAATCTATGCCTAAAGTAAAAATGTATAAAATTTGGGTAAAAGAGAGAGGAAGAAAAAGGGAAAAATACACCTTACTGGGTATATGAACAATATAAAACCTACTATGATGTTGAGTGATGTTGGGTATGTGCTAAATGATGTTGTACCAAAATTAATATCATGAATGGATTTGAGTTCTCAATTACTTGAGAGTGGATTAAGAATGTAAAGGCTAGCCCTTTAGCTCCATCATTGTCTACTAAGTGAAGCTATGTGATCATGTATATGTTAATCAATGTTTAGACTATGTGTCCAATCCCTTTGAGTAGGTGGCTCAAGAATACAAAGGATAGCTAGTCCTTTGGCTCCATCATTTCCCTATGAATTGAAGTTATGAACTAATAATGATATTAATGTGTGTCATATGAGATGACTCTTAAATCCCATGAATATTCTATAATCTAATAATTTGGCATGGATAGATGAATGTGTGTTGGAAACTAGGCCACTCTTGGCCACTCAAAAAAGGTAGAGATTAGGCTTATATGAAATCCACTCCAAAACTAGGAAATAAGATTATGTGGAAGCCACTCAGGAATGATTCCAACCAACTACAGATAGAATAAGGCATGAAATTGCTGAGAATGCCTAGGTAATGCCATAAACTATAAAGAAGAGAAAGCAAATGTGTCGTGCACTTTGCCTCGAATCACTAGTGTTTGTAACATGGATTTTGATCTAGAAGTTATACCAATAATTATATCTAAAATTGGAATCAAGAGCCATTATACCATACATGATTACCCCTATATCTATATTATCTAAGAATTTTTTTACTAAAACTACTGATTTGGAACTGAACTATTGCTGATAAAACTGTAACTGGTCTTACCTTTCTATTTATTTTTAGAAAATCTAGTTTTTTTATTGTTTAGATAGGAGCATTGAAATATAACACTCTACTATCCAACACTATAATCCAAACTTGGAACTCTTGTCATGTATTTATTCTAAAGACTATTCTATAATTATCACTATCTGTTTGGTTTGTTCTACGTGGTTTGGGTTCTAGTTGATGTTTTGAGTGTTTTAAAAATTGATTTTTTGATCGGTAGGAGCTCTGATCTCTATGACAAAAACCTTATTTGTTTCTCCTTCTTTTGAGGTTAGGAATGAAGACCCTATAATTATTTCCCTTAGAATAAAGATCCCTAAAAGTGTGTTATGATATGAAATACATGATATAGTAATGATAATCAAAAATATGTCTCAAGATATAGCATAGTTTATGATGGAGATTGTTAGATCAACATGGGTATGCCTAGATAGTGAACTAGAATTAGAATTTGGGTTAATTATTAGTTTTTATTTGTCAAGGAGGGATGGAGCATGATTTCCATCATGGCATCCAAAAAATTAAGAGAATTCATGATGTGGATCATGGCATTGCAAACAATTTAGAAGAAAATAAACAAATAAGCACACAAGGTAAAAAGCAAAAAGCATACAAGAGTGGCCAAGGGGCCAAGAAAACAAGTGAAATGGGAATATGTCACTTAAATTTAAAATCAAGCATACAAATCATGTTCAAATACCACATACACATATAATTTAAAAACAAGCAAGGTTGGTATGAGGGCCACAAGCACATAGAAGAGTACAAGTAAAGGATATTGAAAAATATCCTAAGGCACACACAAGAGAAAAAATAGAAACTGAGAAATGCAATCACATATAACTATGTAAATTAGGGAATAAAATCATGTAATATTCTATAAAAATAAGCACATATAACTAATCAAAATAAGAAGTGAAAGTATGAAAGACATGTAGTATAAGACTAGGTAGATGCTAAGAAATACACAAGTGTTATATACTGGTGAGTGTTGATAGAATAATCTATGTAAACCAGTAAGTAATATGCATTAACATGATAACTAGAGTGTGTGGTGTAGGAATGGCATAACATGTATGGTGTAGTCATGTAGAAGATACCCCCAGTGGGTAGATATATCAATGTATGTCTTGAATGTAGAAGTAGGATGCCCCCTCAATGGGTAGAGTGAAGCAATCAAGGATTTAGATGTTACTACACACAATCAAAGAAGATCAAGTGAAGCATGGTAATGTAGATAAATTGACAAAAATAGAATAGAATAACAAATGTAAGTCTAGTATGGTAGTAGAAATGTAAAGCATGGATGATGCATACAATTAAAATGTTTTTGAATTTTTGAATTATTTAAATGTTTTTATATGTTGAAATGTTATATTGTTTTTGGTATTTTTTAAATAAGATATGTATAATAAATCATAAGGAGACTATGTAAAATAAATTGAAAAGAAGCTATGTAAAATAAATCATAAGGATACTATGTATAATAAATTGAAAAAAAGTTATGTACAAGAAAGACTGAGAAGAAATGATACTAACCGATGAGTCTCATGATAGACTTCCTATCATGGTGTCCTATATCAAACAAAGGAATCATGAATGATTATGAACAATGAGGGAATGGACACAAATATGAATTTTAATATTCATATTTATTTTTGGTATCTTGGAAATCATAATAACCTATATTGTTCCACTCATCATTATCATCTTGATCTTGAAACATTGGAATACTAGTGTTAAATTTTGTTGTATCTGGATCTTTTATTTTAATAAATTGTGTCTATGAATGATTTTCCTTAGGATGTTAAATAAATCCCAAACCTTGGTGGCAAATATTATCAACTTCTAGAATAGGAGTAGTGATGCCTTGAGCATGCTTTCCCAACCCTTGACCTTGATAATAAAATTGTTGTAGATATTTTTGTCCAAATCCATTGTGCCTTAGAAGTTGAGTCTTATTTTGGAGAGGTAGATTTACATCTTTCTCATGCTTTATATGTGCCTATGGTACTATTTGTTTCTCTAATTTTATTTTTGGATCTTTTTGTTATTTTGAGTTATGCTTTGGTAACCACTTTTGTACTATTTTTGAATTTGACCCTTTATGAATATGTTCATATGTTACCATGGATTGCTTGACTGATTTACCTTGTATATGGTCCTCATTAGAAATTATCTATTATATATGTTTATTCAATGCCAAAAATGAATGTATTTGATGCCCATGTATTCTATGATATGCACAATAATATCTGGATCTTCTCATTGGATGTAGAGGAGGTAGTTTGATCAAATTAGATTTAATCATTTCCCTTAATACCTCACTTTAACTCTTATTTGATCTTTGAATGATTTTTGAATCACTAGTTGTATAGTTACTTTGTTTTGATATGTAACATTGCTTACAACCAATTGACTAGGTGAAGGTGCATATACATGATTGGCACTAAGATACCTTTGAGGATTTGGTATTATAATATAATTTTCTAATGTTGTGATATGTTCATGTAATAGCTAATTTTGCATTTGTAAATCTAAAATTAACTTATTCATACTAGTGATTTGATCCCTTAAAGTCTCACAAGTGCAAACCCTAGTTACTTCTGATTGAACATGTAAACACATATGTTAAAGAGTTTTTGAAGAAGATATAGGTTGAATGTATGAATTAGGAACAATAGTATAGGCTACCTCAGCTTTTGGAGGGGTGATAGTATGGACCTAGTTAGAGGGAAAGTAGCTATCACCCTCTTCGGGGAGATAAGGAGAAGAAAATTCTTTCCTGTGCATAAGATGACATTGAAACTTGATAGGTGGTTGTTAGCATATGTAATGGATCCTATAAGTATGTAAGGATTTTATTCTTAACTGAATTACACATAATAGAGAGATAGCATGTTAAAGAAATAATTAGAGTTATAAGTTGTATAACAATGTGACTATAGAGAATATTCCACATGAGAGATAAAAAATAAGGGATAGAGAGCATGGAGCTTTTCACTAATGCATAATTTTTTTTTGATTTGTAACATAACATTTTTAACATGTTTAACAAAATAGAGTTACAAATTATTCTGCATGAGAAAGAGAGTATGGAAAAGAAATATTGAAATCTTGTACATTTTTAGCAATAATTTTTGTAATATCATCTCTTATTATAAAAAGTGAATATGAGAGGGAAATAATTAAGCTTTGCATTAACATATAGTAAACTTCATCATTCATATACATAATAGGACTGAGTATGGACTCCTTATTGTTTGCAAAAAATGTAATGAAATGAGTGAAATCCATTTTTTATTTTTATGTGAAATCTGAACTGGATGTAAGGTGATACCTTAAGAAGCAAAGGGACCTAGTAAGTTCAATTAGGGTTTGAAATAAATTATGTTTAAAATTACTAAGGTAAATCTTACAAATTAAATGTGAATTTATGATTTAAATATGCAAGAAAAAATCAAAAATATTGGAAAAAATTGGGACCTAGTATAGGCAACTACTGTTTGAAAGAAATTATTTTAAAAATTACTATAGTTAATTTTAAGAATTAAATGTGAATTTTTTATTTAAAGATGTAGGAAAATATAAAAAATACTGGAAAAATATTGAGACCTATTATAGGCAACTAGGGTTTTAAAAAAATAATTTTTAAAATTAATAAGGTAAATTTAAAAATTTAAATGGAAATTTTGATTTAAAAAAGTAGGAAAAAATTAGAAAAATACTAGAAAAATACTGTGACCTAGTATAGGCAACTAAGGTTTGAAGAAAATAATTTTAAAAATTACTAAGGTAAATTTTAAAAATAAAATGTGAATTTTTTATTTAAATATGCAATAAAAATTAGAAAAATATTGGAAAAATCTACAAGGAATTTTCTCTAGGATTTTTATGCATAAATGAAGTAAGTTGGGCTCACTAAATAATTTAACTTTTTTGGGAATATTGGTGTCTTATTCTTATTATAGCTAAAGGTCTAGGTTAAATAAATCATTAAATAATATTTTAATAATTTAACCACTAATTTGTATAATTTATTTATATTTTTAACCTTTCTATAAATAACAATAAATATGGAGAAAATAATACTTAGTTTAAAATGAATTGAAATGGCTATTGCAGGGCCTGATATTGGCTATGTAGGACTAAGATAGTGTCATAAATCAAGATCTAGCTTTCATTTTATGAAAAGATAGGACCATCAAAATAGGACACCATAGAGTTTGGCATTATTATCCTCTTTTTCCACTATTGTCTAAACTACTCGCAAAGACTTGAGTTTTTTATGTTTTGTTTACTATCTTTGTGTGAGCCTTCCTATGAAATATTAACTATTGAAAGTCTATGAAACTCCTTATAGAGATGATTTTATGTTCAAACCCTAGATTTCATTATGCTTTGATAAAAATTTGAGAAAGAAGTGGGGTTAGTGTGTGTAAGATACACTGAATGTGTATCCACACCCCTTGTGTGGGCACATTGCCTACATACCAATACTCTGAAGAGGGATCAAGCCATATGTAGTTCTCCCATTTAATGTGATTTATAAAATAGTGTAATGCAAATGTAAAAAATAATAAACTAGGTGTGCTTGAGGTGGCTAAAGACTGGTGTGAGGATTTGGATATGCTTGTAGCTGTATTGGATGGTTGTATGAAAAGAATAGGGAAATTTGTCTCAATGGTTTTACTTGTATTCTTCATTACTTTGTAATATTTTCTAACCTCCTTCTAAATCAACTTTGAATGGGATTTTATAGAGATCTATTGGTCATGGGTCAAATTTATTCACACTAGGATAACAAGATGAATGATAGGAACCAAAAGGAAATAACCATTGGAACTAAAAATTCAATTGGATAGGAGTGTTGAAATAGGACACCCTAGGGTATGATGCTATAGTCCAAGTTGGTTGATCTTATCCTATAGGTGTGGGACCTAGGGGGATATAATTGGCTTAGGAAATGCTCATTGATTGAGGTGGAATGACCATTTAGAAAGCTCAAGATGACTGGGAATAAGCAAAAAGGTGTCTAGAAGGGTCATGAAAGCATGCAAGAAAGACCTATGGGTTGGGTGTCATAAACCACACTCAAGCTACCAATTTTGACATTTTATATGACTACAAATGGATTAAAATGTGAAAATAAAATGGGATATAAAGGTAGGTATTTGGATTCAATGAATGCATATTTAATTTCCAATTTTACCAATTCCTCATCAATTTAAACTAGGCCTTGGATATACTACATAAACTTGAGTTGAAGATATTCTCTTCTAAGTAGATCAAAGGAATCTTAATGATTACGATCATGATTATGATTCAATGTATAAACATTTACATACTCATTTACAAGTCTATAAAATAAAATCACAATGAATTATATCATATTATGTCTTTAGAACTTATATATCCTAAGTTGATCAATGAAGATGCTTCATCCAATATTCTACTTTTTATAATTCAAAAAATAATGAAGGATCTTCAAGAATATGTGGGATATTATAAAAATTTACCATATTTACATAATAATAATATATTTACATATAGTGTGAGTTACATTACATAATTTGGAAAGTGTGAACCCTCATCTATCAAATATGGCATTCCATTAGATGGTCCTAATTACTTGCCTACTACTCTATATCCTAAGGAATGATCAACAATACTCAATGAGACAAGAAATATATTTAAATATGGTTTCAAATCATAATATAAGTTATGTTACTTAGTAAATTGATTAAATATAAATAAGATACATAATATAGATAAATTTATACAAATTTCCATGTATTTTCTTGAGAATATTTTGACATGGCTAGTATTGGTCCATCAATCACAGATCATAATTTAGTACTCCATCATAATGTTAAAATAGTTAAGAAAAATATTAGAAATATGAATTAAAAAGTATATTTATTATTTAAATATTAAAATTATATATAATTAGGGGTTCATATGACATTTGTATTATTTACCTTTTATTTCTAACATAGTCTTAGTTGTAGAACCTGACAAACACTTTAGACTATGCTCAAACTTTAGAGACTTGAATAAGGCTTGTCTCAAGGATGAATTTACTATACCTAAATTTAGTATTATTTTTTAACATTCCAATGGGTATGATATTTTATTCTTCATGGATAGATTTTTAGGTTACAAAAAATTATGATAAACCCCACTGATCAATATAAGACTATCTTCACAACTTATCGAGGTACATTTTTATACATCATTCCTTTAGATATTAAAAATTATAATTCTAATTATCAAAGGCATATGACACATATTTTATGTTTACATGAATAATATTTTAAAATATCACGTTTAAGTTATTTTATGAAAATCAAAGAAACATGAAGACCATTTCAAAGACTTGTGGAAAATATTTTAAAGATATAAAAATGTAATGTATGGAATCCTAAGAAATGTGTCTTTGATGTTACATTCATAAAATTATTGGGTTTTATTATTTAAAAAATGTGACATAGAGTTTGATCCTACTAAATCATAACCCAATGTTTATATTGTTTGGAATTAACTCATTCATAACAAATGAAAACCAAGGAGAGTTTCTATTTAAGAATATACTAGATAGAGGGAAATATAATTACATGCGCAGACATGAATTTTCACATGAGAAAATTCTTTTGGGTAAAAAACCCAACATAATCTCCTTATTTATTATAACATCAAATTGTAATGTTTTACAATACTAAACCAATCACTAAGGTTAAACAGCCTTCATACAATGTTTTAATTTATATTAAAAAGAATAAACTTGATCATGTGTATTAAAAATTAAACAACCTTTGTTACACATATGATTGAATACATATGATTCACTATATTTACTCAATTGTATTATAATCAACATGTATTTACCAACCACTTAAATTTTAATATCCACATAGAATAAGAATTTTCCACCAATTAATACACCAAGTGAAAATGTGTAACACTTATCAATAGATGTCAAATCACTACCAAGACATTACTAACACTTATTCAGTATAAAAAATAAAGATATAAAATTATATTAAACACCTTCATGTATAATTTCATTGATATAAATGTGTAAAAACTCCTTGCATCCCCTTACTATAAAATTAACCTATAAATAACACTTCAAAATATCCCAGAGTGCAGTGAAACTAAGTAGAATGCGTATTTCTATAATCATTATTTCATGATTAATTTTTTTTGTAAATATCAAATTTAGTCTTTGATAAATACTATTCAACCTTCCTATCTTTCACAACTAACACGTGAAACAATTTGAATAACTAATAATTGCACAAAACACCTTGGTGATAACTATGTTATGCACATTTGTGTAGAATATATCAAAGTCAATACATTTACCAATAATATCACACTTGTAATTTTTTCATAGGGAAACATGTACCCATCCTTAAATAACTTTGGGAAATCATTCCTAGATTTTTATTGCACTAAGTGAACTTATCTGTACTCATTTCCTTGATCAATGAATATGTAATGTGTTGTTCATTTATTTTCAATATATTTATATCCTCGACCATTTCCATCATGAAATGATATCAAACATCAATATGCTTAATCTGAGAATGATAATCAAAATTATTTTCTATAAAAATTGTGCCTTTCAAAATTTATCCTTATAGTCTTCCATTTGAACCCAACAATAGAATAAAATAATTTAATCCACACTAGTTCCTTTCATGAGTAGCTAATATGTATTAAAATTCATTGGTAGATATCATAACATTGCCTACCATTTTCTCATCCAAATTATAGCTTCAAAAAATAAGGTGAACACATATGCACTAGTATACATATGGACATTAAGATCTATAGACTAATTAAAATCCACAAAGCCCCATAGATCTAAAACCTTGCTTTCACTAGCTAACCCTTGATAACAAATGACATAGTCATATGTTCCATGCAGATACTTGAAGATTAGTTTTTACTTTTTATCAATGATCCTTCCATATATTAGACATGAATATGATAAATAATCTTACTTTTTGCATAATTTAAATTCTCATATAGACCATTGTGTACATTAGGCTTAACACTACAATCACATATGGACCCTAAATCATGTCCTCCAACTCTTCCTATATGTAATGCCCAAAACACACACTAAACAATTTTGTAAAAAGGAGCTATTTATTTTTTAAATATATAGTTTGTTATTCTTTTTTGATGCACACCTAAATAACAAGATAATAATTAATCAAACTTATTAAACATATTTAATTAGTGAACTAATTAGTTTATGACAAATAAATAATTCATATATAAAAAAACTTAATATCTTAATAGAAAAATAATTAAATTTTATTTTTAATAATCCATTCAAATAATCCTTTATAAAAATTAATCAGAATAAAATTATTTATTTTATAAAAATATTTAATTCACAGATCAAAATAGAATAAAGTGATTTTAAATCTAACTTTAGTTACCCACAACTAAATAAGTTACTAACAATCATTTACCAACCATTGTTATTTTCTAGTAAGAATTAATAACACCATTTGAAGGTAAAAAGAAAAGTAATTTATTTAATAAATAGTATAAGAGAGTTCACATGGAGAATTAAATAACTAAAAACAATTACCATAAAACAAAGTCAAAGTCTTCTCCCCCTTGTAAGTGGAAGAATTAATGTGAGCCATGTGATAAAATGATTTTGAACCATGGGATTCCAAGAGTTGCCCTAATTTCTCATGTAAACACTTAAAAGTTATTTT
Source organism: Torreya grandis (assembly GCA_037957365.1). NCBI lineage: Eukaryota > Viridiplantae > Streptophyta > Pinopsida > Cupressales > Taxaceae > Torreya > Torreya grandis. The sequence continues at coordinate 181,983 of JARHVA010008328.1, forward strand.
CTAAGTTTTCTCTCTCATTTTTCTTTGATTGGTATACATGTTGGAGGCTTGAGGAAAATAATTTGGGGAAGAAAGGCTCTCCTACCCTAAATAAATGTATATAATTTTTTTTAAATGTATACTTATATATATATTTAGTTATGTATACACTAGATATTCAAGAATAAGAGAATATATTTCAATATACATAATATAATAGTTATTTTCTATTATATCATATATATATATCTTATTTTTATTTGTTTATTTATTTTTTTAAATTTATTTATTACTCTTTTTTTTGTCTATTTTTTTTCAATTCAAAAATATATAATATTTTATTTTGATTTATTATTATTATATTATTTAAATTTGTTTAAAAAATAATTTATAATTTAAAAACAATAATACAAAAATTGGGGGGCTAACTAACCCCTATGGACTATGGCCTATAGCCACAGCCATGGCTAGGAGCTGTCAGCCTCGAAATACAGTGAGGTAAGGGTCGGTCTCCCTTTTTACATAACTCTTTTTTTTTGTTATTTATTTATTTATTTTATTCTATTTAGTTTTTATTTTATTTTATTGGGTATATATATATATATATATATATATATATTCCTTTATTTTCTTCTTTTCTTTTCTTTTTGGAAATATAAATATGTATGTATGTAACTTTTTATTTGGTTAAAAGTAACATATAATTTTACATATATTTTAAACTCAAGTAAAATTCAATCTTATTATAATGGTACTATTATCTTTATTTATTTGGTGAATGTTCATAAAGTAATATAAGATCAATTTTCAACATTATAAAGTATAAATCTACTAGAATGCTCTCCCACCTTTTTATTTTTGAATTATGCCATGGTTGTGGGGGACCTAGGGGGACCCCTTGGTTCCTATTCCCCTTCATCAGTATGGGTTAGCCATGAGAATATCTCAGGTTGTTCTAATATCGTGACTCATGGTAATGTTTTGGTTCCTAATGCCTGGAAGAATATCCTCTTGAGAGATAAGAACTATGTGAAATAGAAGGCCATCCCTCTACTATTAGAGATGGAGGATGGTTTAGATATTAATCTCCTTGATCCCATGGTGAAAAGGATCATTTATTCTATGGATCATGCTCTGGTGGGTAATTTCTTTGACATTTGACCAAATATTGATCTAGTTAGGAGATGGGTAAATACTAAATGGAAGGTAAAAGGTAGTGTCTTAGTTAATGCCATGGCTAGGGGGATGTTCCTTTTTAAGTTCACAACTAGTGAATATCTTACCCAGGTTCTCACAGGGGGACCATGGGTGTATGGTATGCACAACCTCTCATTATGCAAATGAAAATTGGGGTTTGATGTAGTGGTGGATCTAAACAAAATGGCACCAATTTAGGTAAGACTTCCAGGTCTACCATTGTATTATTAGGATGAGGAAGTGATTTATTAGATAGTGAATATGTTTGGGCACTTCATCACATTGGATAAGACTACCAATAACAAATCTAAGTTTTTTTCCACTTCTGTATTAGTGTGGACATAAATAAAACTTTGCCTAATTCCATTTTACTTGAGTCAAAGTTTGGTTGATGGACTCAAGTCATTTAGTATGAGAATACCATGGTATTTTATCAAAATGTAATAAGAAATGGCACCTCATCACACAATGTATATTTAAGAATAATAATTCCATTATGTTGGAGGATCCCTTGACTAGGGAAGAGGAGGACTATCCCTTAAAAAAAGATATTCTCAACATTATTAGTTCCCCCCAAAATAAGGAGAACAAGGAGGATATGGATAGGGAAGAAAACATAAGTATTCCTACACAATGGAAAAAGAGGTGGAGATACCCATCTTGAGGAATGAAGCCCTTAAGATATAGGATATTTAGATAGACATGGGGAAACAATAGACTAACCAGACTACACAACTCATAGAGGAAGGAGAAATACAAGTAGTGGATAATGATAGTGTTGATCTCATCTCAGAGAATTTTGAGATATTTAATGAAGTAAATGGAATTTAACATTTATTTAAAAAATAAGAAGTTTGGTCAAAGAGGGAGGTACTTGGAGTAAACAATGTTTCCCCTCTCTAGTTAACAAATCACTAAATTTAACACTGGGTGCAAGATCTAGTAAAAATGAAAAGAATATAGATTCAAAGGGTTGGAATACCACCAAAAATAAAGGTAAAATTTAAGGAAAATAACTGATGTGGGTGTTGATTCCAAAGCAAGAAGACCCACCCAAAGAGAATCAAGGCAGAAGACTTTCAACAAAGACATTGCCATCAATAGATAGAGGATCTTGGAGATTGTCTCTAGGAAAGTTCAAGGCAAATGAAGATCATATCTTAGAATGTTCAAGGGATTAATATCCATCATAATCAATTCACTATCAATAACTACATTTTTGATAATAAAATTGATATTCTTTTATTGAAAATAGTCAAAATAAACACTAAAGGTTTTAAGCTGGTTACTAAAGAAATATGGCCTAACGTAGATTTTTGTATTGGTGATGTTACTAATGCTTTTGGAGGTATAATCACCATGTGAAATAGCAATGTTGTGAAGGGAAGTCTTATACATAAAGATAAGAATAGTTTGAATGTCAGGATGGTCAGTCAAAGCAATTCCTAAAACTTAGTAAACATATATGCCCCTAATCAAAGAAACACTAGAAAGGATTTATGGGATTATCTTTACACTTACATATAAATTAATAAGGAGGACTATTGGATGCTTCTTGGTGACTTTAATGCTACTCTCTACCCTTTAAAAAAGATGGGTGGTATTCTAGACTACTCTAATAGCATGATTGACTTAGCTGAGTTTCTCAATAGCATGGGGCTAATGGATCTTGATCTTCAAGGTTAGTGTTTCACATGGTCCAACCATAGGAGAGGTGAGAATTTAATTCAAGTTATACTAGATAGGATGTTATTTTCCTCTAATTAGGATCATTTTAGTGGTTATATTCTAGAATCTCTCCTTAGGATGACCTCTAACCACAACCCCCTCCTTTTATCTTAGAAAGATAAGGCTTTTAATGGCCCTTTTTTCCTTTAGATTTGAGTGTATGTGGACTCATCACCCAAGATTTAGAGATCATTTGGCCAAATGGTGGAATACATCAGTTCAAAGATCCCCCATGTTTAGATTGGCTTATAAGTTAAATTTAGTTAAAAATAAAGTTAAAAGTTGGAATAGATTTACTTTTGGGAATATTTTTGAAAATAAAAGAAGGATCTCTACTAATCTTGCTAACATTCAACTGTAAATGGCCAATGAAGAAGTCACTGAAGATATGGTACAACTAGAGGATTCTCTAAAGAAGGAATGGAGGGAGTTACTTTAAAAGGAGGAAATTTTATGGAAGCAAAAATCTAGAGTGCAATGGCTTAGAGAAGGGGACAGGAAAAAAACCTTCTTCCATCAATATACTATGAAGCACACGAAGAGGAACAACATAAATGAGTTAAAAGATGAAAATGGATCTTTGGTCTAGTCAGATAATCAGATAGGACAAGTGGTGGTAAATTACTTTCAAAGGTTCCTGGCTGTTGAAAATGGAAGGGAAAATCAAGAGTTCATTAATATCATACCCACATCCCTTAATGATGAAGATAATAAAATCCTTATGAAACCTATGACTGAAGAGGAAGTTAAAGCTTGCCTCTTCATGATGAGTGCTCTTAAGGTCCTAAGGCTAGATGGTTTCTCACCATCCTTTTTCCATGTCTACTGGTAGGTTATGGGGTAGGATGTCACTAAGGCAACTTTTGATTTCTTCAAATATGGAAAAATCTTAAAATAGATCAATCACACTTTTATAGCACTTATCCCTAAGAAATTAGATCCTATATAAATGGGGGACTTCAGGCCCATTAGTCTATGTAATACTGTCTATAAGATTTTTTCTAAGGTTTTGGTTTGTAGACTTCAATTGATCCTATATCATCTTATTAGTAATAGCCAAAATGGTTTTGTCTTAGGTAGACAAATATTAGATGCAAATATATCCATTCATGAATACATTCATTCTATGGAGAAAAATAAATCCCTTAAAATGGCTCTCAAACTTGACATCTCTAAGGCTTATGATAGAGTGGACTAAAACTTATTTAAAATATTTGAAAAAATGGGATTTTAGGATAAAGTAATGTAACTCATCAAAACCTATGTCACTACCATAAATTACTCTATGCTTGTTAATGGGGTCTTTAGGGGTTTTTCTCTACTATTAGGGGTCTCAAGTAAGGTGACCCATTATCCCCTTATCTTTTCATTCTCATGGCTGAGGTTCTTAGCAAAAGTTTTACAAAATTTTTGGGGTCCTAGGAAATTAAAGGCATAAAACCTACTTCAACAGTGGATCTAGCCATCATTCAACAATTTGCTGATGACACTTTACTTTTTAGAGTTGTTTTGGTGGTGAAAGCCAAGATATGGATGAAGGTTCTAAAGGATTATGAGGAGGCCTCTGGACAATGTATCAATTATGGAAAGAGTGTGGTCTATTTTTTCAACACCCCTTTAGACCTTCAATAAAAAATCATGAGGATTCTTGACTGTTCATATGGTGAACTCCTAGGTACTTACTTTGGCCTTCCCCTTATTGTTAAATATGTTCCCCCTACATATTAGAATTCAATCCTTGAAATAATTCAAAAAAAGTTGGTTGGTTGGAAAGAAAATATTTTGAGTCAAGGGGGAAATTTTCAACTCTTGAAGGCCTCCCTTCAGGGAATTCCTATTTACTTCCTCTCTCTTCAAAATACCCAAATATGTTTAAGAGAAATTCAAAAAAATTCAAAGAAACTTCCTATGGATGGGAGTGGAAGAGAGAAAAAGAATAACACTTGTTAGTTGGGATAAAGTTTGTAGTTCTAAATTACAAGGAAGTCTGGGAATCAAAAAAATCCACATGACAAATAAATCCCTTATAGCTAAAATTGGTTGGAACTTCATGAGTAATAAAAAATATTGGGGTAGCATCATGAAATCCAAGTACTTACCGAATAATAATCCTGATGCTTTCCTTCATCTAAATGGTATCCCTAGAGGATCTTTGATATGAAACAATGTCATTAAAATAAAAAATCTTCTATAGAAAGGCATAAAATGAAAATTGGGGGATGGTAGAAATATAAAATTTTGGGAGGATGGATGGCTAAAGGACACCCCTTTATGTGAAATATACAATTTCTATAGCCTTTTTGATAGAGACATTGCTCACTTTGGGAGATTAGCAATGGAGTATATTTTACCTAGTGATGGAAACTGGAAGTATTTGTTTGGATATTTTTAGAACTAGAATGATCTTATTTTAATTGCCATGGAGGTGAAACTCTTTCTCAGAGAATGCAAAATACCTATATTCCCCACAAGGGATAAACAATGGTGGGCTTAGGATAGAATGGGAGTTTTTACGGTCAAGATGGCATATAACCTATTTCCTCATCCAAATGAGGATCTTAACTTTTAGAGAAGGATATGGAACCATAATCTCATTCCCAAAATTAATCACATTTGGTGGCTGGCTCATAATAAGATCTTTACAATGGATAATCTTTGATCTAGAGGCTTTCAAATCCCCAACTCTTATACACTATGCAAGAAAGAGGAATAATCAGTCTCTCACATCTTATTACATTGTGAATACTCTTGGGAAGTTTTGAGTCTAGCCTTACAAAAACTTGAAGTCTCATGGATCTTGAATGAATATCTCCTCGATATCATTAGAGGGTGGGTACCCCCTTTCATCTACCTTGTTTCCAAAGAGATATGGGATCAGATTCCCCCCATCTTGACTTGGGAAATCTAGAAGGAATATAATAATAGAATATTTATAGATAATGCTAAAGACCCCAAGGAGATATTTAGAAGGTTTGCGAAATTGAAACAGGAAAAAATCTCTTACAATGCTTTGAAATCCATTAAATTCCCTCATAAACAAAAAATAATAAAGTATCATTAACAAATGGTGTATGCCAACCCATATCTATAAAATTGATAATTCTAATAGGATTGTTTGAGCTTATACCAAATGGGCTCCCCCCTCTATTGATTGGGTGAAGCTTAATTTTGATGGGCCTACCAAAGGTAACCTGAGTCTAGCAAGTAGGGGGGAGTGTTGGGATCAGATAAGGGAGAGCTTTTTGTGGCCTATGTTGGTGGGTTGGGAGAAAAATCCAATAATGGTGTGGAAGCCTAGACCCTCATTTGGGGTATCAAGGTGGCTATTTATATTAGAATAAAATACCTTTTAATAGATGGAGACTCTAAACTTATCATTGATTTAGTCAGAGATAAATCTAGAGTGGGATGGAGATTAGAGGACATCATTCAATAAATAAAACATCTCCTTCTTCATTTTAAAGTCAAGCACATCTATAGAGAGGGAAATTAGGTGGTGGATGCCATGGCCAAATTGGGTATAAATGTCTTCCCTCTAAGGTGTTGGAGGAATATAAATAGTTTTCCCACTAATGCTAAATATCTCCTCATCTACGAGGCCAAACCTTTCTCATCATAATGGCCTACATTAACTATTATAGATTAAAGTATATCTTAATTTATAGTTTTTTTGATAGCCCCATGTTGGACATTGGTCACATTAAAGGTATGATAGGTGAAGTCATTAAAGTTTTTAAGATGACATATGAGCTCCTTTTAAGATGAGTATTTTCACCTCAATTAAAATCAATATCACATGAGACAAATTCATTTCCTAATTACGTTACCTCACATGGGAAATCCTCACAAGCTTCCATAAATGTGAAATCATTTCTTAATTATATTATATGATTTGAAGGAAGTGGTTTGGGATTCAAGTGGTCTTAAGGGATGGTTATCTAATGATATCCATACCATTTATTCTAGATTATTCGACACAAAACTGTTTAATCCTTGGTGGCTTATTTTGGTCTTGACCAACTCTATCAACAATTCAGAGAAGCTTTCAGTCATGGGAGGTGACAAGGTCAAAATGGATCCTTTATCTTATGATGAGACCAAAATATATGCCATCATTTAGAGTATCTATTAAGGAGGCATTTCACCTTTCTTAGAATGTCTCAATAGTTATGATGAGAATCTCTCAGCTCTATTTGCCTTGAGTTGGGACAAGGACCACAAAGTTTAGGTTGGTGGTATTCAATTTGAAATCAGTGGAGAATCTATTGTGAAGGCCATGGGTCTACATTATGAGGGTATAAGATTGAAGAAACTCACCAAAGTCAAATACCTAGAGGGGATTAAAGATTCTTTAGAGAAGGTGAGTCTTTGGTAAAACTATAAGGAGGTTTTGATAGGGAAAATCTGGTAAATCCTTGGGATAAGGTTTGTTTTACTATCATGAAATATTTCACCCTTTAAGGTCATTTTAAGTGTTTTTAGCATTACCATTTTGCTCTTCTAAATCACTTTCATCATAAAGTGTTGGTCAACTTTCCTTTCTTCCTTTTGTCATCCCTAGAAACCTCTATCAAAACTATTAAAAATGTTATTGATAGTATCTCATTTGCCTTTACCATTCCACTTCACCAAGGTCTAATTTTTATTATTTATCACTTTAACCTTGTGTTGTGTCCGTCTAAACCTTTGAAGGCTCTTGTGATTGAAGAAACCCATGAAAGTGACTCAGATGACCATATCCCCTTAAGAGTCAGATTTGGTTCTCTGGGACCCTGTGATTCCCTTCTAAAGTCTAAGGACATTGTCTCCCATTCCCCAAAATCCCCCTTTAATAAATATTTCTTTTCCCCTCTCCTATTGGGTTTTGTTTATTTGTCTCCTAAAATTACAAAATCTAGATAGCCCAATCTTTCTCAATCTATGGCTTTGGAAGGGTTGTGTGAGCTGAAGACCAGAACTTCTATATCTAGAAATAAGAATAGGAAAGTTATCCCTTGAGATGTTTCTATCTATGAATAAAAATCTTGGTAAGAAAAATACAAAAAGTGGTGGGTGAAGATCATCTTAATCTAGATACGGATAAAGAGCACTTGGAGGCCCAAGCACAAGGGGATGTAGATGTGGATGAACCTTAGAGTTTCACTACTAGAAAGCTGAATATCATGAGGTCCAATAGACTGGTAAGGGGTAAAACCCATTTGGTGAATTTTTTTGATTATCCCTCTACTTTAGATCTGGGGGAGGAAAAGGGTATTTTAAAAGTCAAGCCTAGTTCAGACCAACTGATTGATAAGAAGGGGACCATTCATTTTGAGGAACTAAATAAATATTTATATGAATCAATTAAGGGGAATTATAATGGAACTTTTGATGATGTTATTTATATTAAAATGGAGTTAGAGGAAGTAAAAAATGGTTTTTTCTCACTCTATAACAAAATGAAAGTGCTGACAACTATCTACTTGAAAGTTGTACATTTAGATGCTTCTTATCTAATGATTCTATAAGATACTCCATAAGAAGATAAGGATATTGAAGGAAATTTTGACAATAAGGAGGATCTCTTTAGTTTCATTAAATATGACTATAAATACTTGATTAACAAGTAGTGCTTCCATTATGGTTATCTTCTAGTTTGTTTCTAGTTTATTGTTTGGTTGCCATTTATTTACTATTTGTCTGTTATTGGTGGCCTTTGGCTTATTCTAATACCACTTGGGATTTTTTTACTTGGATTTTACACCCCATTTATAAACTTATCTTATAAAAAACATTATAAAGTGAGTATATTATCATTTCTTTTGTTGTGAAAATTAATACATTTGAAACAATAAATTTTCACTTTAATATTTCAACACTATAATAAGGCAAAGGTAAGTAAATAGATAAATATTGCATCATATGAAAAAATAATATATTTTAACCTTTTTATGAAGATGAGGAAGTTTATTTCATAATTAGATAACATGCAACTTCAAGAGGACATATTTTTACTTGTAATTATAATCTTCTTTGAGATTGAAGGAAAGAAAAAAAAAAGTAATATATTTTCCTTTTAAAACTATTATATTATTTTTATCATGAGTATGCATTACATTCAAATGCTACTAATATATCTTCAACACAATCTCTCATTTACCATATTCACTTATACATCATATCAAGACTCTTTTCCCATTTAATCAAACATATGAAAAATCTTAAAATAGCAAAGAATGCAATGAACATACATTTCCTTATATTCCTATTTTCAAAAAATAATTTATTTCACATATTTATTAAAAATAAATTAAGGGGAATAAAATATAGAAACATTCTTATAAATATTCACTCTAATATATATTATAACATTCTAAATAAGAAATAGAAGAGATGAGTCTTAAAATTTACAAGGCTTAAATAATTGTCTCAATACAACCCTTGCACAAGAATCTATAAAATAGATTTTCAAGGCTATAAGATTGACAAGATTTTATTAAAATTTCATTATTAAAAACAATGAATAATAATGGAATATAAGATCCTCAACAACATGAAGGAATTAGGATGCCAAAGGACATGTGAGAGTAATCACCATGCTACAACAGGCTCTAAGCTCCAAAACCTACACACAAGTGTCAAGCTCTAAGAATAATCCAAAGAAACATTAAAATATTCCAAAGGAAGGTACTTGACATCTCATGATTTAGGCATAATTACATGTAAACCTCACCAAGTGAGGTTTATGCATACCCTTCCCCAAGCCCAAGGGAAAGAAGCATACCTCAAACTCATATGCACAATGATAAGCTTGAAAATGGGTAATGGCTTGGCATCAAGAAAAAGAGAACAAAATAACAAGGTGATCACAAGGGAAATAAAAATAATAAGAAAGTCAAGAATGAATTCACTAAAGGGAATATAAGAGGGATCTTTATTTATTATCATATAAATTTATCAATAATTTATGGCTTCCAAAGTAAAAAAAAATAGAGCTTGCTAAGAAATAATTTACCTCCTTAAACCTCCCATAAAAATCATTCCTATTTAGACCTCATGTATCTCATATAGGAGAGTTGTTTTTCAACCTTGTAAAAAGGTTCCACTATTCATAAGCAACTTCATGCCACTAAGGCAAGAGTGGGCTTGTCTAACAAGCCTTAAACAAGATCTCCACTCTCATTCCCTATATACATGCACTTATACCAATCCCCACATGGGTGGCATAGAGGTGCTCCCAAATTACATATCCAACACTCAATCAAAAAAGAGGGAAAATAACAAGAAAAAGATAACATAACAATAAAAAACAAATGAAAATCAAAAGGGGAATCCAATAACAAGTTCTCCAATCTAGTTAAATATTCATTTATTTTCTTTTATCAAAGATTCATTCAAGAAAGGAAAGAGAAGTTGAAGAATTCAATCATAAAAAAAAATGAAAGAACAAATCCTACCTCAATAAAAATATCCACTTGATACTTCTAAAATCCTCTTCCTCCAAGCACCCAAGTTTTTCCACCATCCAAAAATGCATAAAACTCCAAAAGACCCAAAAATAAGGTTCTTAAAAGAAGAAGACAACAAAAAATAATGAATAATAAGAGTGTGACACATGGCCATCCACATCCTAAGGATAGGAACACCCTCCTTAACTTCTCTTACAACTCTCATAAATGCACTTACACACCGACATGGGTGTTTCTTGTATAAAACATACAAAATACAACTTACTTGTACTAAGTATAAGATTGCTGATGGAGATGAAGATATAGGTCATAAATAAAGTCCTTTTTATGGCTAAAAATTGGTAAAAAGGCCTTTTAAAACCCACCTACCTATAGGTTATAGGTATGGTCCCTAAAAATACTAGTAAGAGAATATTTTCTTGTCAAAAACACATGCTAAAAAGTGGTTGAAAGGACAAATCCGAGTTTGCACTAATGGGTTGAGTTTTATGGGTCAACCTAACCCTTGAAAAGGTTATTTAACCTCATTAATGGTTAACATAGATTTAGGGTGGTTAAAATTAGAAGATAGTTTTAAGTCATAACACCAAGATTTAAAATAATAAGGAGAAAAATTTAAAAGATAAAAAATAATAAAATTAATAACTTGAAAATAAAGGAGGGTATAAAGTTAAAGGTTTAAGGTGATTTTAAATGTGCATATGATTCCTCAAGGCATGCTTGAGTCCCTCATAATCCTACCTTTATCCCCTTGTACCTACACAGTTAATGTAAATATTAAATACATTCAAAGGAAAATAATTTATATCTAGACTAATATGAACTAGTATAATTGCCACTATAAAAATTCACAAGGAAATCATATATCTTGATTAGTTCAACATAATAAACTATAAATTTTAAAAATATAACATCATTCTATTTAGTATCAACATCTTGATAACTAGGTATATCCACTCATAATAACCATGTATTTAATAAAGTCTACCAAACTGATAATCAATGTCCATGATGCCAACAAAATATAAAGTGTGGGCACATTGTGCCTCTAAATAGTCTAACATATATCCATCAAGTCCATAAAACATGTGAAAATATATATAATAAGATGATGATGTCCAAAATGGGGTCTCACATCCCCCTCCCCTACAAGTAGACTTCCTCCTAAAAGTCACTAAAATAGGTGTGGATATCAGGTTCATAAGGGTGCTTCATCCTCCTGAGTAGCTACAGACTCATCATATCTATCCCATTGGACCCTGACTTGGTCCAATTCATGGCCTTAAAGGCCTAGTGTCTAGTGAGATAAAATATGTATGGGATCCAATATCAGATGCCCATCCCCCTCAACCTATAAATCCATCTAATCCAAAACATGAGAAATATCTAAAACATACCTCTTTAAAAGTGAAACATGAAAAACATCATGGGATTGAGATAGGATGGGTGGCAAATCTAAGCGGTAGGCAACCAGTCCAACACTCTCCAAAATCTCAAAGGGACCTACAATATGGGGTTCAATCTTAGAGCCTTTTACATAGTAGATCGGGATCTTATTTAGTTGAACTCACAAAAAGACCTTATCCCCAACTAAAAAATGTTGATCTATCCTCTTTGCATCAACATACTTATTTTACATATCTTGCACCTCTTACAGGCATTATCAAATGAGAACTACTTGTTGCTTCAAGTCCTATAACATAGCTAGTCTAATCATAATCCTATCCTCAAGCCTATCCCAACTCAGAGGAGTCCTAAATGACTTGCCATAAAGAGCCTCATATAGAGTCATATTGAGGGAACTATGGTAACTATTATTGTAGGCAAACTCAACCAAGTATAATTAGTCCTCCTAATGTGATTATTGATCCATCACATAAATGCGTAACATGTCCTCTAACACTTGGTTGACCTTTTTAATTTGTCCATATATCTTTGTATGATATGATGTTTTAAAGTTGAGTTGAGTTCCCAAATCCCTCTAATGGGTATTCCAAAACTCAAAAGTATACATAGGGTCTTTATTTGAAATAATCTTCCACAAAATCCCATATAATTAAAAAATGTCATCTAAGAAGACCTTTGCCACCATTATAGCATTGTAATTAGTATTTATTAGAGAGAAATGGGCCACCTTGGTCAACTTATCCACTTTCACCATGATTACATCATGGAGATAGGAAGAGAGAGGTAGGCCGATAACAAAATCCATAGAAATGGTGTCCCATTTCCACTCTGATATGTCATGTAGATATAAAAAAACTATTGGATGTTGATGTTATGTCTTAACCTATTGACATTCAAGACATCATGCTGCAAACTTTGTAATGTCATGTCATAATCTAGGCCAATGATACAACTATCTAAGCTCTACATGCATCTTCTTAAACCTAAGGTGTGTTGAATAGGGGGCTTGATGAGCCTCTAAAAAAATTAATTCACATAGGCCACCTGTAATGGGCACATAAATGCACCCTCTATGTCTTAAAATGCTATTGAAATCTAAAGAGTATCCCACAAACTTTCCCTTCAGGGCTCTCTATGAATCTAACATCTTGGAAATCTCTTAATAAAGACTATCTCCAGGCAAGTGCTCAAGAATTTTTCCTCTCAGATTAGTGTGAAAGGTCATAGCTAAAATTTGATATCATGTGTTCTTCAATGCATCCTAGATAACCATGACCAAAATATCATGTTCTCACCTACTCAAGGAATCTACTATAACATTTTAATTCCTTTTGATATATTGAATATCAAAATGGTACTCACAAAGGAATTCCATCCAATGTTTTTGATGGGATTTGAGGTTGGGTTGAGTGAAGATGTGATGAAGACTCAAGTGGTTTATCCTCAAAACAAGTTAACTTCCAAGGAAAAAATACCACCATTGAAGAAGTGCATGAACCATTACTACTAACTCAAGGTCATGAGTGGGGTAGTTCAACTCATAATCCTTGATTTTTTGGGACTCAAAGGCAATGACCCAATTGTCTTACATGAGAAAGTTTCCCAATCCTAATTTGGAAGCATTGGTACACACCAAGAATTCATCCTCTAGATTATGTACTACTAAGATTGGTGTACTAGTTAGATGTTCTTTCAATGTCTAGAAGGCCTTCTCACACTTATCCAACCAAATTAACTTCTCCCTTTTAATTGAAGAGAAGTGATGGGTTGTGTTATCCAAGAGAAGTCCTAAATAAATTGATGATAATAACCTGCCAACCCAATGAAGATACACACCTCTGTCACATTGGTGGATATAGGCCACTCAATAATTACTCAAATATTTAATGGGTCTACTAAGATCCATTCACCAAAAATGATGTGACCTAAGTAATGAACCTCTATTTGGAAGAAAGACACTTATTTAAGTTCATATATATAATTCATTTTCTCATAAAATTTGTAATACCTGACATAGATGCTCCACATGATCCTCTTCACTTTGGGAGTATATCAATATATCATTGAGGAAAACTAAAATAAAATTATCTAAAAAGGTTATGAATATACCATTCATAAGGCTCATGAAGACTATAGGTGCATTAGTCAACCTAAATGTCACCACTGTGAACTCATAGTTCCCATAGCATGTTTGAAAGGTAGTCTTATGAATATCTATTTCTATTATCCTCAACTGATGGTACCCTGACTTAAGATCAATTTTGTAGAATAACTTGGCCCCTTTCATCTGGTCAAAAATATCATCAATTCATGGGAGGGGGTAACTATTTTTTATCATTACCTTGTTTATTTACTGGTAGTCGATGCACAAGAAAAGGAAACCATATTTATTCTTCACAAATATCATAGGTGCTCCCTAAGGAGATACACTCAAATGAATGAATCCCTTCTCCAAAATTTCTTTTAATTGAATCTTGAGCTCAAAAATCTCACGTGTAGTCATCCTATAGGGAGCCCTAGATATGGGTTCTTCTCCTGACACATGATCAATCATAAAATCTATCTCCCTCAAAGGGGGTAGGCTAGGTAACTCATTTGGAAGCATATATGTGAAATAAAGTATAGGATGGTCATCAAGTGTCACTCATATACTATTCTCATTTGATCTATTACCAACTATGATGGACAATATTTGACATGCCTTACATGCACTCTACCTAAGTTGCATAGAAGAAATCATGTGAAGAGATATGGGTCTCTTGATCCTTATGATAGAAGCCACACTCCCAAGCTAATCACAACACTTGATAACCTTATTATGATAATCCACCTTAGCTTGGTGGGCTTTGAGCCAATCCATACCCAAAATAACATGATAATAACCCAAGGTTATGATACAAAGATCAAGCATGGTGGTGAAAATACCCAAGTTCAAAGTACAACCACTACCAAAAGAGTTTACTAACATCTTAGCTCTAGAGGCTAACTCAACATCTCAATAGTCAACCTACCTAGATGTCGCTAGTTCATAATGATCCACAAGGGATGGTGTAATAAAAGAATCAAAAGATCCTAAGTTAAATAACATTGATACAAAAATGTCATGAATACTACATTTAGTCTCAATCACTATAGCATGGTATTATCCCTAATGATTATCCACTATTGTGTACATGCAGTGTGCATGTCCCACATCACCAATAGTTAGCTCAGATACAGGGGCCTTCTATAAACCATTAGTAAAAGCTTTAAGTGGACACTCCCATGTATAATTCTTTATATCTCCACACAAGAAACATGCTCCCTTGGTTTTCTCCTTGTTCATTTGAATCCCTCTTAACTTCTAATAACTTGATCCTGAAGAAACTATAGGCCCTTAATGATAAGACTATTGAGTCTATACTATCCCCAATTACTAACTAGGAGGTCTCTTATATCTATTTTATCCCTAGCCATACTACCCTTTATCTATCTAATAACTCTATGGAGGGTGGTGATGTTACTATTGACAGTGATGATGAGACTACTGAGGAGTCTTTGATGAGAACTGAGAATGCCTCTATCTACCCCGAGGTGGGGGATAAGTGCCTCATGATCTAAAGTCTCATTGCACTTTAAGATTGCCTTGTAAGTCTTCTCTAGCCTCCTATTATTTCCCTCTATTTCCTTTATCAGATATGATTTCTCCATATAAACCTCAAGGGTCAGAGGGGAAAGAAGGTGAAATGCTCTAGCTATATTTGCATTCAATCCCTTGATGAACCAACTAACTTGGAGTTTTTCATCCTGAAAAAACCTAACATATTAAACTAACTCAAGAAATTGAATCTCATACTAAGCCATAGTACTAGTACCTTATCAAAGATTGTGAAACTCCTCAATCATCTTGTTTATGAAATGATCTGATAGGTATCAAGTATGAAACCACTCCTCAAAAATCTCCTAGGTAATAAAGTCTCTAGCTAGGTGAATTTTTCACTCCTCATTCCTCCCCCAAATACTTGTTAAATATCAGAGAAGGAGGATATCAAATCGAGCCATGATATTAGTCTCATAGGCTTATAACCTGAAGCAATTGTCTAGACTCAAAAGCTATGCCTCTACAAAAAAACCATCTCCCTCTCCATGTAAGGTGGGTGGTTGAAGTTTCAAAAAATCCCACATGATAACTCCTAGGTCACTCCTAGTTGGTCGATGTTCCTCATGCCTCTCCTTATGTGGTGAAAGGTCCCTCTCTACCTACTTCTATGATGGACTGCATGACCTCTCTCTAGGTTGAGAGGCCTCCTATAATGGAGGTGAGAAGTGTCTCTATGACTCCTCCCTAATTGTGGGTAACCTTTTCTAAAGTAACCCCATCATCTATTTTAAGGATTGAATAATCTAAGGTCCAAAGTCTACTAGAGGGGTGGTGGTGGTTCAGGTGGTGGTGGCCTTGTATCTTGTGCATGAACCATACATTTTCCCTTATATTTCTTCATCTTGTATAAACACAATATGAGCATTAGGATGTTGTAGAAGGAGAAGTTTAATAAAATATCTACCTTCCTAGTATTGAACTCAAGCTCTAATACCAAAATGTAATGCCCAAAACACTCGCTAAACAATTTTGTAAAAAGATTTTTTTTAAAAAATCTATAGTTTATTATTCACTTTCGATGCACACTTAAATATAAAGATAATAATTAATAAAACTTATTAAACTTATTTAATTAGTGAACTAATTAATTTATGACAAGTAATATATATATATATATATATATATATATATATATATATATATATATATATATATATATATAATTAAATTTTATATTTACTAATCCATTCAATTAATCCTTTATAAAAATTAGTTAGAATAAAATTATTTATTTTATAAAAAGATTTAGTTCATGGGTCAAATATAATAAAGTGATTTATAATCTAACTTTAGTTACTTACCACTAAATAAGTTACTAACACTCACTTACCAACCATTGTTATTTTCTAGTAATAATTTAACAACACCATTTGAAGGTAAAAAGAAAACAGAATTAAATAACTAAAAATAATTACTATAAAACAAAGTCAAAGTCTTCTCCCACTTGTAAGTGGAATAATTAATGTGAGCCATGTTATCAAATAATTTTGAGCCCTAGGATCTAGGGATTCCAAGAGTTACACTAATTTCTCATGTAAACACTTAAAATTTATTTTCTTAAGTTTTCTCTCTCATTTTGCTTTGATTGGTATATAGGTTGGAGGCTTGAGGAGAAGAAGTTCAATAAGGAAGGCTCTCCTACCCTAAATATATGTATGTAATTTTTTTAAAATGTATACTTATATACACTAGATATTCAAGAATAAGAGAATATATTTTAATATATAAAATGTAATATTTATTTTCTGTTGTATCATATATATATATATATATATATATCTTATTTTTATTTATTTATTTAAATTTATTTTTTTACTCTTTTCTTTTTCCCTATTTTTTTTTCAATTCAAAAATATATAATATTTTATTTCAACTTATTGTTATATTATTTTGATTTATTTTAAAAAAAAATTATAATTATAATTATAATTATATATATATATATATATATAGGGGGCTAGATAATGCCTGTAGACTGTGGCTTATGGCCACAACTATATTTGGGAGCTATTGGCCCCAAAATATAGTGAGGTAAGGGCCGATCAACTAGTCAAGCTTCCTCCCTCCCTCCATTTAATAAGGAGGTGAGGGTTTGGGGGTGGTCGGCTCAGCTAACACACAATCCCCTCCCCCACTCCCCCCCCCCCCTCACACCCCCATCTTTTTACATAACTCTCTTTTTTCATTTCTTTCTTTATTTTATTTATTTTTTTGGGTGTGTGTGTGTGTGTGTGTGTATATATATATATATATATATATATATATATATATATATATATATATATATATATATATATATATATATATATATTCTTTCTTCCTTTCTTTTCTACTTCTTTTTATCTTGGAAATATAAATATGTATGTATGTAACTATTTATTTGGTTGAATGTATAATGTAATTTACATATATTTTAAACTCAAGTAAAATTCAATCTTATTATAATGTTACTATTATTTGTATTTATTTGTTGAATGTTCATAAATTAATATAAGATCAATTTTTAACATTATAAAGTGAATATATTATCATTTCTTTTGTTGTGAAAATTAATACATTTGAAACAATAAATTTTCACATTCATATTTCAACACTCTAATAAGGCAAAGGTAAGTAAAAAGATAAATATTACATCATATGCAACAATAATCTCTTTCAACTTTTTTATGAAGGAGGAGGAAGTATATTTCATAAGTAGACAACATGCAACTTCAAGAGGACATATTTTTACTTGTAATTATAATCTTCTTTGAGATTGAAGGAAAGGAAAAAAAACAAGTAATTTATTTTTATCATGAGTATTAATTACATTCAAATGCTACAAAGATAGCTTCAACACCATCTCTCATTCACAATATTCACTTATAAATCATATCAAGACTCTTTTACCATTTAATTAAACATATGAACAAAATAAAAAAGAATGCAATGAACATACATTTACTTATATTCCTATTTTCAACAAATAATTTATTTCACATATTTATTAATAATAATTTAAGAGGAAAGAAATGTAGAAACATTCTTATAAATATTCACTCTAAGAAACATCATAACATTCCTAACAAGATATAGAAGATACGAGTCTTAAAATTTATAAGGCTTAAATCATTGTCTCAATACAACCTTTGCACAAGAATCCATAAAAGAGATTTTCAAGGCTACAAGCTTGACAAGATTTTATTAAAATTTCATTCTTCAAAACAATGCATCATAATGGAGTAAAATCTCCTCAATAACATGAGGGACTTGGGATGCCAAAAGACATGTGAGAGTAACCACCATGCTTCAACAATCTCAAAGCTCCAAAACCTACACACAAGAGTCAAGCTCCAAGAGTAATCCAAGGAAACATTAAAATAGGCCAAAGGAAGGTAATTTACCACCCATCCTTTAGGAATAATTACATTCAAACCTCACCAAGTGAGGTTCATGAATAGCCTCCCCCAAGCCCAAGTGAAAGAGGCATACCTCAAACTCATATGCACAAGGATAAGCTTGAAAAGGGGTAATGGATTGGTATCAAGAAAAAGAGAACAAAATAACAAGGTGATCATAAGGTTAACAAAAATAACAAATAAGTCAAGAAGGACTTCACTAAAAGGAAGAGAAGAGAAATCTTTCTTTCTTATCATATAAATTTATCAACAATGTATGGCTTCCAAATCCAAATAATATAGAGATTTTCAATCAATAATTTACCTCCTTAGACCTCCCATAAACATCATTCCTCCTTAGACCTACCATATCTCATAAAGGAGAGTGGTTTTTCAACCTTTTAAAAAGGTTCCACTACTCATAAGCAACTTCATGCCACTAAGCAAGAGTGGTCTTGTCCAACAAGCCTTAAGCAAGATCTCCACTCTCATTCCATAAATACATGCACTTATACCAATCCCCACATGGGTGGAATAGAGGTTCTCCCAAATTCCATATCTAACACTCAATCAACAAAGAGGGAAAACAACAAGAATGAGATAACATGAAAATAAAACACAAATTAAAATTGAAAGGGGAATCCAATAACAAGATCTCTAATCTAGTAAAACATTCTTTCATTTTGTTTTATAAAATATTCATTCAATAAAGGTGAGATAAGTGAAATCATTCAAGCATAACAAACAAAAATTGAAAGAACAAAGCCTACCTCAATCAAAATCTCCACTTGTTACTTCCAAAAGTCTCTTTATCCAAGTACCCAAGCTTTTCCACCATCCAAAAATGCATAAAACTCCAAAATACCACAAAAGAAGGTTCTTAAAAGAATACAAAAAAAAAAGAGACTAATAATAGGGTGACACATGTCCATCCACATCCCAAGGATAGGATCACCCTCCTTAACTTTTATCACAACTCTCATAAATGCACTTATACATCCACATGGGTGTTTCTTACACAAAACATACAAAATGCAACTTACTTGTACTAAGTACAAGCTTTCTTGTGGAGATGAAGATATAGGTCATAAATAAAGTCATTTTTATGACTAAAAAGTGGTTGAAAGGCCTTAGAAAACCCACCTACCTATTTGGTATAGGTATGGGTCCAAAAAGGTCTAGTAAGAAAAGCTTTTCTCGTCAAAAACTCAAGCTAAAAAGTGGTTGAAAGGACAAATCCGAGTTTGCACTAATGGGTTGAGTTTTATGGGTCTGTAGACACCGCAAACGTGTCTGCACCTTGGTCCTCCCCCTTGGCCTTAAACCCCTATCCTAACCCTTGACCTTGGCCCCCTTTCCACCCTACCCTTGCCACCTTGGATCCTCCCTTGAATCCCTCCACCTTCCCCCTAGCATTTATTAGGCCAAATCTCTTCATTATCTTCCCCCCACGCCCATTTTGGCATCCTCGTGACCGTTCTTCCCATCCCCCCTCGCTCGGCGGCGTGCAAGAATGCGCAGAGGCTATTTTTAGCCTCTGTCCCCATTCTAAAACCACCGACGTCGGCGACCCTTCAGCCAACGTCGGTGAAACTGCCAGCGTCAGCATCCTTCATTACCCCTTTCTGCATCCGTTGCAGCCCCCTGGACCCTTGAGCTCGCAAACAGATCTCTCTTGGTGTTTTGGCATTCGTCTTGTCTCCGTTTGGACCTCGTGCAACAACAGCAACAGGTGCAAAGGTTCTTCATCAGAGTTCTCTCCTTGCAGAATCCTCTGTGGCTTCAACAACAGCTTCTTCAACTCTTCATTCAGCAAGCAAAAAGGTAAGCAAGTCTGCTAATTGATTATGTTCTTTAAGCTTTTAGTTATCTGTTGTTTCTTGCTTTCTCTATCCTTCCCCCTGAGAGGCTGAAAAGCCTTCTCAGTTCCTGTCCTCTATCCATCCTCTTCTCACATTGTCCCACTCTTCATCCCAATCCCAGACAACTCCCTCATCCCCCTTTTGCCAACAAAGACCCTGTACAGGGCAAGACCACTCCTCAGTCCATTCAGACCCGTCCCCGAACTCAGTCTTGACCTTGCTCACATCCCGGACCTGTCCACAGTCCAGAACACATCCCAGACCCGACCACAGGCCATTAGCCCGACCGACGTCGGTCACTTCCCCAACCGACGTCGGCAGGATAACTGACGTCGGCAGACCTCTTAACCGACGCCGGCAACATTCTCGACCTCGGCGACTGTCATCAGCCCGATTGCTCCTTTCAGGTAATCATTGGTGTTTTCTTTCATTCCTAATCTATTTATCACTTCTATATTCTGGCATCTTACATTTTCTTAGTCCTTATCTGTCTGTTATCTATGGGTTGACCTCCCTTAAGGAAGTTTTTACACTTCCGGGAACAAGCTCTCGCTTGGCAACCCACTGCCTATCTATCTAACATCCTCTTGTCC
Source organism: Torreya grandis (assembly GCA_037957365.1). Taxonomy (NCBI): domain Eukaryota; kingdom Viridiplantae; phylum Streptophyta; class Pinopsida; order Cupressales; family Taxaceae; genus Torreya; species Torreya grandis. Next base: position 203,214 of record JARHVA010008328.1, read on the forward strand.
AAGTTTCTTTTCCTTGCAGGTGTCATTCCTCCACAGCCAAAGAGGGGTGCTCACAAGCATCTGGATTACGGTGCGCAGTCTTTAGTCCAGGTACTTCCCATGCCTTGTCCATTACTTTTCTAGTTTCTTCTTTCTCTTTGAATGTAGAAAGCGAATTTAGCTCAAGAAACATCATGGCACGCCCGGTGGGACCCTAGGTTCCTCCTGGGTTCCTTTTCCTTTTCATTCATTTAGGTGCATTTAGGCTCCTTCTCTCTTGTCTCTTTCTTCTATTCCGAATGACACTATAACTAGGACTAAAACGAATCCTTCTTTTCTTTCTTGCACATTCTAGACTAGTCTAAACATCATACTCTTGACCCTTTCTCAAAACTTGTTTGCATCACAACATCACATTTCGACTTGGGCATTAAAACGTATTGCACTTTCATTTCTTCTTGTGCTTACATTAGTCCACATCTAGTAACTTAGACGCATATTGAATGAACCGTAGACACTTGATGTTACACTACCAAGCCTACGAAGGGGACCAAGATTTCGAGCGATTCTTAGACCTCAACGTCAAGGCCTTGCAACACTATCTCGCGCATAGCCGAATGCGAGACTCCTTGGGCAATCCAATCTATGGAATGCCAACCTCCCTTGCTGCGACTACGGCTGTATCGACAACATCCATAGTTCAACCTTCAGACACTCAAGCCATCGCTTTGACCACTGACCAGACTTTGACCAATCCTCCAGGTGTGGCCTCTCCCTCTATCATTGGGCCCACTTCCACCAGGGTTTCGGCCCCCTGTCAACCTCAACCCCCTCAACCGCTATCCACTCCTTTTCAAAACCTTATCATCTCTATTCCGCCTACCCTGGCCCCTATCAACACCAGGGTGGCTTCTTATCCCTTGGCCCCCGTTACCACAGTTCAACCTCTTATGGCGACAATGGGCCCAGCTATGTCTTCCACCCAACCACCTTTAGCCTCCACCTCTGTCCCTGTGATTAGTCATCCGTACATTGTACAACCGACTATGTCGCACACCTCCCCTAGCCTCTTCCAAGCGCCCTACAACTTAGGGGGCGCGCCACCCGTCAATCCGTCGGCAGACATCATCAAAATGCTGATGGACAAGATGACCAGTCTTGAGACCTCTGTTTCCGGCTCGCACAACACTCTTTCATATGAGCAGATCTGTAACGAGCCCATTCATCCTTCTGTCCCAATCAGACCATATCCTAGCCAGTGGGAGCTTCTGAAGTTTTCTCGCTTTCAAAACAAGGAAGACCCCCAACAACACTTGCGGGCATTCAGACATGCCTGCTACCTCATTGGCCATGACGATGCGTTACTCTTATGCACATTTCCTATGTCTCTCTCGAGTGCTGCACTTGATTGGTACAGCTCCCTTCCTAGCCATTCCCTCTTCTCATTCACACAATTGGCTCAGCTCTTCCTCGATCACTTTTCCATCAACATAACCAAGAAGGTCTCAATCACAGACCTCTATTCTATCAGGCAATTCGAGGACGAGTCCATAGCCGACTTCGTAGCTTGATGGAGAGGCCTTATCAACCAACTCTCCTTTTCCTTACCCCAGGCCGAGCTTATTGAACTCTTTTCCCAAGCCTGCGCCAGACATATCTCTTCCACCCTGAGGGTTCAAACCTTCCACACTTTTGACGAAGCCTTCACGATGGCTCGCAAACTTGAGTTGCGTGCCATCGAGGAGAATAAAGTCAAGTTGCAGAACAAGAATCCCAGCTCTAAGACCAATGACTCTTCCTCTGCCAAGCCATCATCATCCAATTCTAAATCCAAGGCTTCAGCTAATGCCGTGGTTGTCAGACCTTCATCCTCTTCAACCAATCAGCCTGAGCCATCTACATCTCAGAGCGCTACTCGCCAGTTCCAGCAAAGATACGTACAATGGTGATATACTCCTCTCAGAGAATCATATGCGTCTGTGCTGGACAAGCTTCTCAAACAGGGGGCCCTCAATCTCCCTCAATCCCGACCTCCTCCACAATTCGATCCCTCACACGCTATTCCCGTGTGGTATAGGGAGCATGACTTCTGCAGCTTCCACCGTGTTAAGGGCCATGACACGGAAAACTGCAAGACCTTTAAGAACATAATCCAAGACATGATTGAAAAGGGGGACCTCATCTTAGACAATCCAAATGCACCCCCTAATCAGGCCATTGACATCTTCAAACAACCTTTCCCCAATCATTTGCCAACTCAAAACAACGTCCAGACCTTAATTGATGACAATCATGAGCACAACGTTCGAACAGTCAATACGATCTCTCCCTTCATCCCCAATCAACCTCAAGAGGTTAGTCCATCAATCAGTCCATCACATGTAGACGAACCTCTCTCCCTAGCTAGTTCTCCACCGACCTCTCTCATCTTGGAGGACACCTCGGCTTTACCTGCACCACCGGTCTCGCCATCCTCCGTTCTACTGCCTATGGAGGACCCGACCCTTCCTACTCCTCAGCCGGAAGTGGAGGGCACCGTCATCCCTGCCCTTTACCCACTCAGAGAGCCTCGCTTTTCGGATTCTTCTCCACCTAGGGAAGAACCTGTCTCCCCTTCGTCTTCATCTAAATCTGTCATGACTTCACCACACCAGGCGTCTAACACCACTACACCCATCTCGTCTTCAACCTCGCAACCATCAACATCTTCTTCTCAGCCATTTTCCCAGTTAGTGGAGAAAATTGCGCTTCTCCCTCCAAGGAAAGTGACGCCTCAGGTGTTGTGGGAGCGTCTTAAAGCCCTTCAACATACCCGCACCCTTTCATCACATGTCGCTAATCCTCCTAAGGCAGAATCTCGTCAGACTCTTGACAAAGACCAGACTCTCAAACCTCAACCAAACCCATCCAAACCGAAACCTGCATCTACCTCGTCTAAACCCATCAAATCATTTGGCATTCGTCCTGTCTCCACCCTCACTCACCCGCAAGTGAAGGTGGACCTAGGCCAGACCTTGACCAGCAGTACTTTTCCAACCAAGTCGAAGAGGACTGCCAGACCACAGAAACGAACGCCTCCTTCTCTGTCACCATTGCCATCAATTTTGGGCCCCCATCCTTCGACCTTGGCTAGCATCCTTCCCACTCCGGCCTTCAACCAAAACTCGTTGCCTCCTTTGCTTCCTCTACCTATCTCCAGTCATCCCTCCCCTAAAAAGGCGGTATCAATCATCAAGAAAGAGCCATCTCCATCTGTCACCGTGCCATCAACTCATAAGGTGGTACGGAAATCTCCTCTAGCCTCGCCTAAGCAAAAGTCACCAACCTCGCGCATATCAAATAAAATGGACCCTCTATTGGGCTCATACTCGTTGATATTGCGCCGACTTCTCTAGACTTCTGACATAACCCTTCCGCCCATCAAGCCTTTCCAACCTCTCAGATCCAAGCCCTCCTGGTTCGACGATACGAAAATTTGCTTATATCATCGTACACCAGGACATGACACTGAGACTTGCTGTGCCCTCAAGGCCGTCATCCGCCGCCATATGGAGAAAGACACTCTTCTCTTTGAGGACACTCTCGACCAGACCCCAACTCCTTCCTCTTCAAACATGTCAACATCTCACCAGCAAGACATGACCCCTTCTTCACCTCCCATTTTTGAAATCAATGCTATCCGTATAACCACTAGGTCGCAGAAGGACAAGGCAAAAGAAAAAGCTGCCATTCCTTGGACCTATCCCTTCGTCAAGCCACCTCTTGCGCCCAAGCCTAAAATTTCTATCCTTGGCGCGTCCCAACCTTCTTCATCTTCCTCTTCTGGGCTAATTCACGACTCCATGCTGAAACAGCTTCATCAGACACCTGTGAAGATGTCTCTTTATGACCTTATCCAAACCTCGCCTCAGCACTGTCAAGCCCTTATCCAAGCCTTGCAGGCAGCAGAGGTCTAACCTGAGGACCCCCAACCACTCGCTGCCCTCGTCCATTCTTTATCTCCTGTCAACTCCATCACATTTAGCGATTCTGAGATTCCCACATCTAACACAGAAGATCAGGATGCCGCCCTCTTCATCACTGCCTATGTCGATCGGACACGCATCAAACACGTTATGATCGACGGCGGCGCTAGCATCAACATTATCTCTACCCACGCCTTTGATCAGCTGTCTCTTCCCAAAAATTGCATCTCCATAACTGACATGATCTTACGCTCTTTCAATGACACCACCACCACGACCATTGGCATAGTCATTCTTCACATTCGCATTGGTCCACGCACAGTCCCAGAGCTCTTCTATATCATCGAAGGAGAGTTTCAATACAACCTTCTACTGGGCCGACTTTGGATCCATGCCATGGCCTGTATACCCTCCATCCTGCACCGTTGTGTGAAGTTTGAGCATGATGGGCAAGTCCATACCATTCCCGCTGACCCTTCACCCTTCAAGACTTGCAACACCACCTACCGTCCCAACGATGTCCTCATTCCCATCAAACTGTCAACTCCAGCACCGCCTCCATCTGCGAAAGCTTCGACCAATTCGCAATCGGTGGTTGCCCTCACCCCTCCTCTTCAAGCGCCGACCAAAGACCCCATGGAAGACATCTTCCAATGACTATCACTTGGGGAATATCGCTTGTTGACCCTAGACATGTTCCAAACTCCGCAAGAGTATGGACGCCTTCACCTCAGTCCCAATTACGACCATCAGATCGGGACGGTCGTACCTTATGGTCCTCCTCACTTCCAAACCAACTTTGTCTATGGGGGGCTTAATCAAGCTCCTACCAATGGCAATTCCCTTTCTTCACCTCAACCTTTCACATCTGATTTCTCGTTTCTTGGCAACCCCGCCTTTGCACACACTTACCTTCACAGGTGTGCATGGAAGGGTTTTGGTTTCGGACGTTATGAGCAGGGCTCCCATCAGCCCATAGAGCCGCTCAATGATCACGATGTCAAGAAATGGTATGGCCTGGGATATCATGACCCCACTCAGGCTCCTTCCGATCTCTGTCTCGAGCCGACCATCGACCAATCTCCTCCAGACTCGCCCATTTCTCCTTCGTCACCTACGGAGTCGGTGGTTTCCATCCCTCCTAGTTTTTTTTTTCCATAAACACCGTCTGCCTGGAACCCTTGACCTATCAGCTCAATGGGGTGTCCAGGTCTCTCCCTCTCATTTTTCCTAGCATGGTAGAAGATGAGTCGGCAACCATTCACACTATCCACTGCGTTGATGATGACGCCATCCTTTCCTACATGGGTGCCGACGACTCTTTCATCCAGCATTTCCTCCCTTCCGAGACCCAAGTTATGTTAAATGAATCCACCATTGACATCAACCTCCCTTCTTCTTCCGATGTTCCTCACGTCTTAAAGATTGACCAATCTTTAGACGCTCAGGAGCAGCTTGACTATGCCCAGTTCCTTTCCAACCATAGCAAGGCCTTTGCCTGGACTTACAGCGACATGCCTGGCATCGACCCCACCATTGCTACCCATAACATTGTCACCAAACCAGAGGCTAAGCCTGTTAGGCAGAAGCTTTGAAAGATGCATCCTCGTGTTGCGCTCCTTGTCAAAGAGGAACTTCAATGCCTTCTTTCTGTCTCCTTCATCCAACCCATCGATTATCCACAGTGGGTCTCTAACATTGTCCCAGTTACTAAAGCAACTGGGGGGATTCGGATCTGCACGGACTATTGCGACCTTAACCTAGCCTGTCCCAAAGATGACTTTCCTCTTCCTAACATTGACCAGCTTGTTGATCTCACGGCCGGCCACGAGATGCTATCTCTCATGGACGGGTTTTTAGGATACAATCAAATCTTGATCGCACTGGAAGATCAACACAAGACTACCTTTATCACCCCATGGGGGACTTTCTGCTATCGAGTCATGCCTTTCGGCTTGAAAAATGTTGGTGCCACCTATCAGCGCGCCATGACCTACATTTTCCATGATCTCTTCCACAAGATCATGGAGGACTATGTGGATGACCTTCTCGGCAAGTCCAAACTTCACCGCGACCACTTGACAATTCTCACAATCATCTTCTCTCGCCTTCTCCAATACAATGTCTGACTCAACCCCAAGAAGTGTGTCTTTAGGGTCCTCTCAGGAAAACTTCTCGGCTTCATCATTTCTTTCCGTGGTATCGAGATAGATCCCGCCAAGATCCACGCTATCCTCGAAATGCCACCCCCGACCAAAGAAAGACGTCTCCTTTAAATGGGATAAGGACTGTCAAGAGGCTTTTGAGGCCCTCAAAAGCTATTTGGTCTCCCCACCAGTCCTCATTCCACCTAAGGACGACCAACCCTTCTACCTTTATATCTCTGCCACCAACCATTCGTTAGGTGCCATGATCGCACACCGAGACGAGCATCATCGTGAGCAAGCGGTTTACTACATCAGCCAAACACTGGTCGACTATGAAACTCGGTATACTCATACCGAGAAACTCTGTTTGGCATTAGTCTTTTCCGCTACCAAGCTCCGCCACTATCTTCTCAACCACAAAACTTTTGTCGTCACTCACACCGACCCTCTCAAGTACATGCACTCCAAGCCATACCAGAATCAACGTATGGCTCGGTGGCTCATGCTGCTTGCTGAGTTTGACTTCGAATTCATCCAGTAAAAATCTATCAAGGGGCAAACCATCGCTGACCAACTAGCAGATGCCCCTCTTCCCGACAACCAACCTTCCCACTGTGAGTTCCCTGACGAGTCTATCGCTACCCTTTCCACTGATGACACCGTCTACCAAATGACCATGTTCTTTGACGGCTCCAAATGTCAACTCGGCGGGGGTGCGGGGGTCATCCTCATCCCACTCGAAGGGGAGCCCATGCCTCTATCTTTCAAGCTTGACTTTGATTGTACCAATAATATGGCTGAATACGAGGCCTTAATTTTGGGACTTCAGACTACTCTTTCTCTCCACATCAAGTCTATCAACATCTTCGGCGACTCGCAGCTCATTGTTAATCAAGTTAACAGTTCATATCTCTGTAAAAATGAAGTTTTACAGAGGTATAAGAATCGTGTTGACCTTCTTTTGGCATCTTTCGACCATTACCTCTTGCAGACTGTTCCACGCTCTACGAACAAGTTTGCCGACACCATGGCTTCTCTTGCTTCACGTATCCCGTCTTCATCATCATCATCTCACCTTTTTGTCACAGTGCATCATGTACCTTTGCCTTCATACATCTCTCCTCACATCGACCATATCAACACTGTCAATTCTAGCCCACAAGATGACTGGTATAAGCAACTTGTGGACTACTTGTCTCTTTCTGTCACTCCTCCCAACCTCTCTAGCAATGCGCGACGAGCTTTCATCAAGCGCACAGCTCGCTATACCATGCTAGGGGGTCTTCTCTATAAACAAGGCTTTGACGGCCTCCTTCTTCGCTGTCTAACCTCCACTGAAGCTCCTCAAGCCATAAAGCAAGTCCACGACGGGATTTGTGGTGGACACTTCAGTGGAAACTCAGTTGCCAAGCGCATCCTTTGCCTGGGTTATTATTGGCCCACCCTTCATCAAGACTGTAGCGACTATGTTCGACGTTGCATCAAGTGTCAGTAGCACTCTAACCTGCTTCATCTCCCCAGCCACGCCCTACAAGTCGCTCAGGATTTTTGGCCTTTCTCTCAGTGGGGCTTGGATCTCATCGGTGAGATCAACCCTCACTCGTCTCTCCGTCATCAGTCCATCATCACTGCCACTGAGTATTTCACCAAGTGGGTGGAAGCCATTCCTCTTGTCTCCACAAAAGCCGACAAGATTGTTGACTTCATTAGCAGCCACATCATCTGTCATTTCGGTGTCCCTCACAAAATCATTATCGACAACGGTAAGTCCTTCAAAAACAAGACTGTCCAAAAACTATGCGACTCATTTGGCATCAAACTCAGCTTTTCTTCGCCTTACTACCCACAAGCAAATGGGCAGGCTGAGGCTTCCAACAAAATTCTCACCAAAATTCTCATGAAGGTGGTCGACGATACAGGTAGGGATTGGCACATTCATTCGCTTTGTGGGCCTACCGCACTAGCATCCGAACCTCTACAGGTGCTACTCCCTTCTCTCTCGTGTACAGAACAGAGGCTGTCTTACCTCTCAAAGTATAGATCCCGTCTCTCCGCATCTCCCTGCATGACATTCTCTCCAACGATGACTTTCGTCAAGATCGCTTAGCTCAACTTGAGTTACTCGATGAGCGCCGTCTTGCTGCCCTTAATCATCTCCATGTCTACCAAAGTCGCATAAAGCGGGCCTACGACAAAAATCTGCGAGAACGAGATTTCAACATCGGAGACCTCGTCCTCAAAGAGAATCAGCACGTGACCAATATGGAGTGAAGTAAATGAGGCAAGTTCGCCCCCAATTGGCTTGGACCTTTTATCATCACGCACAAGTATGGGTCAGGGACTTATCGTCTGTCTTCCCTCGATGGACGGCCAGAACCTGAGCCTCTTAATGCATTGCATCTTTGACCATTCTTCTGCTAGTTGAGTACTCGTCTACTTGACACATAACTTGAGCTTGTCCCTTGAGCAATCCTCGTCCTCTTAATCCGCATCCCTTTCAACCCTATTCCCCTTTAACAAGTCCTCTACGACCCTTTTATAATGCATGGATGCTTTGTCCTAATAAAAGGGGAGTCCTTGAACTTTTACAGCCTTGTCCATGACTCTAAATCAAAAATATATCAAGATGTCAAAACATATCCATGGTCACAAAATCAAGTCAAAATCAAAAAGACAGACTGCTCCCTTGAAGGACAGCTGTACTATCATTGCTGTATTACTAGACTGATCCCTCGAAGGATAGCTAGGCCAACTTATCAAACATTATTAAGTGAAAATATAGACCACTCCCTCGAAGGATGGCTATGACTAAATCTTGCTACAAACAGCAACCTTTCTTAGAAGCTTCCCGCATTGATCAGCTTCGCAACATGACCACTACATCAAAAGACATCTCTATGTAGGCTTCCCGCATCGATCAGCCTGCGCAAAAAAAAAAAAAAAAACGGGTCATGGACTTGGCTTGTAGTTGTCTCAGGGTCTCCTATAAAAGGGGCAAGGTTATTCCTGCTCTTAAACTGGGTTACCCTATCCTCTTCCTATCACCTGCTCAAGGGACTTCGAGCTCACTTTAATGTCAAAGTGATTCAATTACCGTTCTAACTCAACACTGGTCAACGACGTAATGCATGAACGGGGCTTTTGTTCTAATAAACCCCTATCTATGCTTCTTTTCTGGTCTTTGTCAATGAAAGAGCGATTTTCCTTTCATCTTTTCTCTTCACTTTAGTCACATTTAACCACATCAATCGGTGACTCATCTCAAACCCAGCCATTTTCATCATTTTCAGCTGACATCATCCTAGACCATTTCACATAGTTTTTATGGACACCAGTACACATGGAAACTACCGACTAGACCCAATTTATGTTAAGCATAAACCAATACTTGCTGAAGCATAAATTGACTTCTATTCATTCTTAGCATACATCCATCGCGACTATGGAAACTTGCTAGGGATGAAAGACTCTCGACCAATTCTACAGAATACACCATCTGTAGCATCATTTTATCCTCATCTTACCCTCGTCATTTCAACACATGACCAATCTCATCATCGACCAATCTTCTCAATTTGTCTGAACTACATTGGTCTGAGGCCCTATGACCAGGGCTATGTAGGCAGCACTCAGATAACACATCCTCTGAGGTTAGCTCGACCACCCCCGTTTGTTCGTCTCTTTGATGGACAAACCTTCTCTTCTGCGACCTTGACCTTGACCAAGATCAATCATTTTCTTTGACCAAGACCAATCATTTTCTTTACCAATCATTTTCCTTGACCAAGACCAATCATTTTCTTTGACCAAGACCAATCAATCCCTCTGACCCTCCCTCCCTTTTAGGGAGAACTACATCGGCTTGAGGCCCCTACGACAGGGGCTATGTAGGCAGCACTCAGTTGACATGGGGTCTTCTGGGGTTAGCTCAGCCGCATCCTTTTGTCCATCCATCCCCTTAACCAATGACCATCCTTCGACCTTCGACCACTTCCAAGACAATGTTGCCTTGGTTGTTTTTGCGTGTGTGCTACCTCACGGCTGATTAGCAGAATTGTCTGTAGACTATTGTTGACCCTTCGCAAGTATAGGATCGCGAGCCAGTTGATCTCTACTACTTATGGCTTTTTTGTGTTTCTGGGAGCACTTCCTGAGCCCTGGATACCTGGAACACGACGACCATTTGGAACTTCAGCTTAAATTGAGTGACCCGATCAGCAGACGACTAAATGCTGGGGCCCAGTTACTTCAATTTTGGCACTCCTTGACCCTCAACATGCGACAATTTGACCCGACCATCCTATGACATGGTATACGCGCAATCACAACTTTTTCCATGTTTTCACTCACTTTTCATCTTTCTCATCCACCTTTTGTCAAATCGACACTCGATCTTCGGTTCCCTTCTCTCGACTATCGCTTTGAGGGGGGAACACCTCATCCCTTTTCTGGGGCAACCAACTCCTATTTTTGTCTTGCAGTTCATCTAGAACAACCAACAAGACAAAAAGGGGCAAATGTAGACACGACAAACATGTCTGCACCTTGGTCCTCCCCCTTGGCCTTAAACCCCTATCCTAACCCTTGACCTTGGCCCCCTTTCCACCCTACCCTTGCCACCTTGGATCCTCCCTTGAATCCCTCCACCTTCCCCCTAGCATTTATTAGGCCAAATCTCTTCATTATCTTCCCCCCATGCCCATTTTGGCATCCTCGTGACCGTTCTTCCCATCCCCCCTCACTCGGCGGCGTGCAAGAATGCGCAGAGGCTATTTTTAGCCTCTGTCCCCATTTTGAAACCGCCGACGTCGGTGACCCTTCGGCCGATGTCGGTGAAACTGCCAGCGTCGGCATCCTTCATTACCCCTTTTTACATCTGTTGCAGCCCCCTAGACCCTTAAGCTCGCAAACAGATCTCTCTTGGTGTTTTGGCATTCGTCTTGTCTCCGTTTGGACCTCGTGCAACAACAGCAACAAGTGCAAAGGTTCTTCATCAGAGTTCTCTCCTTGCAGAATCCTCTGTGGCTTCAACAACAGCTTCTTCAACTCTTCATTCAGCAAGCAAAAAGGTAAGCAAGTATGTTAATTGATTCTGTTCTTTAAGCTTTTAGTTATCTATTGTTTCTTGCTTTCTCTATCCTTCCCCCTGAGAGGCTAAAAAGCCTTCTCAGTTCCTGTCCTCTGTCCATCCTCTTCTCACATTGTCCCACTCTTCATCCCAATCCCAGACAACTCCCTCATCCCCCTTTTGCCAACAAAGACCCTGTACAGGGCAAGACCACTCCTCAGTCCATTCAGACCCGTCCCCGAACTCAGTCTTAACCTTGCTCACATCCCGGACCTGTCCACAGTCCAGAACACATCCCAGACCCGACCACAGGCCATTAGCCCGACCGACGCCGGTCACTTCCCCAACCGATGTCGGCAGGATAACCGACGTCGGCAGACCTCTTAACCGACGCTGGCAACATTCCTGACCTCGGCGACTGTCATCAGCCCGATTGCTCCTTTCAGGTAATCATTGGTGTTTTCTTTCATTCCTAATCTGTTTATCACTTCTATATTCTGGCATCTTACATTTTCTTAGTCCTTATCTGTCTGTTATCTGTGGGTTGACCTCCCTTAAGGAAGTTTTTACACTTCTGGGAACAAGCTCTCGCTTGGCAACCCACTGCCTATCTATCTAACATCCTCTTGTCCAAGTTTCTTTTCCTTGTAGGTGTCATTCCTCCACAGCCAAAGAGGGGTGCTCACAAGCGTCTGGATTACGGTGCGCAGTCTTTAGTCCAGGTACTTCCCATGCCTTGTCCATTACTTTTCTAGTTTCTTCTTTCTCTTTGAATGTAGAAAGCGAATTTAGCTCAAGAAACAGGGTCAACCCAATTCTTGAAAATGTTAGTTAACCTCATTAAGGGTTAACATATATTTAGGGTGGTTAAAATTAAAAGATAGGTTTAAGTCATAAAACCAAGATTTAAATTAATAAGGAGAAGAATTTAAAAGATACAAATAACACATTTAAGAATTTGAAAAGAAAGGAGGGTATAAAATTATAGGTTTAAGGTGATTTTAAATGTGCATATGATTCTTCAAGGCATGTTTCACCTCATAATCCTACCTTTGGCCCCTTGCACCTACACACTCAATTCAAATATCAAATACATCCACAGGAAAATTATTTATATTTAGACTAATATGAGATAATATAACTATCACTATAAAACTTTTCAAGGCAATCATATATCTTAATTAGTTCAATATAATCAACTATAAATTTTCAAAATATAACATCATGCTATTTAGTATCAACATATTGATAACCAAGTATATCCACTTATAAGAACCATGTATATAATAAAATCTACCAAATTGATAATCAATGTCCACGATTCCAACAAAATATAAAGTGTGGGCACCCTATGCCTCCAAATAGTATAACATATATCCATCAAGTCCACAAAACATGTAACAAAATATATTATAAGATGATGATGTTTAAAGTGGGGTCTCACACTATATCTTTAGACACTGTATAGTTTATATTATCCAACCCACTAGAAAATGTGTGCATGTAGGTTTTTAGTATTACATCATTAAACTTTCCAATACCATTTCAACATACTTTCTATTGTCTAGCCAAATAAAACTATTCACACAATCTCATTTCATTCCATGCCCAAGATGAATCTTGTAGTGTTAAGATATTTCATGATGAAATGTTTAGATAGTTGAGACTTTACATTCTTGATTATGAATATGTCTTTTGTGATCAATAACATGTCATCTAAATAAATTAGTATGATGGAAAAGTGATCACCCTCTTCCTTGTAATAAATGAAAGGGTCAACATTATTACACATAAAATCAAGTTTAAACAAATAAATTTCAAACTCATTATTCCCCATTATAAATGATTGATTCAATCCATACAAGGAATTCATCAGCCTATAGACAAAGTCCTCTTTATTTTTAAGTTTGAAGTTTTTTTTGGTGACATATAAGTCTTTTCTTCAAGCTTCCCATGTAGAAACAATGTATTTATATCCATACAATCTATCTCAAGATCAATTGTAATGGAAATATATAAAATAAACCTAATAGAAGTTAATTTCACAATAGGATAAAATGTATCATCAAATTTAATTCCATCTACATGTGAGAATCCTTTTTTCACTATGTGATCCTTGTACTTCTCCAAATTTCCTTGTTTATTTTTCTTATTTTTTAAATCACTCTTATAACCTATAAGTTTTCATCTAGGAAGTAGTTGTATCAAATATTGATTCTCTTTCTTATATAGATACCCCATTTCCTCCTTCATAGCCTCATTATAAAAATTTATCTACACACAAACATAATATTCCTTTACTGTCTTTGGGTATTAACTATCAATTTCCAATAGCAAAAGTGTAGAACAAAAATTCAAAGGGATATACCTTTCATACATTCTACACCTATTCTAATATCCCTAGAGTTGGAGTCTTAATATCGTCCTATCCTAATTCTTACGACTCTTCATCCATCACACTATACTAAGAATTGGTTCTTCAACATATACATCAGCCTACAACTTTTTAATTTCTTCATTTGGTTACTTATTTGGTTCTTCTTGTGTAGGAGCTTTATGCACCTCCATAAATAACACATTTTAGATCTAAACCTTAACTAGTATAACTGTCACTATAAATTTTTTCAAGGCAATCATATATCTTAATTAGTTCAATATAATCAACTATAAATTTTAAAAATATAACATCATGCTATTTAGTATTAACATCTCGATAACCAAGTATATCCACTCATAATAACCATGCATATAATAAAATGTACCAAATTGATAATCAATGTCCATGATGTCAACATTGTTACACATAAACCTAGGTTTAACCAAATAAACTTCAAACTCATTATTCCCCATTATAAATGATTGATTCAATCCATACAAGGAATTCATCATCCTATAGACAAATTCATCTTTATTTTAAAGTTTGAAGTTTTTTTGTTGGGACATATAGGTCTCTTCTTCAAGCTTTCCATGTAGAAATAATGTCTTTATATCCATACAATCTATCTCAAGATCAATTGCATTGGAAATATATAAAATAACCTAATAGAAGTTAATTTCACAATAGGATAAAATTTATCATCAAATTCAATTCCCTCTACCTGCGAGAATCCTTTTTTCACTATGTGATCCTTGTACTTCTCCAACTTTCCTTGTGTATTTTGCTTATTTTTTAAATCACCCTTATAGCCTATGAGTTTTTATCTAGGAAGTAGTTATATCAAATATTGAGTCTCTTTCTTGTATAGATACCCCATTTACTCCTTCATAGCCTCATTATAATAATTTATCTACACACAACCATGATCTTCCTTCACTGTCTTTGGGTATTAACTATCAATTACCAATAGCAAAAGTGTAGAACACAAATTAAAAGGGATATGCCTTTCATACATTCTATACACCTATTATAATATCCATATAGATGGATTCTTAAGATCCTCCTATTCTAATTCTTATGACTCTTCATCCATCACACTATACTAAGAAATAGTTCTTCAACATATACATCAGCCTACAACTTTTCTATTTCTTCATTTGGTTACTTCTTTCGTTCTTCTTGTGTAGGAACTTTATGCACCTCCCTAAATACCACATTTTACATCTAAACCAAACTATTATTCTTGAAATGCTAAACCTTGTAACCTTTGAAACCAATTCCATACCTAATAAATATGAACTTTATAGACTTGACATTGAGTTTTAATATTTTCTCTTTTGGGATGTGAGAATAAGCTTCATAACCAAAAACACATAGGTGTTTCAAGCATGGATTATTACCATCCATACTTATTATGGAGTCTTGTCAACCCATTTTAATTTGGATGATTAGTTGAATAGGTAATAATTACTAGCCACTAATATAGACCAATTTATTTTATCTAAATACACACCACTCAACATACTCCAATTCTTATCCATCAATGTCCTGTTTATGTGCTCTATAATCCATTTTATTAAAATGTTTATGTAGTAATATTTTACCTTTGAATAATACTATACCTATATAATTCATTAAACCATTTTGAATAGTATTCACACCCATTTTACATGCATAATATTTTGATCATCTTCTCCATCTAGTCCTTCATAAAGGATTTTAATTATTTTATTTTATTTATATCTCCAAATTTATTAATAAGAATGTATATCTAGGTCTTGAAAGAGTATAAATATATGAAATACACATGAATACAAACCTATTTACTAATAGGACATACACCATTTAAAACACATCACTATGTATCACCTACAAGATTCCACTTTAAAAAAAAATTATAGGGAATTTCACTTGACTCTGCTTGTTGTAGATGCAATGTTCATATAAGTCAAAGTCTAAGGGAAAATTATCCATCCTTTTCACCATATCCTTAGTCTATAGCATGCAAAAATATTTCTCACCAATATTACACAACCTCTAATGCCAAAGAATTATCTCTTCTACAAGAATAAATTCACACATTCATAATTCAAACTTGGGCTCAATAATAATAAATCTATTAATCTCATTGTTTATCATAGTGGCATAAATTATGAACATATTAATCATTTACATTCCCCTTTCCAACACCATGGATCCACACATAATTATCCACATGTCTCTACTAATTGAGACCTAAGACCTAGACATTGACATTATTCGTATTACTCATAGAGATAGATTTCTTTGAAATTCCAAGAATGTGCAAAACACTTGAGAGAGTTTTAATCCTCCCATATATGAATCTCACATTTAATCTTCCTCTACCCATGACATAGCAGGTTGACATATCTCTTAAAAATACATCACCGCCATCATATTATTTATATTCATGATTAATATGATATGAATATCTATAGACCATCAACCATGCATCATTATATGCATTCATTATTAAGGATGCAAGGTATAAGTCTCCATATTCATCAATAGAGAAATTTTCACTCAAGGATTTAATAGTATCTATTGGTTTTCCATTCTCCACATTTTTTCACTCTAGATTCCTTCTTGTAGTTTCCTATATTATCATAATTCTAACACCTTTTCAAAGGATATATCTGGATTATTTTATCTTCCTCTAGAATTTGAGCACTCATCCCTAGTCTTTTAATTACTTATTTCTTGTTAGTTATCTCACATAGTCATAATATCATTATTATTATAGATTTTATAGACTTACACCTCATATCCTTTGAAAAAAAGTTGTTATCAAATCTTCCAATTTTATTAATGATGTGGTACTAGTGATTTACAACACTATATTATCTCATGAGCTTGGAAAATAACACAAAATTATGATAAAACCTTTCTTTATCATTCATGTTGAGTTCCATAGATGAAAACTAACTAACCAAAATGTTGAATGAATTCATGTGATATGAATTTAAATTATCACCACTAATTTAAAATTACTACAAATTATTTTAAGGAAAATATTTTTTTAAATAAAATTGACTTGGTGTAACATTCCAAACATCTCCCACATAAGCTTCATAGTATTTCCAATCAAGACATTCAGTAACACTAAATCTGATAGACATAATTTGAAAGAGATTTTCACTTTCATATCAAATTTATTCCATTCTTCCCATTTCATACCAATGTTTTTTTGTGTATATGATGTAAATCCATTCATCTATATATACTAAGAGATCCTCCATTTGAGTTTCCATAACTCAAATAATTGACATTGAATTTCTAAATTTATATTTTCATTCTTCTAGTCATTTTATTCACACAAGATTCTCTTGTGAAAAAATCCCACTTCAAGGAATTTTTTTATCATGAATTATTGAAAATTATACAAAAATAATAAGTAATTTATGATACCAAATGTTTTAAATTAACTTTTTCATGACAAAAAAACACATATAAGAATTATGCTTTGAGAATATAATAGGCAGAGTAAGAAAGATAAACACACACATTGACATTAATTTTAACTTAGCAAAACCCTTATGGGTAGAAGGCCCAAAACATTATCCTTATTTATTATGAGATAAAATTGAAATATCTTATAATTCTAAAGCAATCTATGAGTTTTTTAAACCTTCATTTATTGATTTATTATATATTAAAATTCACACACTTGACCATGTGAATTCAACATTCAATGACATTTTGTACACATATTATTGACCACATTAATTTTTGTATTGACTCAATTGTCTTAGAATAATCACTCCTTTATCAAGAATTTCACTTGTAGCTACTATACAACATAATAATACACATTCACTAGTTAGTGTTCCAATTGAATAACATGTAACACTCTTTAATAAATATATGTTAGAGTACCACCAATATATTTCTAACACTTATTTAGTCTAAAAATTGTAGTTATAAAAGTGTATCAGATTCCTTTAGATAACTTGTTACACCTTAATGCAATTTAACTATTGAGAAACACTTCAAAATATCCTAGATTGCAATGAAAATTAGAAGAATATCATGCACAACTATATCATCAATTTTTCATGTTGAAAAACTTATTAAAATTTAAAATTTAGTCTCTAAACAAGACTACATAGACTTCCTAGGTTGTGCAATCAACCCACACAATATCTTTTGAAACTATTAATTGTGTAAACCACCTTGTAAAACAACTAGCTTATGCATCCTTACACAAAAACATGAAAATTTGAGACATTTCCAAAAATAAATTCCTTCAAGCATGTGATTAAAAATTTGATAATCTTGTAAGGAAAAATTCAAGTAATTCAATAGTTTATAAATTATTTGGCTTAAGAAAAATAAACCATTGTATTTATTACTATGCAAAGGTACTATGTTTGAATGGGATAAATAATGTCAAAAGTATTTCAATGAAATAAAAAATATCCAACCAATCCATCAATTATGATGCCACTTGTCCTTGACCAATCAGTTTTAATATACATATCTACCATTGAGCATGCCTTGGGTAACTTGTTAGCATAATATGATGATGAATATAGAGAAATAGTTATTTACTATATCAATTACACATTGGTTGATTATGAAATAATTAAAAATAAATGGAAATGTTATTCTTGATTATTATGTATGTCATTCAAAAATTTAGACATTAAATTCTTAATATTGAGACTCATGGTATTTCCAAGATTTATACTTTAATATATATCATGTCTAAACATTATCTAACTAGACACATCGCTAAGTGGTCATTCTACATATGGAGTTCAATATTAATTTTTTACCATATAAGTCATTAACAGGGAAATTCATCATTGACCAACTCACTACAACTTCCCTGTTAGACTAGAATTCTATGAATGATACTTTTTGAGATAATTTTGTTATATGTACCAATGTGAAAAAACATGGAACATGTAAATTTATGGGTCTAAATATGCTTCAATATCTAGATTAAAAATTGTACTAGATAACCTCATGGTCAAAATTTTCCATTAGCATATCTATTTATATTTTCATGTGCTAATAATATAACATAGTATATGGCATTGATTATAAGATTTCATTCCATAAAAGATTTAAAGATAAAATATATTAAATTTTATGGTGATTTTAAAATTTTCATTAATCAAGTGATGAGAAGAGAAACTTGTTCCATATCAAGATATAATACACAATCTAACTACTTGATTTGAAAACATTGAGATTGGAAGCATCCCTTAAATAAATAACTCACACTAATGATATGGATAGTATTGCATCCCTTATTCCTATCAATATCATATACAATCATACTATATTGAATATCAATAAATTAAATTTTTTTACCATCTCACTACCATATCTATAAGGATTAGATGTGTTTTTTGTTAATGTCAATGCAACTAATTCCCAATTATTTCTTTTTAAAATGAAAAAGAACAAATTGAGAAAAGACACCATTCAATATGTCATCATTGGTGATTATATTTTCAAGAGATCCTTACATGGTCATTGAAGTATATGTCATGGGTATTAAAAATCTAAAATTTTATTACAAGAGGTTCATGATGAATAATTAGGTTGACACTTCAATGGAAAATAAATTCCTTAAAAATTACTAATAATGGGTTACTATTTGCCTTTCATAGAACATGATTTTCAAGATTATGCAATTGTTTATGATAAATTACAATGACATAGAAATTTAACATGTATCCTCTCAATAATTATAACCTTGTAGATACTAAAATATGGTATTAAGTAATTTAAAATTACTATATTTACATACATTTACCAAGCATGACTTGGGTACAAAAATATGATCCTAACCTGCCATTCATTCACACCTACATGCTAACTTATGATTTTGATCCTTATATTATGTTGTTACATATTTAATAGAACTTTATTATCTATTTGAAATGTACTTACTCCTACCTAGACATATCCAAACCTTTATTTCTTTCTACCTATGCATTGTTCATTAACATCAAACTAGGTCAGGTTCGCTAGTCAATACTAACCTAATATTGATGGTATTGAGCCTCTCCCAACAACAAAATTGTATAAAAATAAGGCTTCTTTAGGGTTAAACCATATACCTAACATGTTGGTGGCATGAAAAATTACCCAATTTTAATTTTACATACACATACATATATATATATATATATATATATATATATATATATATATATATATATATATATATATATATATATATCAAGGAATTAATTAAAATGGGACTTGGGTCTTATCTGGTATACATATATATGCTTTTCCAGATTGAGAAAATATATCCTATTTTTTTGAAATTATGAATAGTCACTAGGAGAAGTCATAATAAAATTTTAAAGAATAATAAATCCAAGTTAGATAAAGCATTATAAAATATCCAATCTAAACCAATATTTGAATTCATATAGAAAAGGTGCACAATTTCAAAATCACACTAGGTGGGACAACTACGTGTGGTTTGATTTCCCTCCTTGGAGTATTAGATACATAGTGAATGGTCAATCATAAAATGAGGGTGATTGGGGTCATTTCAACCCATTACACTTTCCTAGATTATTTAAGTTTGATAGTTCTCACAAGCACATCATAGGTTTCAAGGTAAAGTATGTTGATTTATAGAGTTGTTCACATGATCAGGGTTTAGAATTACACATACAAAATTTTCAAAGAAAATTGAAGGTGACCATCTAAGTAGTGACCCATATTTCAATATAAGTCAATACCAATAAACATAGGTTAGTATTGATAGTTGATACTAACTTAGATCTAACCAAATAAACCCTACATAGATAAAAACATAGTTCTTGATGAATTATAGGTTTATTTCAGTATATTTTCCACTTATAGTACATAGTCATAGTCAAAGAGTCAAATAGAAAAGATAAGTACTTATCCCTTTGGTGTACTTACTATGTTTAGTGAATGTTACATTTTAATGTGTGATTAAATTCTATATCTTTCAATATGAATTCATAGACTAGTTTATATCCTATTAGGGTTTATAAAACCAAATTAAGGTATGTTAGAAATGTAGACACCCCATTTTGGCCATAACTAGCTTTCAATCAAACGTCAGGTTGATTCTTACCAAACATTACAAATTAAGCCTAAGAATAAATGAATGTTCCAATTTAATCTATGCATCATTCATCAATTCTTAGAATCATGTTGAGACATCCATATTTATGGTATTATACCATATAAAATAATAACCTCTCACAGATTCATTCTCAGTCACCTCATGACCTAACAATTGGTAGTTTAGCCTATGAACACATTAAGTGGGGCACTTGAACAATTATTAAAATTGACAAAATGATAATAAAAATGAATCAAGTAATTAAAATATATTAAATACTTAGATAAATTATCCATTTAAAATTAATGAAAATCTAAAAATCAAAATATCAAGCCTTTTCATCATTGCCTTTATGAGTTATCAAGATCTCCCAAATTATCTCAAAACATGTAATTTGAGATCCATGCCTATTAATTGAAAATTATAATTACATGAAAATTTTTAACTCAACTGGAGTTAGCCTCAACTCACCTAGCGTTAGTTTGAACTAATTCTATGTTTAAACTCAACCTTAACTCACCTTGGGTGAGAAATAACTTTTAAGGCTATAAATACAAGGCCATACCTATTGATATCTAATATTTGATAGTGTAGTGTTATTATTCAAGATTTCCCCCATAAGCTTCATTAGTGCAATGCTACCATGCCAAATTCATAATCTAATCAACCAAGCCAAGGTACTAAGGAGAGAAGGAGAAAAGAAAGCTTCATTGATAAAGACTTATTGATGTACAAAATGAGAAATCCACTTCAATAAGCCATTTGGAGATCCAAGAAAGCTAAAAAGATGGTTTCTTTTGTGTTTGAGTTGTGTTTTCATTTTTATGTTTATTACCTATGCTCTCCCTAGTGTCTAGGCTAGAGGTGTTAATGTTTAGTGTGTTATTTTGATTTTATTTTATTAGACTAACACAAGGCTAACCTCCCCTCTACGTATTCCTTGTTCACATGATGGCATGCCCGGTGAGACTTGCACCCCACAAAGTTATTCTCAAGGCATTTTAGGTCATCCTTCTAATAATTTTCATGTCAAAATCCAAACTTGCTAATAAAAAAATGGAAATTGAATGCTCATGAATAATCTATAATAAATCATGAATTTTCTCTATACAGTCATGTTTTTTCTCTCTATAATCATGATATTGCATCAATATCATGAATTTATAGTCACAATTTTGTAGCTATAGTAGTGATTTTGTAATAACTTCTATGATATTATTGTAACTATTACAGTTTTATGTCTAACCACCATGGTTCTCTATTAACTATTTTATGTTGCAGGAAAAATCATGATATTGCAATATTAAAACTTTGTAGTCATGATATTACCTTCAAATTTGTGATATCACCACAAATTCTATGATATTACACTAACAGTCATGGTATTATCTCTAATTGTGATGGTTTTCCAATAACCATGTTAATTTATAGGGTAAGTTGCATTAAGTTTTGTGATATTTTCTTAAGTTCTATGATATTGCTATAATAGTTGCAATTTTATGCTAACCCTCTATTTTACAGGTAGTTATGGTTTTATGCTAATAGTTGTGGTTTTGTAGGTACAATCATGGTATTGCTCTATGTCTATATTATTTTTCAGCATGTGTAAATTTTTTTATACTTGAGAGTTAATACTCAAAAGTCATTTGTCCACTTAAATTTTACTTCTACGCACAAGGATCCCCTAACATCTTTTGTAGGACCCAAAGACCAAGAAAAGACATTTTTTAAACACTCTAAGTTTCCAAACCCACATTTAAAATTGGTGTTTTAAAATATTTTTACTTCAACTATTTTTCATTTTATTTAAAGTTTTTAACATAATGCCAAGGGGCTAAAATTCATGACATATTTCATTTGGTGCTATAAAAATGAATACACACTCTAGTTAAATACTCATAAGAATTTTCATTTATATGTTTGTTGTTGATTATTTTTTTATCAAGATGAGTGTCATGTGTATGCTCTCCCCCCATCCCCTTTAGAGAACTTGGGTGATAAAAAATGTTCACTTATTGCATTTTTCACTTTTGTCCAAAAGCATGAAAGGAAAATTGTTAAGGCCCTCCCCAAAATTTGAATGATTTGAGTGATCCCAAAATGACCCTAAAGTCCTTCCACTTTCTTTATTATGCATTTTGTCTTGTGGGTGGGAGTTCATTTCCTCCCCATAAGTTTTTTAAGGAAGTTTTGACCCATTAATTCATCTCTTGGCATCACTTCAACCCTGCTCTATGGTATGGGTATACAAATTGAGGTTAACTTACTAGGATTCTTGTTTGAGATATTAAACAAGCTCTTTTAGTAAGAGACTATCATAGAACATATGATTTACCTAGACATCGCACTACACTTATAAATTAACAGATATAGTGGTTGTGAAAAGGATAATAAATTTTTGTAAAAAGCTAGTTAATGCAAATCTAAATGATGTGATGTGCCCTAGTGTTAACTACACATATGGGACCATTTAAAAATAAATGAAAATTGATAGTTTAGACAACCCCACTTGTCATAGACATACTATTAATGCAAGGCAAGTAACCCAAAGTTATAATTCATCATACAAACTATTTAGAGAAGAGGGGACCTAAAAACCTTACTTTTCATTCACTTTTACTTTTTGGATTAACAACTTAAAATCTTCTCAAGAGCAAGTATATAGATGAAATTTGACGATACGAAGCAACCTTGTCAATTTTAGGATTTAGGATGTTACACTTAGGTTTTTTTTATCATTTTTCCTTTTTAATTTACATGGTCTTGAGTCAAAACTATTTTTTTATCATACCATGTACCAAAATGAATCATGTTTACACATCACTCATTTGTTTAAAGAGGCTTTATGTTTTTCATTTAACATCACACATTTGCCTTAGTCATTTATAAAACTTTTGTGTGTGTGTGTGTCACTTGTTTGAAAAGGGTGTTATTACTCTACCCAATTCATTTCTAGACTTATTCCTTAAATTTTTTTGAAACAAACTATTTTTCATACCTTTAGAGCAAGATAATGTCATTATGTTGCTCATATTATTAAAAAAGTTGTTTTATGTCCAAATTAAAATTTTAAAGACTTCTTGGTCTATGCCTAATATCATCATTCCATTCATTCTTGTCTATCTTTTTATCTATTTCAGAGGCCTAGCCTTGTAAATCAAGTTCAAATTTATCCTTGATAAGTTTAGATTTCAACTTGATAGGTTTTTTCCTAGG
The DNA here is from genome assembly GCA_037957365.1 of Torreya grandis. Classification (NCBI taxonomy): domain Eukaryota; kingdom Viridiplantae; phylum Streptophyta; class Pinopsida; order Cupressales; family Taxaceae; genus Torreya; species Torreya grandis. The sequence goes on from JARHVA010008328.1 coordinate 227,059, forward strand.
CCTTGTGTAATTTTGTCTTCAGTGTTTACATTTCACTTTTGGATTGTGAAACTTAGATTAATTTATTGCTCAAATTTAAATACTATTTTTGTGCTTAGATTTGGAAAGTGGTCTATCTTCCATGTGCATAAATTTGAATGTCTTCTGCCTAATGATCAAGTGTATGTTTAAATTCAAATGCCTAGTTTATGTCAAAGTGTTTCAAATATGTTAGATTAAATATTTTGCCTTTTAGACCTAGTTTGTTTAAAAGTATAGATTTTGTTCCTTGTTCCCAAAATACCTAGTAATTTCCCTTTTATTTTATTTTAAGTCTAGATCTTATGCTAAGTTTCCAAGAGTCTTGGCATCTTACCTCTTTATTTTAGATGTAGTTGTTTTGAGCCTAGATTTTGTGCCTTATTCCCAAAAGACCTAGAAACCTTTTTACTAGATTAGACTTGTTTGAAACACTTTTTACCTGAGTTTGGCATTTGGTTTTATTCATACACTTGAACATTTGTATAAGACCTTTGATGTTTGACATTTGATGGTAGACTGTATTAGATCAAGTTTATCATCAAACATTTTGGAGAAAGGCTCCATTTTTAGACCAAGTGTTAAACCAAGTTAGATCCATTTGTCTTTTAGACCTTATTTTTAAGAGTTTTTAGAACTCTAGACCTCTCCTTCACAAAATGTTAATCATTGATTTGGATATGTCTTGTTACACTTGTAGTGGAGCCATGCACAATCTAGGTTATGATAATGTAGTCATGAATGATGAATTTATTCAAGATCCTTATGGTGATGATGTTGTTTTTGAGATATATCCCTATCCTCCTTACACTACTCAATATGGGGAATAAATTCAAGATCTACTAGCCCATTATTTGGTTAACACGCCTCTATATTTAGATCAAGGATAAAATAAAACCATATAATATATTGTTATCATACAATCAGTTATAGAATAAGATAAATAATTATTATATTATTTTATTATGACATCAACATATTATCCTTATTTGTTTGATCATCACTTACTTGAAAATAAGGATGAGGTTTTAGTTATAGCCACAAAAGGTAGGGGCCAAGTTTCTAGTAGACTTTCCAAATAAAAATGTACTTAGTCTAGTTAGAGTGCCTCTCAACATATATTATAACCAAACCATTGAACATGCCTCTAATATCAATCTTCAAGTGCTCATGTTGATGTCTATCAAGACCCAAATATTATTGTAAAAGGAAAAGGCCTCTTGGAGTACCGCTTTATACAAATGTAATAGGCATATCAAACCTATTTGAATCTCATGCACAATTTTAATACCATGACCATGTCAGACACTCCACTCATAGAGATATCTCCTTCAATAGGAGTATTAATTGAGTTGATAAGTCAATATAATTTGCATTTATACCCATTTACATAAATCACTTTAATTAGTGACATATACAATATCCCTTTTATTAAGTGATTATGAATGATTTATATAATAATGTGCCAAACACGATGGATAACACACAAGTATCTTCCAATTTAGGCCAAAGTGGTTTAACTATACCAAAAAATAGTCCATAATAACAAGTGCCTTTATTTAATACCATGAGTGGTTTGCAACAGTAGGGGGTAGGAGATCCTATGTCCCAACCACAACAAGTTATTTCCAATCCTCAACTAACTACTTTATCAAGCACACAACCACAAGGATTAAGTAATAAAATGTTGACTAGTGTTTTACCTCAAAAATAAGTGATGAATGTTACTCCACCTCAATAGGTTATGACTAACATTCCAAAATAATAAGCATAATCTATTTTACCATCATAGTAGAGGTAGAACACTATATCACCTTAACATGGGGAAACAAATGTTCCACCTTGATAGGTAGTGACAAGTATACCTCAACAATTATAGATTAACATACCTTTACAATTGTAAATGTTGTCTAATAAACAACATGTCTCCATTAGTCAAATATAAATCTTGAACACCCAACAAGCATCTAGTTCACAATAGGTGTTCATGCAACTAAGAGGTACCACTTTCTAATAATTACCAATTAGGCAATAATTTCCTTTTATTCAACACATGTTACTTATCCAAAGATATGGCCTTGGTTCAAAATAAATTCCCATTATTCAACCAAGTTTGACTAGTTGGCAACAAATCCATAATCAACCTCAGTAGGCACAATAATTTACCTAGAGTCACATCCTTCCATCTCAGCCCTAATTCCCTTAAAGCCAATGTTATATATCAAATCTAAATTATAATATATCCCAAAAACATGTGAAATTTAAATAACCACTTCCTAATATATGGATGCATATTTTTGATCAGTTTACTCATCAAGCCAACATTTCACAACAAATTATTCCTCCATTATACCTATATCAAGGTAATTCACCTTTGACCACCTAGCTCCACTTTAGCCAAATGTACCATCTAGTTTATTGGTGAAATAACTATATGAAATGAAGGATGAGATTACCACCATTCAATCAGGTAAATATACTAAGAAATTCAAGTTAGATGATGTGTGTTCATACCTATTCAACATGGATTTTCTCTAGGGTATGGACCACCAACATTTGATAAATATAAGGATAAAGGAGACCGTAAGGACCATTTGGTATAGTTATTTGTTTCTTTCTAGATAGTGGCTTATAATGACATTCACCCACTCCTCTTGTTTCACGGAAGTCTAGCAGGATAGCTTTGGAGTGGTTCCTCAAACTGCTAAAGAATTCCATATCTAATTTTGATGACCTCATGGAAAAATGTGTGCATCATTTCTCTCATAATATCGAGCATGATATTTCATTAGTGTATTTGACTTAGGTCAAGCATAAAGTAGGTGAAATTTTTAGGAGCTATCTACAGAGGAGAGTGCTTGCTAGTTTCTTCACCCATAGCTTACTTGACTAACAATTGACCATTATATTTACTAAAAATTTACACAGCAAGATGTCTTATCATTTGGAGTTTCAGTGCACACATACCTTTAAAGAGAACATTGACAAAGATTTATAGATTAAAAAGGAACTTATTAATAAAGGGAATATAAAATTAACCTCTTTGAATTAAAATTAGAACCAAAACTAAGGAATAGGCCAAAATTAGAACCATAACCAAGTCCAATAACAAGTGTCTGTACCTACCCAAGCTAGTAACTATGAGATATACAATTAATAAAATCATAATAATAATGTTTTTAGAAATGGAGTAATAAAATCATACCATGTTTAAATTATTCAAACATTGTCTACTCATCCTACACTGCAAATGTAATATACTCCTCATCAATAACTTATTCAATAAGCACAACCTTTGCAATGACCTAGACTAGCTTCACAAATGAAGCAACCACTACCTTTAAAAACCCATCGTCTGTGAAAGAAACCCAATCCTTGAGTATTTAATGACCTTGGAGAACCTATCAATGTAGTGTTTTCAAGATAGCTATAGCTAACATGATTAGTTGGCCTATATCGAAGCATTATCCTAAGGGCATTCCATATAAAAACTAGTATAGAGAGAATGAGTTATGTGAATATCATTGTGTTCATGGGCATAATCTATGTCGTTATGTGAAAATAAAACACCTCATCAAAAATATGTTGGAAAATAGGGAAATTACATTGGATAATAAAGTATCTACATCCAATCAGAACCTGGGTATCTATTAAAACCATTTTATGTAAAATAACAATAAAAATCAACTACAACAAAAATAGAAGCCAAAATAATAGCAATAACAATACTAATATCTACAACATTAATAAAATCAACATCAATAATAACAATGTCAACCAAATGGGAGGAACCAATGCTAGAATGATTCTAACAACCAACATACTTACCATGTAGTTGCACATGACCACACCAAAGTTATAGGTTATATTATGGGAGGTTGCATTTCAACCATCAGCATTAATCTTAGACCAAGTGCTAATAGACCAAGACCATTGCCAAACATTTTAAACTAATCCACCTATATTAGTAATCCTTCCTTGACCTAAGACCATAACCAAGCACAAAAATAAATATGGATTACTATTTTGGGACCTTATAATGATAACTCATCATTATTCCATGACCAAAACCAAGTGCATCAACAATTGATACTTATCCTACCTAGACCATTTCCATCATTGTTTTCTAGAAACAATGGTCTTATATCTAATCTCAATTATGAAATCAAAACATGGTGGTCAAAGATTATAATTCTAAGCCCATAACCTCTTACCAATGTACCCATCTAACCCATTGTGTTGGATAAGAACAAGCCATATATTGATGTTAAATAAAGGTCATATGATATCATGGAACAACTCTAGAAAACAACTGCACAAATATATATTCTATATTTGTTACATACATCTACTATCCATAAGAACTTAACAGAACTCTTAGGTTAATACCAAGTTTCAAATTACATAACCCCAAACAAATTCCAAGCTTTGGTTGGACATCTAGCCCCAGGCCAATAGTTAAACTTTGACCAAAGTGATATGTCATCCCTTGGACCTCTTCATAACAGTTTATTGTACATTTAAGTTGTCATAATGTGGCATGAATTCAAACATGCCCTTCTAGATAATGGGTTAGGCCTAAATATTATGTCTCTAAAGCTCATAAAGCATCTTAGATATACAATATCCAATCTATAGCTAGAAACAATCACTATCAAGGCCTACGATAATGAAGAACATGAATCACAAGGCACTATAAGCTTACTAGTTATCATTGGGCCCTTAACCCATGATACACTTTGGCATGTGTTAGACCTAGATCTATCTTACAATTTGCTCATAGATAGACCTTGGATACATGAAATTGATGCAATACCTTCAACATTGTACCAATGTTTGAAGCTCTCTCACTCAGGCATGAAGGTCACCATCAATGGAGATTTATAGCCTTATGAACATTGTAAACATTTGGAGGATGAGTATGAAAGTTAAAACTACCATTTTGGCCTAGATCTAATTCTCAAAAAGGATAAAGACAAATAAATACTTGTTGAATTACCAGAGTCCAATTATGTAGACCTATATAGCCTTGATTCATCTTCACACATCCCTCATCTTGAAATGTCTTATGATTTTACCATCTCATCCAATGGTATAGGAGAGTATTTGATCCATGACACATTTTACATTGCCAAGCTTCTACAAAACCCGAAGTCCTATGGAATATCTAAAGCTAAACCATCTTAAATAAAATAGAATTAAAAAGGAAAAAAACTTCATAGTCCAACTCTAGTCATTTTCACACTAACCACTAGCCAAGAAGAGGACCCACTTACCAATAATAAATCTTGGTTATACAATGTCAAATTGGTTGAATGTTATAAAAATGTCAAGTATCTTATTCCTAACTAGATCATGGAGAACCAGGCCTATGAATGAGGAGGCCTCAGGCTAAATCATCAAGCAACTCTTGATCTAATCTCTATAACTTGATACAAAGGAAGTTATGGTCTCATATTTAAATCACCTAGGGGTGAGCCCGCATATCTTATTCATTTTTCAATGCCAAAATCTAATGACAATGATGTTAATATAAAAATAGAGTCTGATCATAACACTTATGAAGACCTTGCCAATATCAATCTATTTGACACCCATGTTATTTGTACCATTACCTTAGTTTTCTAACATAACCTACTTCCCCTTTATCACACTCAACTTCTAGATTAGGACTAACAAGAATCCACAGTGTCTGTAGATGAGTTTGAGAATGATGAGACCTTTTTTGATTTTTTAGGCCTAAGATAAAATTTTCCTTTGGGAGACCATAAACAAGGGTTCTTTATCAAATTGGATCCTTAAACCTATAGTAAAAAACCTCTTTGAAGTGATTTTGGACCAGGGTAAAAGTAAAGAGAAAGGCCAATATTTTGGTGAAAAACTATTTCATGTGCCATCATATAGGGGTATTCACCTTTACTCGAATACGGCTCAAGAAATCACCAATAATGAACTTGATTTTGATTTCAAGTTTAGTTCTAAAGAATAAAATGCCTTTAATTAAATTGCCCAAGAATTTACACTAGTATTTATGACATGGCCATCCATACCATTAAGGGATTAATATTCATCTTGTTTAGGAGAGCTTGAAGAAATAGTCTAAATAGATGACTTTGTAGTTATAGGCCAATTCAAATCATTACTAACTATTCTAGAAGATGGCTTGACTTTCCTCATAGAAGACACTATGAAAGTCAACATTAGGACTCCCGATGACCCAAAATGGATCAACTTAGGCACGTCAATTTATTGACATTTTTGCTTGGGTTTATTTAGATACGCCAAGTTTGGACACTACCTTGGTTGTACACCACCTTATTGTACATCATGCTGCCAAACCTATGAAACAAAAATTGCTCAAGATGCATCCTTGTATTTTTATATTGGTAAAGAAAGATTTTTAAAAAATATTATAAGTAAGATGTATTTGACCAATTGAATATTCAATGTGGATCTCAAATATTATGCCTATTAACAAGAAGCTAGAAGGAATAAAAATCTATATTAATTTCAAAGATATAAATAAGGCATGCCCCAAGGATGACTTTCCTATACCAAATATTAAAATTATAGTTTAATTCATATTAGGTTATGAAATTCTTTCACTTATGGATAGATTTTTGGGATACAAATAGATCTAAATTTCACCAGAAGACCCACACAAAACAATGTTTACCACTTCATGGAGAACATTTTGTTATCAAGTTATGCCATTTGGTCTCAAGAATGTTGGGGACACATACCAAAGAGATATGACCATCATATTTCATGATATAATTTATGAGATTTTTGAAGACTATATTGACAACATATTAGGTAGGTCAAAGAACTATGTCAATCATTCAGCCACATTACAAAGAATATTTGAGAGGATTCATGAATACAAGGCTAGACTCAATCCTAAGAAGTGCATCTTTGGTGTCACTTTAAGAAAATTGTTAGGATTCATCATCTCTCATAAAGGCATTGAATTTGATCCTTCCAAAATACAAGCTATTATTGAGATGCGACCACCTTATAATCTAAAGCATCTTTATAGTTTGTAGGGCAAGATTCAATCTATCAAGTGATTTATTTCATAATTAGAAAATAAATACCATCCATTTACACACTTATTAAATAAGGGTGTCACATTTCATTGGAATGAAGAGTGCCAAAAATCTTTTTATTACCTCAAGGAATATCTTTCTAATACACCTATTTTTTTCCCACCAATGTTAGGAAGGCAATTTATATTGTACCTCTCTACCACATACAAAGCCTTGGGGGCACTTCTAGCTTAGCATGATGAAAATATTAAAGAACATTCCATGTACTATTTATGTTGTACATTGGTCACGTATGAACACAATTATACACCCATATAAAAATCTTGTTTAGCTATGGTCTTTATAGCCCAATTTTTTTGACATTACATGCTTAACAACAAGACCATATTTATTTTCAAAGTAGATCCACTCAAGTATATACTATGTAAGATAGCTTTACAAGGTTGCATCACTAAATGGATCTTTATTTTAAATGAGTTATAGATCAATTATGTCAACTAGAAGGCCATCAATAGACAAATACTTATAGATTAGCTTGCTAAAGATCCCCTTGCAAATACCAAACCCCTAAATTTTTAACCCCTAGATGATTCCATCATGACCATCATTGAAACACCTCTTGAGGATCAACACTAAAAGATGTATTTTGATGGACCATTCACATCAGATGAATCAAGGCCAAGCCTATTATTTATTACACTAAATGGGGATCTTATCCTTAAACCATTTCCTATCATTTTTCTTTCTACTAAAAACATGGTCAAATATGAATTACTCATTTCAAGGCTTCATCAGGTAGTATAATGGAATATTCAACATCTCATATTTTATGGTTATTCTCAGTTAATCATCAATCAGGTTACATCCCACTATTAGACCAAAGATGATAAGCTAGTGCCATACAGGCCATGGTCAACATTCTCAAACAAAAAATTATCAACATACAGTTTGAACACATACCTAAGGCAAGTAATAGGATAATGGATGCCATGGCCACCAATGGATCTTTGATTTTCCACATAAACAAGGAAAAAATGTTAATTTCTCTTTGAAAATCTTCTAGCGCCTAGTCATGAACCTTTAACCATCACAATGATCTATGATATTATTGGTCCCAACTCTATATGGTGTTTCAACCTCTTTAACTACCTTCATGACCATATCATGCCACCAAACATATCACGTAAACAAAAAATGCCTTTACCCACCAAGCCTCCTACTATACCTTAATTGGTCAAACCCTTTACCATTGTAGTTTTGATGGAACTCTACTTCATTTTTTAAATTCAATAAAGGCAACATTAGTGTTACAAGAAGTTCATGAAGAAGTATGTGGAGCCCATACCATCAACACCATCATGATTTAGGGGCACCCTTTAAGGACCCCAAAATGGTTTCATTTTTGTCTTAGATTGGTCTTATAGGTGTTAGAAGTCTTAAGTAGTCCATAGGTGATGTCTAGATGGTCTTAATTAGCATAAAATTCAAATTCTATGTTTCCCTCCAAAATCATTATTTGAATTTTAGAATGTTGTCAAGTCATGTAAAAGGAATTTTGTGAAAATTTGTAAATATGTAAGATGTGTTAACTTGTTTAAGGGTCTTGAGAAATGTAAGAGGGTTATAAAATTTCATTATACTAATGTCATAAGGCAAAATATGTTATATTGTATGAAAAGCAAGAACATTACATGGTAACCCACAAGACTCTATGTGGGAAAGTTGGCAATAAGTAGTTATGAAATTTTGTAGGGAGAATTTGGAGTTAATTTTATATAGTAGAGGGTAAATCCATTAAAATTTATAGGAATGGAGGAATAGAGGACTGCCAAGTTTGTATGAAGAAAGAAAGGGGATGTTTGTAACCCCTATTTTAATATTGAAAGAATACAAACCTCTTATTTGAAGGTCATTATTGCTATTAAAAATTGTATGTGATTTATAAATGAAAGATGGAAATTTGGAATTTTTTCCAGTGTGAATGGAAGCTAATGAATGTGTGTTTGAAAAGAAATTTTGAAAAGATTAAGAATTTAGAGAACCCTAATGACATTGTCTTAAAAGTGTAGTCCCTATTGTTTATGTTACAAATGGTTTATTTCTTGATATAGGATTAAATAACATATGATACATGATATAGATGTTATTTAATGAGTTATAATGTGTATTGAGGAAATAGTGATAAGTAATGATAAGGGGATCATTAGTATTCAGACTTTATTATGAATAGGTCCCTATTTTGGAGAAACCTTATTTGTATGTAGATTGTATGTTGGTTAATAAGAGATCAAAAACATTATATTTGTCTTGTTATTCATGCCTAAATAACCTTGATATTTTTGTGAACCTATAATCTTAAAAAACCATCAATGAAACCCTCCAAACATTCAAGAAGGATTAGAATAGGTTTATCTCATGTAGCAGACTTCGTTGGAAATGACTATGTATATGTGTTTTGAATAAAGAATCAAATTTACATTGATTAAAAAGTGTTATAGATTGAGTTAAGTCTATTTAGTGTGTATTAATCTTATATTATACTTTTTTTACATTCCTAAAGTACATTGTTTAGTGAAACCTATAGGCAAATATTTGTTTGACACAGTCAAGGTATTTTGAGTTGAAAACACTTGACAAAAGGTTGGGAAATTAGAAAAAATGTTTGGGTAAGTTATCCTAGGTCTAGATAGACATTATCCACATTTTTTTGGTCTTTGAAATTCCTTAACACACTCACAATTAAATTTGTTACACTCTCAAGTTGTCATAAACACATAAAAATCCTAAACTAGGGTTTGATTTGTAGGAGCTAAAACTATAAAAAAAAAGGGCCAAAAATTTGTAGATGGACTATATTTCAAATGATATAATATAATATTATGGTTTTAATGTGGTATGGAATGTATAGTATGGTTTTTAGGGGACTGCTAGATTCAAGCTAGAAGAGGCTTAATTAGGGGTAGCATTGAGCTAAATCAGTCAAGCAAAGTGGTCTAGAGACTGAGTTTGGGATTGTAAGTTTGAAAAAAAAAGAACACAATAAAAGGTATCATAATAAATTCTTATATTTATAATTAATTAAGGTACAGTTTATACACATCAAAGAAAGTCCATAAAGAGGGATAAAAGGACTGAGACAAAGCAGGCAGAGTTGGGAAAAGGTATGAGTTGAAACTTGAAAGTGTTTTTAAGTTAGTGAGTGGATAGAGAGGCCTATTGAGAACCATATAAGAATTATTAGGATAATTTTAAACCAAAAATATCATCCTTAATAGGAAGTGGAACCTCATAGTACAAGGAGTGTATATAGTATGGTTAGAACTATGAAAAGAAAGAAAGTGAGATTTGTGGAGTGTTGATAGAGATAATAGAAGGGAATAGAATATCAAGTAGACCATGTTGAACAAGGTTAAAATCATTTAAATAACATAAGATAAACTAAGTGATCATAGAATCATTGCATGCAAACTAATTTTAGAAGTCATTATCAAGGAATATTGAGTTGAATAAGGTATTGAGTGAAATATTTGGTATATGCTCTACATCACATCATAGCTAAAAAGATCCTATCTATTGGTTAATATTGGCCAAATATGGATGTAGATGTAGATTTTTATGTCAAATTTTTTGATAAATGTCAATGCCATGCCAATATGATTTATGCCCCAAACAAAATACTCAAACTAATGCTTATGCCATGGTCATTTATAATGTAAGGACCTGATCTCATTGGGAAGATTAAAACTACCTCATCTGATGGCCATAAACACATCCTTACCACTATTGAATATTTCAATAAGTGGGATAAATCTATACCCCTCACAATATTGGAAAATAGATTTCCAAGTTCATCTTCAATCATATCATCTTTTGATATGGTATCCCATCTGATATTATATCTGATAATGGTAAATCATTTAAAAATAAGGATGTCAAAATGCTTTGTGCCAAGAATAATATCACCCAAATATTTTCTACCACATATTACCCACAAGGTAATGGCCAAGCAAAGGTATCCAATAAAACCATTGTCAACATCTTTAAAAATATTATCAATGATTTTAGCCATGATTGACACCTCCAAATATTCCATGCCCTATAAGAATATTAAACTAATTACCATATTCTAATCAAAGCCACTCTATATTCCCTAGTTTATGTCACTAAGTTCATTCTTCCATTTATGTCTGAGTTAACTTCTTTGAATATCTTTTTGAAACATATCCTAGATGATGAATACTATCGAGTATCTCACTTGCAAGAACTAGAGTTACTTGATGAAAAATTCATGGACGTTGTCAATAGCCTTCAAGTATACCAAAAAGACTCCATGGACATTATAAATGGTAGGTAAAACATAGATAATTTGAACTTGGTGATATTTTTTTCAAAGAAAACCAAAAGAACACCATGACTAAAAATAAGGGAAAGTTAAAACTATGCCCATATATCATTATTACAAATTATGGCTCTGGAGAATATAAGATCGCTACACTAGACAGAGATGAAATTGATGATTCAATGAACATCATACACCTCAAGTGTTACTTCATTTGAGAGACTTAAAGTATTTTCTATGAGGCTTGTTTATGTTTTACAATATCATCACCTTATTTGTATCATACCATATACCATTCTGCCATACCTTCCCTATTGACCAAAGTTAATTTTACCCTCCCTACCCAAACCATTTGACCTTGGTTTCATTCCATGGTTCTTTAAGCACTTTAAGTGAGGGTATTCAGATCAAGTTTCAGTAGTTAATTTATTATTCTAGACAAAGGTAGTATTTTGACTAGTATGACAGTGATTTGGTAGTTGCATCCTTCATTTATTATTTCATTTCATTATGAGTGTTGCTGACTATAACCACCTTTGGGAAAATTAGTGTCCCACTATGTGATACTAATTATAACTACCTTTGGGAAATTTTGTATCATTGACTTATGTTATTGTTTTTTAATTATAACTACCTATGGGCAAATTAGGAACAACACCTTTATCATTCCTTGTTGTATCACCTTGCCATTCCTATGTCATACTATGCAATTTGCCTAATTTTAAAAATTGATGATACCTAGTTAAATCCTCCATTTTAAAGTGGAACTACAATGACTTGAGGTCCTAATGGGACTATATAGGTAGTTCTCTATTCACATTGAGGTTATCTTAGCCACACTTTGCCATGCTCTTGTTATTTTATGAGCAAGTTTAAGTTTGAATGCTCTCGCCATTTTATGATTTGGATCATTTAGTATCTTGTCATTCTCGATAAATTTTAGATTCTTAGAAAATTACACCAAATAGTTTTAATAGGCTTAGACAATCCTAAAACCACAAAATCATGAAAATTGGCTTAGAATCTTCACATGAGATATAAAGCTGTCAATTTTTTGGGGATGGGCCATCTTGTTTGTTTAGTTTATTTCCAGACCACCTTGATCTTTTAACTCCCATTTATGGGATAAATACATCACCCTAAGGTTTAGTCATCCTAAGGTTTAGAATATGTAGGCAACACTTGATACATGGAGTATCTCTGGATAGCTCAGTCACACTTTATTTTCTTTTCAACCACTTCTTTTCTTTAAATATTTGAGGACCCCTAATTATTTCACTAGTAACCACTTATCATTTAGTTTCCACTATCCTTATTGGCCTTAGTCATATGTTCTCACCATTTTATGAGTTTTTATTTTATGCATTATGTATTCAAATTTGATACACTAATGATTGCTTGGATTCATTTTATGTTCTCGCCATTTTGTAAGTTCATTATCATATTCCTCTATAATACAATCATGTTTTTCTAAATCATCATTTTCCTCTATCCCATATCCTACGAGAATTATATTTGGCCTAAATTTCATGTTGGATATTATGTCCATAGAACTATGTAGGCAATGTCCACTTGCCTAATGCATCTAGAGTTAGCTCAACTACCCCTTCCTTTTCTTCTATCCCCCCATTTTTTTGTTTGTGTCATTTCTTCCCTATAGCCTAAGGGAAACCTTGTGCCATTTATTTTTATCTTTTTTTTATGTTAACATTGTAATTAACCATTATTTGTGTTTGTTTTATTTTTATTCTCATTGTTTTGTTTTATCTTTCCTTTTTGTCTCTTCATGTTTTGTTATGCTTTTTGTTTATTAGTGTTTTATCTTTCTATTTTTTTGATTGTTTACTTGTTTTTTTTATTTCATTTTTTTTGACTTGAATTAGTATATCTACATTCATTTGGTGACTCCTTATTAATTATACGTAATTCATTACATATTCATATGTCAACATTGTCATCATGGTTTTTATCATTGGTGCATTGAAATACCACTTGTTTATTCAGTCACATGTCCATAATTATGAATATATAATATAAATTTTCATGGTGTTTTATATCATGATGCATACCATCACATATTACAACATAAACTAGTTCAAGGAATATTACAATCAATGAGGTCATGGTACTTCACATTGGTCACCTAAAAAAATCTTGATCTGTCCAACTCATTTCCCAAATACAAATTAATTAAAAAATGAAATAATTTTACTCCTTTCTAGGTAGGACGTGCATCTCCATCCTAGTAGGTTTTTTAAATTCATATTTCTCCTTTGTACCAACTTGCTCTTACTCCATGATAATAGATTCAGTATGTAAGCCCCCTTTTCTAATTTTCCATATTACCCCACCTACAATACCAATGATTATAACCACCTTTGGGAATTTTTTTTTATTTTAATCTACCTAGATGTTAATGATTATAACTGCATCTAGGAAAATCATTATCTCTATATTCCCAATTTGGGCATGTTTTCATTTAGCTAATGATAACCACCTTTGGGCAAATCATTATTTATGTCTATCCAACTTGGGTATGTTTTCATTTAAATAATGCTTATGACCACATTTGGACAAATATTTATCATTTTACCTATTCATTTTGATAATAATTCTAAATGCCTTTGGTTAAATCATTATCTTTTTAAGTTGTTGTGTTGATGATTATAACTACCTTTAAGCAAATCATCTTTTTTATCTACCCAATTAGGGCATCTCACTATGCCACTGATTATAATCACCTTTGTACAAATCATTCTTCTCAATCCCCTATATATTTTTGTCCCATTATTTTCTTCTTTTGAGGGACTAATCATTAACCTTCTTTGCTAACTGCTCCCTCAAGGGGGCATCTAGTGTGCATCCATCATGTTGGGGCATTAGACATACATAAACTTTTACTTATTTGAGAATATGTTATTTTTACCATATCTTTTAATGCCTTCCAAAATAGGGATAAACTATAAACACCCCATTTTGGCCATAACAGGCTTCCAACCAAACTTCAAGATGATTCCTACCAAACATTGCAAATTAATCTTAGGAATCACTGAACATCCCAATTTCATCCACACATCATTCATCAATGCTCAAAATAATGTTGAGGCATCCTTATTTGGGGTATTATAACATATTTAAAAATAACCTCTCACACATTCATGCTTAGTTACCTTTCAACCTAACAACTGGTAGTTTGGTCTATGGACCCATTAAGCAGGGCACTATAATAATTCTTAAAAGAGTTAAAATGATAATAAAAATAAATCAACTAATTAAACTAGATTAAATGCTTAGCTAAATTATACATTTATAATTAATGAATATTTAAAAATCAAAATTTTAAAAATCAAAATATTAAGGCTTTTCATCATTGCCTTTATGAGTTGTCAAGCTCTCCCAAAATATTTCAAAATATCTAATTTAAGAACCACGTCTATTAATTAAAAATCATAATTACATGAAATTTTTTAACTCAATTTAAATTAGCCTCAACTCACCTAGGGTTAGTTTGAACTCATTCCATGTTTAAAATCAACCATAACTCACCTTGGGTGAGAGTTAAATTTTGAGGCTATAAATATAGGGCCATACCTATTGATATCTAAGCTTTGATATTGTAGTGTTATTATTTAGGATTTCCCCTATAAGATTCATTAGTGCAATGTTACCATGCCAAATTCATAAGCCAATAAGCCAAGCTAAGGTGACAAGGAGTAAAGATAACTTCTTTGATAAATACTTCTTGATGTAAAAACTAAGCAAACCACTTCAAAAAGTCATTTGGATCTCAAATAAAGGTAAAAGAATGGTTTATTTTGTGTTCTAGTTGTGTTTTAATTTGTATATTTGTTACCTATGCTCTCCTTAGTGTCTAGGATAGAGGTTTTAAGTGTTCAGTGTGTTATTTTGATTTTATTTTATTGGACTAACACAATACTAACCTCCCCTCTACATATTCTTTGTTCACATGAATTACCATTTATTTAGGATAATTTGTTTCATTATATGTTCCCTTTCCATGTGTGAATAATAGTTATTTATGTGAATTATTAATTCACATAAATCTAGATTCCATGACATGTAACTCACCTATTTTTTCTCCTTTAAGATATGTGAGTTACTTGCATGACTAACTCCTTCTCCCACATGGCACACACCTCCCTTCACTTTCTAAGGGACTAGTACACAAGTGGCACACACTTAGGAAGCTTTTAAGGTGATAATGGGATTCGTTGTAACTCCCATTCTCCTCCTCTAGATCTATAAAATATCCCTTCCTCTCCTCTTTCCCTCACTAGAATATCATAGCTCTCTCTATTCTTATCTTTTTCTCTTGATTCAATATTTTACTAGTGGAGATTTTGGTTGCAAGCCTTCTAATAAGAAGTGTATTTTTTTCTAATACGTTTAGTTTCCCATTTAAAATTCTTGTCTCATTTATGGTTAGGACTTGAGAGGTAACATAGTCTTGTGAATTATTTATTTCTCACACTTTCATACTATGTTATTGATTATTATTCTTGGGATAAATCCTTCATATTATTAGAGATAAGTTCATTTTATTGACCTTTTTTTTAAAGAGTGTGCATATTTTTAGAGAAATTTTACAGATTTTTGTTGCAAGGGTTCTACCCTTGCTACTTGTTTAAATACATCTCTCTCTCTTTGATTGAGTTTAGTGGTCTCTTACTCATTATTATGTGTTTTTTTAAAGGCTCAATTCCTTCTTTGACTTGATTAAGAGGCACTCCATTTAGACAATTGGCAAAAAAAACTATTGCATTTTTTTAGCTCTAGTTTTCTTTTCAAATCAGATTTTTTTAGTACTCTAACATTAATATTTAGTTAGAGATAAATATTATTTAATTCCAAGCATTTAATTTTTTTTACTATCACTATTTTATTATAGACATTTTTTATTTTACTCATTAAAATAACCATTTATGCATGCTTGCTTTAAATATATATTTCTCAAGCATTAATTTTTTAATCTAATTTCTTAGAAAAGAATTTTGATCTGATTTTTTTTGTGTAGAGAAGGTCTCTACCCCTTCAAGGAATCCTATTTGTAGGCCTTTCCCAGGTCGTTGACCTCTTCTCTTCACCCTTCATATTTTTTCATCTGCTTAGTGTTTTATTCTCTAAAACACTGCATAAATTTTTATATGCTCTTATTTATGCTTGATCCCTTATGTCTTTCCTCTTTATCTATTGTTGGCACTTATATTGGTCATATTTTTCCATTATCTTTATGTTGTATAAAATTTGGTTATTCACTCCATCAAGCACTTACTTGGTTATCCAAGTTGGTTTTAAACTAGCTACAACTAGGCACAATATAGAATAAAGCCATGGCACTCAACATTTTTCACTTGACTACACTAGCATCAATTCATATAAGGTACAAGCCTTGTGCACTCACCTAAAGAATAATAAAAAAATAAACAAGGGTTATATTGGGATAGTTGTGCTTAATCTTCAAGGGGTTTGGTCATTTGTAACAATGAAATTTGCAAGTTCATCAGTGCAAGTGGTTTCTAGGCTAGGATTAAGGTCTATATGTGCAAATCCTATTTAGGTAGATACTTTCCATCATGTGGGTACAATTCTATATCATTTTTCTTTATGGTCTCATGGGTACAATCCTATATTTTATCATTCTTATAATCCTTAAATCACTTGGAGGGTTCAATGGAATATCTTAGATCAAGGGTTCATGTTGGGTTAATTATTTAAGCATAGGTATCATGGCTTGGCTCAAGGGTTTTCCTATACTTAGAGTATTCTACCCAATATATTGATGTCATAATAAATTTTAGATATTCCATTAAAGTTATGTATCGAAAGCTTGTTTTAACTTAGTATTCATATATTAAAGTTAATCATTACAACTATCATGAACATTGTGCAATTGAACCCTATTCAAAGAACATAACTATAACCACCTAAAAAAGTTCAAAAATTGAATAAGGCATGTCATTATTCATTAAAAGATTTCAAATATAGAGAATACATAAAAAATGAGATAGATTATATGCTTGCCTAAATCTACTAAAGGCCTAAAGGCTCACAGGTGAGCTTGGGAACTATAATTTGAATCCTCAAAGGCATCCATATTAATCCTAGTTTTGATGGTAGTCACTTCACAATGTCTAAAAACAATTATGCAAGGATTCACAATGTCAAAGTTGCATTATCCCATACTAGTTTGAGCTTGATTTTATAACCTATAAGAGAACCTTATACCAGGGTGGAGTTATGCACACCATTTATCAAACTGGAGCTTCTCTCAATCATTATATTGGATCCATTACTTTTTTCCCTTCATGTTATGATTGTCACATGCTTCTACCACTTGAAGATGCCCAAAATATCACATATTTTGTTATTCACCTACCAACTAGCACAAGGTGTGCATCAATTCATTTAGATGCAATAAAAGATATCAAAATAGAAATCATATTGAATGATTGCCTCACACTAAGATGGAGTTGTCACAAGTTAAGACTTATTCAAAAAGGGGCCCAACGTTACCCCATAAAAAAATAATAATCCATCTTTAGACTAGTCTTTTAACACCCTAGGCACACAAAATTCTAACATGTTTTCCTTTAATTCATCACTAAAGTTTTCAAAGCCCTTGATGGTAAGATTTATTTATTCAAAAACACCATCAATATATATTGAGGTGGTACTAAGCATGATCACATCAATTTTATCTAACTCTTTTTTGAAGGCCTCTAGCCTTTCCTTTTCCTTGGTCACTCCTTTGTCTAAGTTGCTCCTTATTCACCAACCTTTGTTTATAAGGCATGAAACAATTATTCTAGGTTTTTCTCTTGGTTATTGATATAGGTGCTTAGGATATTAACCTTTTACATGATCTATGCACATTTGGCCCCACTAATAGTGTATACTTTTGCCATCAGATCTTCCCTCTCCCCTTTTATCTGCTTGAGGCATGCATCGATGATTGATGCTGAGTTGGAGAATTTTATGAAGATGGCATCATTTGCATCTATGCCTTATTCTAATTTAATGAAGAGGTCTTCCACCTATTCAATCTTTGTAGTTAGATCTTTCCTTATTATGGTGTATGGGTCCTCCTCTTATTCTAGTGTTATCTTTTCCTTTAACTTTGGGAGCATGTACTCCACTAACACACATACCTTTTCAACATCCAAGAAGTTCAAAGTGTTAATGAGATCAAAGAGGGATGGCTTAACTTCCTCTACACACTCATCCAATTATTGTAATTAAAATTTCATGGCCTTTATTTACTCTTCTACTTCTATCATGATCTTATTCCACTTTAAATCCCTAACATCATTGATGATGTTCTTCCACACTACTTTGGAATCCATTTAGATGAGTGCATTGGCTAACCTGACTATGTTCATTATTGTTACGTAGACTTTCACCCTTTTAGGAGATGTCTCATATCTCTTCATTCAAGTGGCATAATTGAAACACCTCTAAGCTTTTGGGTATCCTAAGGATGATGTGAATATCTAGGTAGGGATAGCTCCCTTGATGTACCACTTTTGATCACTACTACACCTAAACTTTGTGAGGGAAAAGGGAGAGAGAAAATTAAAAGAAAACTATCCTAAGGGATGTGATACATAAAATTTATTGATTACTACCAACCATATAAATGTTACACATGAAACCAAGAGACTAACCAAACATACACTTCTCTAATCTACATCTTCTCACATCAATATTACATTATGAGGTTATGGATGAATGTTTAGGCTAGGAGGACTAGACAAGAGGCCATGAATGGCACTAGTGTATAGAATAACTCACTCAATCTTGACACTTCCTAGAACACTTCACATGCCTTGAAAGAAGAAGCTTTCTAATTACAAATAGGTGAGAGAATGAAACAACAATGCTAAAGAAACAACAAGTCATCACTAAGAAAAATCAATCATCCAAGTAAACACACCATGAAAATTTATGGAAGAGGTAAAAATTATTAGCCTTATTTATTAAATGGTATGAAAATGAGTAAGGATTCACCATACTCAGGTGGAGCATAAGTTACAAAGGCCAAAATTAGTAGTCTTATAGAACTTGAGAGAGAGGAGAAGAGAGAGGTCCAAAGGTCACAAGGACACATTCCATGTTGAGAGAAGGAATTAAATGTGCATGGGAAGAGATTATTAAATTAACCATGAAATTTTAATAAGTACAAATGTCCATCCAAGTCATGAAACTCATGAAAAGTGGCATGAAATTCCCTTTATTGGCTCATAAAATTGTCTTCATCATTCACCTCTATTTGAATATCCAAAAATTGACTAAGGATAGGTATTATTATTGGAATGAGAGGGAAGGATTTTAGATATTCCTCTCTATGCATTAGTTTTAGTCTTGATCATTTAAAAACTTTTGGAAGTGAGCCATCACCATCTGTAGTCTAAGAAACTCCTTTTTTGTCACCCTTCAAACCTGGACTCCAAAAAGGCATCATTTTTCCATGAAAATGAATAAAATGGAGTGTATGACATGTTTAAATACCATCCATGGCCTTATAGGTATCAATCACACCTTAAAATCAGCTCACTTGAAGTTTTTCACCCTTCTCACTAACTTGGTCACTATGCCAATTTTGATTGGCTAAAATGAAGCAGCTAGTTGAGGTACTTAGGAGTTGTTCCAAGGAATTAAATTGAGATTTGGAGTTATATAAAGTCCTAATATTCCCTTCCATCTAATTGTCATCTCTTGGAACCTCCTAGAACCTACACAACACATAAAATAGTTAATAAAACCCTATTTGTACCCTGTTCATATAGATTCCATACAACTGGTTTTGATGGTAGGGGGTCTGACTAAGTCATCTTTAACATCCAATTATATTTCATGCCATTATAGTTAATTATAATATCCCTTAATCTTCATTTCTCCAATCAAGTCATTGTAAGTGTTTAGCAAGGGTTTAATCCTATTTTACCCTCTTAAGGTTTATTCATGAAGATTTGACATTGAAATTTAAATACAATGCCACAAAATAGTTTCTTATGACCCTATATAATTTATCCAAACCTATTATGTCCCCATGAAAATCATAAAGAGAGATATTAGTACTCAAAGTGCTTATTTGAGCTTGTTTCTTCCATTTACACAAGCTTGAGGTTGTTTTGAGCCCAAAAGTGGATACCTTTATGCTTCCCTTGCATTCCAATGGATTATAAACATATTAATTCATATTATAAACATTTTTAAATAGGGTATAAATCTCACTAGGGGTTGGAAGTGAAGATGGACCCCCCATTGGGCTCTAGGCCTCAAAGAGTCTTGTTTGCATACTTGGCACTCCAAACCATTATATTTGGTTTCATTATTATATGCTTGGTTTTACAAGTTTTCATAAGTGTTATACATATTAATAAACATCATATAAATTTCCACTCATCTCCTTGGATCACCTGTCATCCCTATTCTCCAAATCTGTAGGGTTTGTGTCTAAAGGGAGTGTCCTCTGTCTAAGATAAAACAAAGGGCACTCCCTATATAGACAAACAATATTGAATATTTTAGGTAATTATCCAACCCATAAAAATGTTATTTAATAATTTTTATCCATTTTTATGATGATTTGACCTCCCAAATGCTTTAAGACCCAAGACATACTTGTTAAAGGTAGACTATGTGCAGGCCTCTCCTAAGTGGACCATGTTATGCGTCATTAGAGATCATTTTTGAATCATTTACCATTATCAAGATCTTATATATAATTTCATGATCACCATGGAGGTTTCCAAATTTATATTCTTCACTCTGACCTTCCATGTTCTCCTCATACTCCTGCCTAGTCTAGATTGTAAGCATATACTCTTGATTGTATCTTTTTCTATAGCACCATACCTGTAGGTGTGGTTTGATTAGTTAGACCTAATAAAATATTAAATACCCTTAATAAATATTCCATAACCATTTAATTTTTTTTTAACCATTATTCACCTTGACATTATCCTAAACCATCCTTTTGACACATTATCTTAGTTAACTATCTACCTATAGTCACCTACATGTGACTGTAGGGGACCCTATAGGTGGGTTTTATCGCAAAAAACTATGATAAATATTCATTATAAACCCATTGAGATCATTTGGATTTATTTGGAAACTTATTTCAAAAACTAATATTGGTATCTCCATGCACAACTCTACTATTTTCTATGTGTTCCTCCAGTTAGCTATAGGTGGGCAATTTGGGGAAAAAGGCACACCTATAGATGCTAATGGGAGACATAATATAGTATAAAATCATATTTAGGTGACCAATATACTACTTTAAAATAATTTTCAATAAATAAGGTCATCTACACATGATAATATGCCTTAGACTGCCAACTTGGAAAATAAAGTTACTAAAGGACTCTAATTCTTGTAAATGTTACTGCCTAGGTTTAGTGCATAAAATCACAAATTTGGGCCTCCCAAAAACTAGCTTATATTGATCATTTACCCTTTAAAATTTTTAATGTATTTATCCTTTCTATAGGATACAAATCTAGTCAATTATATGCCTCAAGACTTTGTGACACTTCCTCATATGACATCAACAAAACCATCAGGTGCTCTATTTTGCATTTTTGGGGGTAAGATCTCTGAACATGGTTACTTTGTGATTAGAGGTAGATTAAACCTTAATTTTCCCATTTTATTCCTAAAATAGGTATGTTATAAACCATTACACATACAAATATTATAAGGAAAGGTTTGGTCATGTATTTCAATGCCTCAAAATAACCCCTCAGCTCTTTTAAAACCTGTAGGTGGCCATTTTCAAGTCTATAAATAGTGAATGTAATGAGAGTAATGTGCATGGATTTTGTATTATTATGAGTTTATGTTATTTTAAAGTATTTAAAATAGAATTTATTGATCATTTATAACCTTATTTGTCTCATAAACTCCCTTTTAATCATGACTAGTCTTCTCATGGGATACATGTAGATGAACATCTTCATATATGCAGGCAGTAGTATAAGATGGTAGGCAGTGAGTGTTGAATTTGAATTTAAAATGGGTTTTGACTTATCTCCAAGATTTAAAATGGACTCTCCTCATTTTTTATAATTCTATCCAACTTAGATACTCGCTCCTAATGTGATTTCTCTTCATTTGAGTATGTGTACATGCATTTTCCAATGGTGGACTGTATGGAGGTGTTGTGTATGACTGAAATAATCCCCTTTTACATTATTTAGAAGGTATAACCTATTTTTTCCTACTTAATATCATTATTAACACATTTAAACCATAATTAAACTTCATGAATGCTATATAGACCTCCATTATACATGATTTAATCATGGCATAATTGAAAAGTGAGCAAGGAGTTGACTGTGAGTAATAAGACTAAAATTTTGATACAAGCCTGATATGATGAAACCAATAATTAAAGGAGGTGATATTATGGCCTTTAGAAATTATAAAAATCACATCCCATTATATTTAGATCTCTGAATATAAACATAGTCTACAACAAGGAAAACTGACTGAGATTGCACATGGTGGCACCTTCCTTTAACATGAGATAAATTGCACATAAAAACACCATGAAAAATGAAAATAAACATGGATAACACATTAAAATAGGTAAAAATTCCTTTGGAGTAAAAATCACCAATTGGTTTGTATGGACTTCTCCAAAATAGAGCAAAACCTATAGGGTGTAGGAACTAGTGAGCAAAAAAATATAGTCATCTTGTAAAGGATGGTTCATAAAGCATGGTTGACCAATATTAAAAATATTATTATGGAAATTTATCTCTATAATTTTAATACCACCTCTCAATGTTTTTTGACCTGTAACTTCTTCTATTGATCATACCAAGCATGAACCTGTTGATCACTTTTACATGTCTAGAAGGGAAAGAAAGAAATTAAACTATTTTGGGCCCTTTTTAGCACTTCCAAAGCATGTTAATCACTAATATGAGTTTGATAAATATTAATTGGAATTAAATGACCTTATACCACATTTCACCTTCTCTCATGGGTCGTACAAGTGCCAAACTCCCTCTTTTTCCTTTATTTTCTTGATCTTCAATTAGATAACCTAAAAGATTTAGATGGGACTGAAATTTGTGATAGGGAATATAAACTATTATATTTTTTGGAGGATAATATGACACTTATAAACATTTAAAATTGTGCCACTTGCATTTATGACCCCTAAATGCTACTAAATGACTCAAAATGACAAATTTACTAGTATGAATAAGACCGAGTCTAATATGACATAAAATAACTTATAATACACCCCATGACAAAATATTATACTTCATAAAACATCTAAAGACCAAATTTTTACCTATAAGGGCCCTAATTTGACTTGTAAAGTCAAATTTGGTCAACTAATTGGTGATTCATAGGGGTAGTATGCCTTCTATACTAACTAGACTAGTAGCCTTATCATTACATTGGGATTAAGGATTAATCTAAATCTTGAGACACAAAAATAGGACCTTGATAATAATGTTTTATCAAGACAAGACCAATGACTACCTCAACCACACAAAACAAAAGCAAATGCACATATTCTTCATGAGCACTTATGGAACACACACACCAAACTAAACACATTGAATCAAAAACTAAATAACTTGAGATTAAAACTTCCTCCTAGATAAAAGAGGAAGTTTAAAACCCTTATTAATTCATGACATGAAGTAATGAATGAGACATGTAGTCTTTTGATCCTTGACATTGATGCCTCCATCTTCTTCATGATGTTTTCCAACTTCATTGACATGATGTTTAATAAGAACAAAGAAGATAAAAATATATTTTGTATGGAAATTAACTCTTCTTGCATCCAAAAAACCTCAAATTTCTCATATATATTCTCAATTACAACCTCCAATGGTGGTTTAACAACGTAGACCTTCTTGATTTCTATAGTGTTCTCAATAAGATTGGGTTTCTTCTCAGCTACAAGATCTTATATCTCATCAAAGATATTTGAATATTATACCTAATCTTGGTCATTTTCCTCCATGGAAGACTCTTTCTTCACCTTATCATGTACTTGACTCTCAACTTGGCAAAACTCTTCAAGCTCTTGAAAGAACTTCATTTGTAGCTACCAATCATCTTTGTCCTCTTCTTCATCTAAAGCTACTACCTCTTTAATATTATCTTCTTGAGGTATGAGGTCATCAATCTAATGTTCTTAAATATCCAATTAATATGAGGGTGTTTCAAAATTAGGCTAAGGTATTGGGTCATCTTCAAGAATAATAACTTCCACCTTGGTCTCAAGAGAGTTTTCTAGGACTAGAACCTCTTTAGGGATGACTTGAAATTATTCTCCATCCTTAATAGCACATTAATATTAAACATTTAGGACCTCTTAAGGTATCTCAAGTTTTATGTTATCTTTCATATCTTGACTTTACCTCTCAAGGGCTGAAAGATCTTCCATCTCCTTCTTGGTGATGTTAAGACTAGGCATCTTGAAATCATGTGACCTAACCCAATGAGGCTTTCAAGGAGGTATGTTTTATTCAAGAAAGAGTTTTTAATTATTATCATCCAAATTATCCTATTTAGGTTCCCATACCAAAGGTATATCAAGGAAAAGGGTGATGGGATGAGGACAAGATGAACTAGTTGGTGAAGGTGGAACATAAAACTCAAAATTAGATTGAGAATGAATTTTAAGGGATTATTTTGGGAGCTTTTAAGGAAGGGGAGGTAGACCTTGGGTTAAAATATCTTGGTTTTCTTCCTTCCATTTTACAATAACTTCATTCACATCTAATTTATCTTGATCACTCTCTTAAGGGAGCATAGATGGGGTGTGTTTAGGCATAAGATCTTCTTTTGGGTCTAAACCTTCCATCACACCTTGACTCACCAATTTCATCCTTGAATCTAACTCTTCAATTTTATTGGATGTTCTCTTGGAAAAGTTTTTCTTGAAGTTCATAGGTATCTTCCTAAGGATGAGGATTATAAGAGGGCTAGCATGTAACACTAGAAGCTTCTTGAGGAAGGGTGGGAGGGACTTGCAGAGGATCAAGCTCTTTCTTAATTTCACACTCCTTATCAAGGCTTTTATCCTCTTTCTTTCCCCATGACTCCACTATCTTATTCCATCTTAGGATTTTAGGATTAGGAATCTCTTCTTGAGGTATTGATGTGATTTGAAGAGTGGATGAAGTGTTTAATAAATTTGGGATTTCCTTAGGCTTGGATTCTCCAACTTAGAATCTCATATCTAGAGGTCACTTCTTAAGGTGGGGATGTAATTAAAGAGGGAAATGAGGGATTAGCTTCCACTTATTTTTTTGATGACATGTAATGATGCATATGCATATTATCTAAATCAATCTTCCTATCAAGATTTGATTAAAAAATAAGGTTTCTCTTTTCAACTCTCTCTTCCAATTGATTAGGAAAAAGGATGAATTTGATAAGCTTGATTGGGTTCATGAGTGGGAATCATGTAGGATTGATAGTGATATTGGGGAAGTTTATATGAAGGCTAATAGGTTTGGTGAGGCTAATTCTCATGAATTTTTATCCTATCTTCCAAGGATGAAACTAGGCCACTCACATCTAGCATCTCACTTGTAAGCCTTTGACAATTGGCTCTCTCAATATGTACCCACTCTATTTTGATCAGCTCTAATGCATCTCTCACTTTATGAACAAAATGACTAGGAATATCTAGACCATATCCCCTTTGTGTGTCAAGATATAACATGTAATTCTCATATCCTAAGAGAATTTTCTTGAAAGTGGAAATAGATTGACTTGAGAAGTGTCTAGGTTGACTAGGAGCAAGATATGGAGAAGTTTGATTATAAGACTAATATAATTCATGACAAGGCTAGTTATAGGGTCAATAAAGATCACTACAGGGTTGAAAATGGTCATAGAAAGACTGGTAATAATCACACCAAGGGTAATAAAGAGTGTCATAAGCTTGATATGTCTCACTAACTTGTGTAAAATAGTACTCAACACCAAAGTTAGCCCTAGAACTTCATTAGGAAGCAAGAACATAAGGAATGGCCAAAAATATTTAAAATGAATACTTGAGCTGCTTGACCAATTGATGTAACTTTGGAGTCACCATTGATGCTTAGATAGATGCCTCTAAATGTTGACTATTGAAAGACAACACCAAAAATATTTCAAATTCTTGGACTAAGAGTCCCACCAAGCATGCCAAAAACTATTGTCACTTTTATTTTCACCCTTTTATGAGATGTCTTATCTCTCCTCATCCAAATGGCATAATTGAAACACCTCTAGGCTTGTGGGTAGCCTAAGGATGAAGTGAATCTCTAGGTATGGATAGCTCCCTTGATGTACCACTTTGGAACACTACTGTACCTAAACTTTGTGAGGGAAAAGGGAGAAATAAAAATAAAATTAAACTATCCTAAAGGAGGTGATACACCAAATTTATTAATGACGACCAACTAGATGCATGTTACACTTAAAACCAAGAGACTAACCAAACATACACTTCTCCAATCTGCATCTTCTCACATCAATATTACATTATGAGGTTATAGATGAATGTTTAGGCTAGGAGGACTAGACAAGAGGCCTTGAATGGAACTAGTGAATAGAATAACTCACTTAATATTGACACTTCCTAGAGTATTTCACATGCCCTACAAGAAGAAGCTTTCCAACTACAAATAGGTGAGAAAATGAAACAACAATGCTAAGGAAACAACAAGTCATCACTAAGAAATAATCAATCAAATAATTAAACACACTATGAAAAATTATGGAAGAGGTAAAAATAAATAGTATTATTGATAAAATGGTATGTAAATGATCAATGCTTTTCCATACTCAAGTGGAGTATAAGTTACGAAGGACAAATGGCTAGTTCTTATGGAACTTGAGAGAGAGAGGGGAAGAAAGAAATCCAAAGGTCACAAGGACACTTTTTATGTTGAGAGATGGAGTTAATTACATAGGAAGAGATTATAAAATGAAACGTGAAAGTTCAAGAATTACAAGTGTCCATCCAATTCTTGTAACTCATGAAAAGTGGCATGAAATTCCCTTTACTAGCTCTAAAAATTGACTTCATCATTAATCTCTATTTGAACATCCCAAAACAAACTAAAAATAGGTATGATTATTGTAATTATAGGGAAGGATTTTATACATGCATATCCATGCATTAGTTATAGTCATAATCATCTAGAAACTTATATAAGTGAGCCATCACCATCTGCAGTCTAAAAAACTCCCTTTTCTATCACCCCTCACACTTGGCCTCCTAAAATTCATTAGTTTCCCATGAAAATTCATAAAATGGAATGGATGACATGTTTTAATACCCTCCATGGAATTAGATTCATTAGGCATACCTTGAAATCATCTCACTTGAATTTTCCACCCTTCTCACTAGTTTAGTTACTATGCTAGTTTTGACTGGCTAAGATGAAGTAGCTAGTTGAAGAACTTAGAAGTTATTCCAAGGCATGAAATTTAAATGGGGAGTTATCTTGATTCCTAATCTTCCATTCATGTGATTGGAATCTCTTGGAACCTACACAACACATAAAATAGTTAAGAAAACCCTATTTATACCCTATCCATACAGATTCCATACAACTAATTTTGATGGTAAGGAGTTTGAATAAGTCCTCTTTAATATACAATTATTTTCATGTCATTATGGTCCATTATAATATCCCTTCATCTTCATTTCTCTAATCAGGTCATTATAAGGGTTTAGTAAGGGTTGAAGTTTGTTTTACCCTCTTAATGTTTGTTCATGTAAATTTGATGTTGAACTTTCAATCCAATACTAAAAAAGAGTTTCTTAGGACCATATATAACTTATCCAAACCTCTTAGGTCCCCATGTAAAGCATCAAGAGAGATATAAGCACTCAAAGTGATTATTTAAGCTTGTTTCTTCCATTTACACATGCCTGAGTTTGTCTTGAGCCCAAAAGTGTCTTCCTTTATGCTTACCTTACATCCTAATGGATTAGACACATATTAATTAATAATAAAAACATGATTCAATAAGGTATAAATATCACTAGGGGTTGTAAGTGAAGTTGGACCCCCATTGGGCTCTAGGCCTTAAATAGTCATGTCTGCATACTTGGCACTCTAGACCATTGTATTTGGTTTCATTATTTTATTCTTGGTTTTAAATGTTTTCATAAGTGTTATATAGGTTCCTAAACCTCTTATAAATTTCCACTCATCTCCTTAGATCACCTTTCATCCCTACTCTCCAAATCTACATGGTTTGTGTATGAGGGGAGTACCCTTTATTTGAGATAAAATAGAGGGCACTCCCATATTTCCTCAGACAATAGTGAATATTTTATGGGATTATCCAACCCATAAACATGTTATGTACAAATTTTATCTCTTTTATAATTATTTGACCTCTCAAGTGCTTTAAGATCCAAGACAGACTTGTTAGAGGCAGACTGTGTGCAAGCCTCTCTTAATTGGATCATGTTATGCATCATTAGAGCCCCTTTTTCATAATTTTAAATTGTATAAATATTATATAGACTTTAATTATCCTCATGGATGTTTCAAAATTTATATTCCTCACTCCAACCTTCCATGTACTCCTCATACTCCTACCTAGTCCAAACTGTAAGTATAAACTCCTAACTATATCTTGTTTTTTAGCACCATATATATAGGTGTGGTTTGTTTTGTTAGACTTGAGAAAATATTAAAAACCCTTCATAAATATTCATTGATAATTTAAAAATTATTGGACCCATTATTCACCTTAAGCTTAGCCTAAACCATCCTTTTGGGACATTGTCTCAGTTAACTATTTACCAGCAGTCACCTACAGGTGACTGTAGGGGACCCTATAGGTGGATTTTATACCTAAAAAATGTGATAAATATTCATTAAAAACATTTTGATATCATTTTGATTTATTTTGAAACTTATTTCAATAACTAATATTATTATCTCCATGCACAACTCTACTATCGATTGTGTGCTCCTACAATTGGTTATAGGTGGGTAATTTTGGAAAAAAGACACAACTATAGATGCTAATGGGAGACAAAATATAGTATAAAATCCTATTTATGTCACCCTTATGATCCTTGAAAATAATTTTCAATCAATAAGGTCATCTACACATGATAATATGCCTTAGACTTCCAACTTGGATAACAAAGTTTTTAAAGGACTCCAATTCCTATAGATGTTATTGCCTGGGTTTAGTGCATAAAAGCACAACTTTGGGTCTCCATAAAACTAGGTTACATTGATCATATACCCTTTAAAATTTTTAAAGTATTTTTAATTTATATAATATAAAAATTTAGTAAATTATATGACTTAATACTTTGTGAAACTTCCTCATATGACATCAACAAAACCATCATGTGCTCTGTTTTGCATTTTTTGGATAAGAGCCCTAAACACAGTTATTTTGTGCTTAGAGGTAGATTACATCTTATTATGCCAATTTTATGACTCAAATATGCTTTTATTATCCATTCAACATACCGATATTCTAAGGAAAGGTTTGATCATGTATTTCAATGCCTCAAAACAACCCCTCAACTCTTCCAAAACCTGTAGGTGGCCATTTTCATGTCTACAAACAGTGAATGTAATGAGAGCAATGTGCATGAATTTTTTATTCTTTTGAGTTTTAGGTTATTATAAATTATTTAAAATAGACTTTATTGATCATGAAAAACCTTATTTGTCTCATAAACTCCCTGTTAATCATGACTAGTCTTCTCATGGGATACCTATAGATGAACGTCTTCATATATGGAGGCAATAGTCTAAGATGGTAGGTAGTGAGTGTTGAATTTGAATTTAAAATGGTTTTTTACCTATATAAAATATTAAAAATGGAGTCTCCTCATTTTTTACAATCTTATTCAAATTAGATACTCCCTCCTAATGTGATTGCTCTTCATGGGAGCACTTGTACATGCATTTTCTAATGGTGGACTGTATGGAGGTGTTGTGTATGACTGAAATAGTCCCCTTTTAAATTATTTAAAAGTTATAACATATTTTTTAAAATTAAGACAATAATTAACACCTTGAAACCATGATTAAACTCCATGAATGCTATATAGACCTCCATTATATGTGATTTAATCATGGCATAATTGAAAAGTGAGCAAGGAGTTGACTGTGAGTAGCAAGACTAAAATTTTGATACAAGCCTAATATGATGAAAAAAACATGAAAAGAGGTGATATTATGGCCTTGAGACATAATAAACATCACATCCCATTCCCATGAGACCTTTGAAGAGAAACACATAGTTTGTAATAAGGAAAACTGACTAAGACTACACATGGTGGCACCTTCCTGCAACATGAGATAACTTGCCCATCAAAACACAATGAAACATGAAAATAAAAATGGAGATAATATGATAATAGATACAAAATACTTTGGATTCAACATCACCAGCTTATTTATATGGCCTTGTCCAAAATGGATTAAAACCTATACGGTGTAAGAACTAGTGAGAATAAAATCACAGTTAGCTTGCAAAGGATAGTTCATAAAGCATGGTTTACCAATATTTGAACTATTTTTATGGAAATAGACCTCTTTTATTTTACTACCACTTATCAAAGGTGTTTGACTAGATATTCTTCTACTAACCACACCAAACATGAACTTATTCATCACTTCTGCATGTCTAAAAGGGAAAAAAAGAGTAGAATGGTTTTGGGCCTTTTTATCACTTCCAAAGCATGTCAATTATTAATATTAGTGTGAGGAAGATGAAGAGGCATTTCATGACCTTCTCCCATGTGTCACCTTTTCTCATGGGCCGTACAAGTGCCAAACTCCCCCTTTTTCCTTTGATTTATTGATCTTCAGTTAGATAATCTAGAATATTTAGATGTGAGTAACATTCTTGATAGGGAATATGACCTCTTGGACATTTGAGAGGATAATAATACACTTGGACACCTTGAAAACTATGCCACTTGCATTTATGACCCCTAAATGTGTACTAAATGACTCAAAATGACAAATTTACTAATATGAATAAGACCAAGGCTAAGATGACATTAAATGACATCAAATAACTTATAATACACCCCATGAAAAAATATTAGACCTCCTAAAACATATAAATACCAAGTTTTTACCTATATGGGCCATAATTTGGCTTGTAAGGTTAAATTTTATCAACATTCATTATGTGAGTGTTTATGAGAATGAAATCCCATCCTTCTTCTAGTTTCTCTATGCCTAGTAAAGCCTTTTGCAGTACCTAAAAATGAGTCTCATCCATATAAATGTCAAAGGAAAATGATATTTGTTGGCATGTCCTTGTTGTGACAACTCTAGGGGGCATGTATTCAAACATATAATAATCTTCATCAGTCCACCCTGTATACACATAATATTTTCAAAGTTTTATTGATTACTAAACTTCACATCTTACAAGAACCTATCGAGTCTCAATCTCTCTAAGTACATGCCTTAAGGGGTGCACTATGAAAGGGGTGGATAGACCATCAATGCTTTGTAATATTATTGTTCTTTTTTCCACTTGCTATCTACACACTAGCTCCCTAAAACCATGATCCCTAGGGTTGTTCTTCTTTTTCCTATCCATTCTAATCATTATCATGATTTATCCCTTCATTCCTTACCTTATTACCCTTTTTTACCTATTCATTACACTAGGTTGACTTGGTCAACCTAGTGTATTTTGGGGACACTTTAGCTATTTTGACTTGTTTACATCTTGATTGACCTAGTATAGACTTTAGGCACTAGCCTGAGAATGTACTAGGTCAATCTAGTTGACCTAGTACAACTGACATGTCTGAATGTTTTTTATGAAATTTAATACTATATATAAAAGGTCATTTACCACCATTCCATAAGAGTTGAAAGAGAGTGAAGAATTAAGCAAAGAAGTATGAACAAACATCTACTTATTGACCATTCTACTTGAGGAATAAAGATTTATGGTTCAAGACTTTATTTAGAGCTCCGATCTTATCTTGTGGAGAAGTATTTTAGATGATTAGGTAGTTCATGTATCCTAGAGCTAATTTATATTGATTATCCTTACAAGCCATAACAATCTCTTGTGAAGCACCTTGGCCAAGGGAGAGGTTGAGACTCGACGGGTTCATCTTCAAAGGTAAGTATTCCTAACTTTATTTCTCTTTTGTAAGAGTAGATAGATGATGTAGTATGTATTATTCTCTTCCATATATTATAACTCTATATACATTGATGTGAGTATATTTCTTCTATGCATGTTTAATTTAGTTATTAGTTATTTATTTTGTTCTAACCCCCACTTTGTGCCACAAGATCTGGTGTGCATGAGATTAGTTTACTTTTCTTATTATTAGAATAGTTTACTTTCTTATTTATTAGCATAAGTGAATATCAAATCATAGGGATATTTTAGGGTTGTTGTGTTATTATTTTAAACTGTAGGCTTTGGAACCCTTCCTAGCATGATGTGTGGTGACAAGTGATATAAGTGATCACTTAGTTAGGTCTAGAAGATCCCCATATTGGTCATGGTCCTATTTAGCAAGTGTGTACCCAATAGAAAGTATAGGTGTGATCTATCTTATTTAATCTAGGATTAATTCATTATGCATCATGTAATTCTGATTACATACACACCCCTTATATTCCTTTTCTCTTAGGCTTGGTTTAGTACCCTGTTATTCAATGATGACTAGCTCTATCTATTATTGTTCCTCTTCCTCAATGCTAACACTTTATTTATCACTTTCCTTGTATGTTTCTTCCTCTTCTTACTCTTATATGGGGTTTTCCTTGCACTTGTCCCCTTGGTCCATCTCTTCTTTTACCTTGGCACCAACTTCACCTTCTTCTTGTCTTTGTTGGGTCTCCATTGCACTCTCTATTTTTTCTTTTAAGGTGCCAACATCACCATCCTTGTCTCGAAGCACACCTTCAATACTTGGGCATGCCTATGGTGTAGCTTTTTATGCTATGCTAATGGGGGTGTTATTCTAATATATTTCATCCCATCCAATGGTTTTGTGCTTGTAGTAAACCTTTTCTCTTTTTTCTCTTTCTTGGCCCTTTCATCTTAGGCCTTCTTTTTCTTAACCTTATTTTTCTCTTCCTTATTTTTTTATGATTTTCATAATATTTTCTTCCTCATCCCTTATTTCCTTATCCTCAACCTTATCAATTTCTTCTTGGGTCATGTTGGATGCCTTGATGGATGCTCTCTTTTTCTCTAGATCCAACACCATCTCTATATGTTCACTATTGAGGCTCATTTTATTCTACCATGTTGTCTTCTCCTCCTTAGTTTCTAGAGGCTTTGTGGATGGATCCTTAGATGAGGCACTGGGTGGATTTTCTACCTCTCTAAGCATGGTATTAGTGCTACCTTGGAGGGCCTCCTAAACTTGTTTGGAATTGGGTCCTTTTAATGCTTCTTATTCTTGGATGATGTAGACTCATATCCTAAATTTTTCTTCCTCCATCTCTTCATGTGCCTTTTGTGCCTCCAAATATTCATGCACCTCTTATGCCTCCATCTCTACTAAAATTATTATGGGTATTACAACTAGCCCCTTTCACTTCTTTTTCTTCTCCCTTGGCTTGGGTGAATCAATCCCTGTTGTGAAGGCCACACACTTATTCTTCTTTGGTGTAGATGGAATGGCATCATCATTGGAGGTGATATTTAATCTGATGTGATCTTGTATCTCCTCAAGTGTATCACCCTTTTTCTTTTAGGGATATTTTTTCTATGCTATCAGTACCAACTTCCCTTCATTACTGATCTAGAGGGGGAGGTCAACATCCTTATTGATGCTTGCAACCTTATTTTTTAGCTTCATATCATAATAATTCATATGGATGTGGATGAGAATCACCTCTTTTTAGAGGGGATGGATGTCAGTGTGATCTAAGTCATCATCTTCATCCTTGGTCACTTTCCCTCCTAAGCACATGTATTGGTGCCACAACCTACTATGTTCTAAATACATGGTTTTCACCAGGATGTCAAGATGCTACACATTAGGTATCCTTCTTAGCACCTCCTTGAAATATTTCATGGAGAATGCATAAGGAATCTTGAGCCAACCCAAGTGGTTACCATATTTTAGCACCCAATGTAGTACATAGAAATGCTTTATAATGATGAAGGTTACCATTCTAAATATATTTTGAGGGATCTCCTCTGAGATGTGTTATTCCTCCCAAAATGATTTAATATACTAGTCACACCACCCCATCATTCTAGTCTTGTACTTATGGGAAAAAGTGGGGGGCATGTGAAGTTTTGATATTCTATGTCGGGGATTCCTAGTGCACTGGGAAAACCCAAAGATTGTCTTCATCACCATCAAGCATGTTGATATCCTCCATGATAATTAAAATTAATATAGACCCCCATTATAAGGTCTCTCATGTTATATGACACCCAAACATGTTCTTCACCATCTCCTCTGCTATGAATTTTTCTATATTAAATTTAACCCCTACACTATGTGATAAGTAATGCATAGGTAGGCCTTGGTGATGTCTGCCTATAGACCATCAGGGAAAAGTTTTGAACTCATAAGGCACATAAATAATCTTGGTATGAGGTTCTTAGTGTTTTTTATTTAAAACATAAAACCTCCCTTATAGTATCCTAGGATTTTTCCAACCCTTTCAACTTCATCATCGTCCACCATCATTTAGTGGATGTCTATGCCATAGTCTAAAAGCCCATTAATTATACCTTTTAGGTGTGTTGATATCTGCATGCACCTCCATGAAAAATAGATGAAATCTCCATGGATGCATGAGAGGAAGAATTTTATAAATTCTTCTAGATTTTTAAATCATGGTAACTCATAGAGTTGAGTTGTGATGGTGGCTACAAGTTTATCTTGGATGGAGACATCAAATAATGTTATGCTTGATTCTATTTTAACCACTATATCCACCATCCAATATTATAGTAGATCTTATGCATTGATTGAGGTGTGGTGGTTATATTCTTTGAGCTAATAGGTGTGTACAAAGGATGCCCAAATCTCCCCTACCAAGAGCTCCTTATGGAACTATATCTCCTAGTAAGATATTTTTACAAGTGTCTCAAAATCAACCTCAATGATTCTAACTCCCTCTACTAGATACACTTTATTTTATATTTCAGCCACTTATTCTATCATATGTGCCCTCTTGGCATCCTTTTACACCTATAGTGGGCTAGAACTCATGTGCTTTTTCCCTATTCTAAATTCCCTGGTGTTGAAATGTGGTCTATTTAGCTTATCAAAGAATTCAATTTTTGTTGGTGCTTCTCATAGTTGTGAGGTCTGTGATTGTGTCTTTGGATCTTAAGCTTCAATTATCATTAATGGTGGCCTTGGAATCACTCTAGTTTTTATGTTGTTTGGTTATTGCATAATTTATGCCCCACACTTCTCAATGCCAATCTAAGAGCAAATGTAATTTCTCTCTCTATTCAATAATTCACTTTTGGCATCCATAGGTGCTCAAGGGTTCACTCTGGTAGTATTTGTTTGCTTCACCTTTGATTCTATTATTTGTATTTTGGGTGAAAATTATATCAAGGCTTATAACCTAAACCAGTCATCCTTTTACTATTTTATAACCTTAATTTCATCTATATTCTTTATTGTAGGTAATTAATGGCATGCCGATGTCTAGAGTTCTTAGAATGCATAAAATCTTATGAAATCTATAAAATCCATTTCCTCATATGCCTTCAATGTGGATATTTTGTGCTTCTACCATCACCTCAATAACTCCTCCTAATGGTATTTTTGGTGAAGTGATGTGTAGTTTAAAGTCACTTCTTGCCTCACTTTGTTGGATGCCAGTGTGTCTTAATGATCTTTCTCTTATGCTTTATTCCCTTGGCATGACTTTTTCCTTTCTTATGGAAACCTGGATGTAGATCCTCACTTGCGCATGATTCAACATCCATGGTTCCATATTATTTTCCTATTTCACTTTCATTTCAAATGTGATTTTTTGTCTTGGTCAAATTTTATGTACTTTCATCTTTTTGCCTTGGCATATCCTACCCCATAAAAATTCCTTGCATTAGTCCTCTAGCACTTCAATCTCCTTTAATATTTTGTGCAAGATTATGTTGTGCATCTTCACTCTACTTCTTGTGCACTTTTATCCTATACACCTTTCTTTCATCATCTATGGATGAGCACCCTTTGTGCCTCTCCTTATTATTTGGTGCTCATATGTTTAAAGTATGGTGAATTACATGTGCCCCAAAACTTAGGTGTTTGGCCTCAAGCACATTGGAAAGCATCCATGTTCAACTCACCTACCTGGAGTTATGTGTATAAACACAATAATATTTATCTTATGGGCCTAAAAGGACCAATTCTTCACTCTACAAGAAGAATAATTATAAAATACAAATGTTTGGCTTGCACCAAACATTAGTCAGGTCAGTACATCAAAACTAAATTTTGACTAAGAAGTCAATGTCTGATGGTACAAGTGCCATCTTATTGCCTATATGGCTTCAATTTGTTGTCATTGAAATTCCTGGGAGTATTTTGCCAACTAACTTATGTGACTTACATGTGATTATCTATAATATATGGTGGATGACATATGGGCCCATCCACCTTATTTGTAACTTGCTTGAGTGCCTTAGGTACCAGGAGTCATAGATAAATACCAATGTTCCTTCAGTCAATACTTTTCACTTAATGTACATGTCATGTCATAATTTATGGAATGCCTTCTTGATTTGTTGGCTCCATCTTGCTTGGGTGAACACCTCATCCAACCACTCCAAGTCCTCTAGCCTTGTACTTAATGAAGATTGGTCATCCAAGTGACCAATTTATGCAATACATAATGATGGTTCCAAGAAATCCATGAGTATAATTTCCTTAGCACCAAACACTAGTTAGAATGGGGTAGCTTTATTTAGGCACTTGTATGTTATATGGTATGCCCATAATATTATTGACATTTGTTCATCCCAATCATTATGACCAAAGTTGCATATTTTCTAGAGGTACATTCCTAAGATTTATTTAAATGCCTCAGCTATTCCATTTCATTAGGGATGATATGGGGTGGTCTTGTGATGTACCACCATGTACTCAGCTATCAATATTTTCATAGCTTCATTGAGGAAGTGTGTTCTTCTACCACTAATTAAATTGAATGGGAACCCATAGTGACTTATGATATTTTCCCATATTAATCATGTGATAGTGGTGGTGATGTAATTTTTAGTAGGTGTTACCTTATCACACTTTGTGAAATAGTTGATCACAACCAAAATATACCTTGTGCCTATGCACCTTGATATAGGAGTAATTGTCACAACAAAATTAATAGTCTATTTCTCAAATGGCACTTGGGCGAGAATGGGGATGATAGGCATTGCATCCCATTAGTTTGGCTTCCCTATGCTTTAGCATATGTCACATGCCTTGAAATAATCCTTTTAATCTTAGAACAAGTTTGGCCACCACAAGCCTAATTGTAACACTTTGCATGCCATTACATCTCCATCACAATGGCCTCATGTGATCCTCTCATGCACCTTTTGTAGAATGGTGTCTCTTTCATGTTCCAAAACACATTAGTGTAGGACATCATCTTAATTTAATTTATATAACTCCCCACTAATGATCTTAAAGGGGGTGGCATGAATGGTGAGCTACTTCTCTTTGGTGGTCATGGTTTGGGGTATAAACCTTGACATTATAAATGCATCTATCTCTACCAATTATTCAATAATTCATTGGAATATATAGATTTATATGTCTAACATGTCATCTTCAATAAGCACTACCACATCTCTAGAGTCAATACAGGACAAATGTTTTGGTCCCAAGTTTTGCTTCCTAGGTTTCACCACAACTGAGAACTAAAATTCATGAAATAGAACTATCCATCTACAAATGCACCTATGGAGAATGGGATTATTCAAAAGGTACTTAAGTACCTCATTATTTATGAATAAGATGAATGCGGTGGCCAATAAATATTGCTTAAATTTTTGGAGAATGTAGACCATTACCAGTGCCTCACGCTAGATAGTTGTGTAATTTTGCTCTATTGATGTCAATTTGTGACTTGCAAAGGAGATAGGATGATCCATCTTTCCTTAACTAGGTTGCACCATAATTTTGCCAATTAAAGATCTAGATGTGTTGACATAGACATGAAATGGAATCGTCTAGTCAAGAAATTGAAGAATATGCATGCTAGCCAACTTGAGCTTCATAGTTTCAAAGGTATCCTCTTATGTTTCACCTAAGTAGAATGGGCCATCCTTGCATAACAACTCATCTAGTGGAACTATGATCCTTGTATATATCCTTATAAAATTTATATAATAGACACAATGGCCAAGAAAGGAATGAATGCCTCTCTATGTGGAAGGAGTCTAGAGCTAAATGATAATGGCAATCTTCATGGGATCAACAAATAGACCATCTTTGTAGATGATATGCCCAGGTAATATAACAAAAGGTGTTGTGAAGATGCACTTTTAAGGTTCAAGGATATTTTTAGCTATTGTTACTTATTAAACATTAGGTTTAAGTTATCATAATGGTTTCTCACAAGCTCATACATAGTCTAATCACCAAGGTACACCTGAAGGAACTTATGGATAAAATCCTTGAATGTGATGATGACCACTATATAAAATATGGATCGTATATTCTTAAGCCCAAAAGGCATCATGTTATATGTGAAACAACCCCATTATATCATAAAGGTTGTCTTAGGCCTATCCTCCTCTTCAACTTAGACTTGATGGTATCTAGAGAAACCATCAATGAAAGTATAGATTTCATAGCTTGTAAGTCCATCCAAGACTTCATCAGTGAATGGAGTCAAGAAGGGGTCAGTGACATAGGTGGCATTTAATAAGTGGTAATCCATGAAAATGTGGATGTGCCCATCCTTTTTAAATCTAATCACCATTGAGCTCACCCATTCTAACTATTTCACCAAGTAGATCACTCATGTGGCTAGCATACCATAAATCTCCATCTTCACTTTGGCATAGAGATTGGGGTTCATTTTATAGGGGTATAATTTGATAGGTTATACACCATCCTCTAGATTTATTATCATTTTTATAAGGGATGGGTGGGTGACCTTCATGTCTTGTTAATTGTGTGGAAACAAATATTAAAACTCCTTCAGGAGTTTAACAATTTTCACTACCTCTGCATCAAACCAATATGCACCTAGAGTAGCCATATTTGGTTCTCCTTCCATGTTTATATCAACCTAGGTGGTCTTGAGCAGTGCACTATAGGGCTTGTTTACTTCCTAATGTGTGTCCTCAACTTACCTACTCCCCTCAGTTGTTTTGATGTGGAGATGAGTAGGGTCTTCTTTGTTAGGGGAGCTATCATCCATTTATTACAAAATCTTCCTCTTTCCTATTAAGGATGTCTAATTTTTCCCTTTCCAAACATCTATATCTTCATCAATTGAGTCATTATTGAATTACTATTCCTCAAATAAATTTTGGAATGTGAATCCTTTCTCCCCAAACATATATTGTAGGCATTCCTCTAAGATTGCAGTGTCTTTAAACACTTCCCATCGAATGACATGCAATGTATCGATCAGTTCTAGGCTATGTGAGGAAAATGAGAAGGTGTGCACAAAATTATCCTTTAAGGCATCCTAATTGGATGTTTTTTAGTGCATTTCATTAACCACATACCAATCCTTCACTCACATTTTTAAGGTTCTATAGAAGTCATGCACCCATAGTTTCTTTAGGGTATTTTCACCACACTCAATCCAAGTTTCTTCGCATAAGCACACATGTGCTATAGTGTCAAAATCACTAAAGTATGTGGAGATGTATAGATACTTGTTACTTTTCTTAAACTTGGTGCATATTAATGTTTTTACATCTTGCCAAGTTGGCAAGCTAGGATTTTTCACTACCTATCACTGAGTGGTATTACTTCTCAAAGTATACACTAGTGTGCCCATTCAGTCTTTATACTTTGGGACGCATGACTCTATGTCATGAAGATACACTTCTATAGGATTATTCCCTTTATTTAGGTGAAACACCTTGTTTACCTTATTCTTGTTTCAAGGGACTCCTCTTCACTAAGTATGATCAATCTAAACCCAACCAATCCTTATAGGATTTGGCACCTTGGTGCTCACTATATAGAACCTCCAACCAATGGTTTTGTAAGCTTATTAAACCCATAAATTGTAAGATACATCAGTAGTGTCTGAGGCTGACTATCCATCATCCCAAGAAAGCATTCCTTGGTCATTAGGGTTGATAATCTTGGTGCCTTACACCATGATGTTATAGATATGGTTGATCTCATCTTTAAGATCAACACTTTTTACATAAGGGGGTCCTTAGTCATTTGACAGGGTGATCATGACCCTCTCCTTATGATTTTCAAAAGTCATATAGTGTTGCTTAAAGCACATGTTGACATTATTTATGTATCACCATGGCTTACCTAGGATTGATGGATAATTATACTGCTCACCCAACTTAATCACTTCAAAGTCATCATGGAACTCTATACCCATAATATTTATAATGGTGCCTTTTAGAATTGTGATTGGTTACTTCTTGGATTTATTGGCCATGAAAATAATATGAGGGGAAGGCCTTAAGGCTGGCCTACCCATCTTCTCCCATGTGTTTCTTGTTAATATATTGACCTCAGTGCTTGTGCCAATAAGGACCTTACACACAAACCATCCATCCATGGTGAAATTCACTAGGAGTTCTTGATTATATTCTACATTATATGTATGCCTAACCTCTTGTGCCCTTTCCATGTGTGGTTTAATAATTTCAACTATGTGGGGCATAAGAATTTCAACTACCTTCTACCTAGAATGTTTTAAAATCAAATTATTCAATAGGGGAAACATCACTTCTATCTATATGAGGCATATGATATCCATTAGCTCTTATACCTCAGCCTCTTAGTTATCTTTATTTTTATGGGAGGTAGTAGCTTACATTTATAGCTCTCATACCAGTTAAAATTCTACTTATTAGTTTTAAATGATGCTCATGGCCTATTGTAAGACATTATTTTGGTGCATAGGGTTAGGGAAAGACATAGCTTTGGGTTCTAATTGTGTGATGTTCTCAGTGTGACTTAGTTTCCCATATTCTATGCATAATCTTGATATTATCATAACTAGTGTCTAAGTGGTGAACCAACAATGAGTATTTTTTTGTACTTTGATTAGCTTTGTATAGGTCAGTTATGCCTTTAGAGTCCATTTCTCTACTTTTAGCTTGCACTAGATCATTCTTGTACCTTTTTATGTGTTAGGCCAACCTTGAGTCAAATTTTAATATAATTTAGGCCATTCTTTGACCAGATGTGGTCCTCAACAATACCCACACATTAGATGCATTCGGCAACCACACTGATAGTGCTCAGTTGAGTCACACTTGTAATATGAGCATGATGGAAATATTCCTCCACCTCACCCTCTAATGCCTCTTTACATCATATAGCTAGCATTTTATTGGATATATCCCTCATTTATTTGGTTATCCTACCCTCTTACTATTGTAGTGCCTACTATGCACCTCTTTCCATATTTTTATGAATTTTATCAATTTCTCGATAGTCAATTATGATATGAGTGTAAACATCACACAACTTATAATAGAGGGTCATGTTAACATGACTAGTATGTTGAAATAATAAGAAATTAAAAAAATCATGCCCCTCATGGTAAACTTCATAATTTAGAAGAAATATATACACATTACTTTGAGGGTAATTATTTCTATTATGGCCTTTTGTCTCATATTTGGTGCACCAAAATCCACTTCAAGCATCTTGTGATGAACTAGAGGTTAGTTTATATAGTTGGGAGACCATGGACATAATTTTCACCTCCATGAAAGGTATAATTCATGTGTTGGAACTCTTGATTTCCTTGGCCTAAATCATTGCTTCTAACACTTCATGGGGATCTATGAATGTCTTCATAGATAGTACTCTTATGAAGGGTACTATCAATCCTCCAAAAAACCATTGTACATTTTGGGAGGGGTGAATATCATAAGGAAGCTTGGAAATAAGAGTTTTAAAGCTAGCATCATATAGGTGCATGATTTCTAAGAGCCCTTAGCTAATTTATTTGAGCATGGTGATGATTTGTTGTTCAAACTTAGGAATATAAAATTCATTTAAGAATGCCTCCTTTAGAATGTCATAATCAATCATGGTCTAGTTAGGATTAAATTTCCTATACCAAGTATGAGAACAATCAAGTAGAGTTGTCAAAAATTGAGTTGCCTTGTACTTAGACTGGGTTATACCCTAAGCATGCCATTAAAGCTCACATTTCAACACATGTTCTATGGAATTTTACATACCATGATATTCTAGTAAGTGCATTTTCATCTCATAGTATATTTGTTGTGGGTGTGGTGCTAGCATTTGAGGTGATTACCCCCTAGCACTTATCTTGGTAGTGATCCTCTAATGCCTATAATCAATGAATTGGGTATCAAACCTATGGTTATCGTCTATGTCATTGAATTCAATAGTGTAATGTTACTCACTTGTGGTATTAGGCCACTCCCTATGGGTTATTTCCCTATCTATGCAATTGATATTTTCTAAACTAGAATGCTTGTGCTTACATTTTGTGTTTTTAAGATAGCACCCAAAGGCCTAGAGGTACCATCACTTAGCTCATTATACGAGATAACTTGTTTAATCAAAAAAATTTAATATAATTATGCAAATTGATGAAAGTTAATATTGATCATAGGGTCAATTATCAC
The DNA here is from genome assembly GCA_037957365.1 of Torreya grandis. Lineage (NCBI taxonomy): Eukaryota > Viridiplantae > Streptophyta > Pinopsida > Cupressales > Taxaceae > Torreya > Torreya grandis. The sequence continues at coordinate 270,271 of JARHVA010008328.1, forward strand.
TCTTCTTTCTTCCTAATGGGGATCTAGTGCATGAGCTTGCATTGAAAATTTAAAGGGGGTAGATGCTTCTAATGCATATTCAATGGTCATATTTGATAGGAACCCAAAGCATTATACACCTATCAATTTATGAGCTTGGTCTATGGCTTTAATGTTTATCTCTTTTTGGCACTACTACAATTCAAGAGATCTTTCCCCATGCCCTTCCCACTCGCTATGGTTTCTCTCAACACTTTGAAGTCCTAGATCTTCTATTAGCCTTCACTTTCTCTTGTTATAAGTCTATTGTCTGAGCTTTTAGCTATCAATCTATTCATCCCCTTCCATTTATCTTCACCTACACATCCCCTTCTTCCCCATTACACTACTCATATGTAAAAGGATTTTAGCCTCCCATTTTTAGAGTTTCAAAGGCATAATCCACCATCAATTTCTTAAGCTTAGTGTCAAGTTATTTCATAAACTTTCCTCTAAGATCATGCAAGAATTAGTACTCTACTTTTTTATGGTAGGATTATGTCGATACTATGGACTCAATCACATAGATTTTTATCACTCTTTTCCACTAGTTATCTATAGCTATGATCCATGTGGTATCAAGGTTTTCAAGATTTTCTAAGCACTCCTTCATCCACTTAAATCATAATATATATCTTCATATTTTATGGGTTGCATAAGCATCCAACCACTATTACACATTCTTAGGTATTTTTCAAAAGAATACCTCATACAGAGCATCATACAGGTTGTTTTAGGCCTAGTTCCTTGACTTATATTCTTTACAAGATGGATATTTTAGTGCTAAACTATCTTCCACCTATTCCATCCATCACTTGATGTTCTCTAGGGAGAGATAGAGAATTTTTCATTTTCACCATCATATCAACATGATCTGGTAGTGAAACCAATTTTTTTTTAGAAAAGTTAGTTATTCACTCGATCAATAACTTACCTAGCTATCCAAGTCAATTCTAAACTAGCTACAACTAGGTGTAATCATAGATTAAACCTGTGGTGCTCAACATTTATCACTCAAATACATCGGCATCAATTCACATAAGGTTTAAACCTTATATGCTCACTAAAATAATAGAAAATAAATAACCAAATTCTACATTAGGCTAGTCATGCCATGGCACAACTCAATCTTCAAGGGGTTTGGTCTTTTAAAAAATGGCATTTTCAAGTTCATCAGCACAAGCCATTTATAGGCTAGGCTAAAGGTCTATATGCACAAAGATTATTTAGGTATCTACTTCCAATCATGTGGGTAAAAGTCTATATTAGGTTGTTCTATGGTATCAAGGTCACAAGTATATATTTTATCATGCTTAGCATCCTATAGGTGTTTGGAGGGTTTAATGGAATATCTTAAATCAAGGTTCATGTTAGGTTAGCACTTTAAGCACATCTATCATAGCTTGGCGTGAGGGTTTTCTTATACTTAGAGTATTGTACCCAATATGTTGATGTCATCATAAATTTTAGAGATACTATTACATTTGTGGATCTTAAGATTGTTGGAACTCAGTATTCATATATTAAAGTTAAGCATTGAAACTATCATGAACATTTTGCAATTGAACCCTTTTCAAAGAACATAACTATAACCACCTAAACCAGTTTATAAATCAAATAAAGCATACCATTATTCATTAATAGAGTTCAAATATAGAGAGTACATAACAAATAAGATATATTATATGCTTTCCTAAAGCTACGAAAGGCCCAGAGGCTCACATGCGAGCTTGGGCACTATAATGCAAAGCCTCAAAGGCATCCATAATAATCCTAATTTTGATGGAGGTCACTTTATAATGTTTGGAACTAATTATGTAAGGCTTAATTGTGTCAAAGTTACATTATCACATACTAGTTTGATCTTGATTTTATAACCTATAGGAGCATCTTCCACTAGGGTAGAGCTAGGCACACCAATTATTGAGTTAGAGCTTATCTCAATTATTTGGATTAAGAGAGATTTTAAACTCTCTACATATTTCAAAAATCTGCCTAAGATGATTGAAATGATATTTTTCATCCTCATAGAAAATGTGATATCATCAAGATACACCAACACTATATCATTTATTAGGCCTTAAAAAACCATGTCCATTACACGTTTAAATGTTTCCACAACATTAGACAAACCAAAAGTCATTTTCCTATAAGCATATGTGACCCATTTAGTGGTAAACTCTATCTTGTATTTATTTCCTTCCTTTACCAAAATTTGATTATACCCTGAGTATCCATCAAGGAGTGAGAACCTTTCACTACCTACCACAACTTGCAAATTTTGCTCCATGGAAGGAAAAAGATAATTATCCTTCAAGGAAAATCTATTAAAATATATAAATTCAACACATAACCTAATATCCCCTTTCTTATTCCTTGTCAAGACTAATTTTTCCAACCAAGATGATTACTTAATAAGAAAAATGATCTTATACTCAATCAACTTTGTAAGCTCCTTTCTCATGAGAGGTTCAATCTTAAGATTGATTGGCCTTTGATTTTTATTGATATGATTATCATTATCATCTAGATATATGGTATTTTGAGGTAATTTTGGATCAACATTTTTAGAATCACTATATTTCCATGCAAAGACATCATAAAATTCCTTAAATAATTCAATCAAAGAATATCTTTCTTCTCTAGTATGTACCTTCCCAAGAGCAAGCAAATTATCTTTGAATATTTTTACCATTTCGTATTTTTCTTGTTTAGAATACATGCTTACATTTTCCTTCTTTAACTGATCATCATCATCAAAAATACTCTCAAGTGTGACTAAGTTCTTAGGGAGCTTGTTTGACTTCAATTATAAAACCTACCCTCCATAGTATTGTTGTAGTTTGGACTAATTTTTGAGTAAAACTCAACCTCCTCTTATAAAAAGAGAGATATTTGATGGTCACTATCAAACACTTTACAATTAGTGACATTATCAAGTATAGAGGGCATTATAATCACCTTGATATGAGGCTGGTTCTTGTCATCTCTTAGCCCCTTTGGAACATCAAACTGAGCTCTAATGGCTTCCAACTTGTTATCATGTTTGTTATCTTCTCTTGGTATAGATTGAATGTTAAAAGCTTGTAAATATTATACAAAATCCCACACTCTATGCTTATAGTACTTAAGTAAATAATTCTTAGTCATATTTTTACCTCTCACTTGATTCACAATCAATTCACTATCACCATAAACTTGTAACTCTTTCACACCTCTTTTCCTAGCCCACTCAAGGCCATGAATTAGGGCCTCATATTCTACCAAATTACAAGTATAACTGAAGTGAAACATGAAAGTAGAGTAATACCTTTCTTTAGATGGAGATACTAAAATTTCTCCACTACTTGATCCAACCTTGCTTCTTGATCCATAAAATAATAGCTAACATAGACCATCCATAGTTTCATTTGTCTTCATCAAGTTTGGCATGAAAGAGCCTTCTTCATGAAGGAAATACATTCCAAGACTAGATTATTCTATGAATTTATAAGGATCATGTTCATAGTGTTTAGCTCCCTATTCATCTAGATGTATATTAGCAAGTCCTTTAAGAGAGGAAGTTGGAAATTGATCCATGTGAAGCTATTCCTCATCAAGAATAACATAATTGACATTTAAAACCTTAGGCATTTAAGGTTATAAATTATTGTGATGAATAGGTTTTGATTCAATCTTCACCTTGGTACCATACTTTATTCTAAAAACCATATATGACCAATTTGCTACCAAGTATCCACCTATCTTGGCTATAAACTCTCTTGACAAACAAAGAGAAAAGTATGGGGGTAAATATACAAAAACCACATCATGAGGGATGGATAAAGTAAGACAAGCATGTAAAATAAAATTCATATCCTTGACTACTCCCAAGGTCTTTGTTGGTGACCCATTGAATTGTAGAACTCCTTTATCCATTGGTTTATAATTGAGGCCTAGTTTATCTGCTATTGACTTGGGCATAACTGAAGTACTAGCCCCATTATCTATGATACAATTGTGAACTAAAAAATCACCAATGATCAAGGATAGATAAAAAGGAGTCTTATCAGTTTTATTCACTTTTCCATCGATAGGCTAAGTTCCATTCACCAAAACTACATTTTCTTTCCTTGATGATCTAACTAATTTACCTAGTCCAAGTAACTCCTTTTGAAGGATATCTTTTTTTCATAGTATTACCAATGAGTCCCATAATGAAATATTCATATGTAACTTATTCATTTTATCCACAACATTGATATAAGGATTGTTTATCTTGAATGGCTCTTTAGAAGCACTAGTACCTTGTGGTGTAGCATGTAAAGATGGATGTGTAAGAACTGGCCTTGCATTCTAAAAATTATGATTTTCCTACACCTTAAGATCTAAGTTAGACCCAAATAATATTGGAGGTAATGGTGGAATAAAAATAGGTCCTTAAGTTTCCTCTTGTGCCTCTTCAACAACCCTCTTCTTATATCTAGTTTTAGAAGATACACTAGAATTCACATTATTTGAACTCCCCAAATGATTCATGGCACAAAATTCTCCCTCTAAATGATTCATAAGAGTAGAATAAAATTGTGATTTTCCATTTTCCATTCCATTTTTCATTGGAACCTCAATAGTGGGAACTTGAGGTACTTGATTACCGTGCATTATCATGGCTTGATTAGGCATTTCATTGGCATATACAACTTGGCCTGTATTTTGGTCATTTGAAGGGTAGCATGATTATTCTTGAATAAAATTGTTTTGATTGGGGACAAGATATCTATAAGATGATGGGGCATTAGGATTAAAACTTTGGTAAGTTTTATCTTGAGTTATTTGACCTTGTCCTTGAGCATTACCTTGAAAAAGAGGCCAACTTGCTTGTCCAAACTGATTGTAAGGTTGATAAGGCTTGTAATTTTAAGCTTGTTGTCTTTTGAGAGCAGCCAATTCACTAGTAAAACTTTGAATCAAAATCCTAACTTCATTAATATCATTAGTAGGGGTAAGGGCAGACTTATCTTGGCTATTAGGAAAATGAGCCAAGGTAGGTAATGCAATTCAACTAGGAGGCAAAAAATCAGGGATTAATGGCATTGGTGGTCTAGGAACAATCTTCCCTACTTTAACAAGACAATTCTCAGCATTTATAGATATCTCATAGGCACCAGGTAGTTTATCCCACCCATAGATTGGATCATTATGGCTACATCACTATTCAATTATTTTAGGTAGTACAATAAGGCATAATTTGGAGTGGGTCTCATAAGGGCTGGGATCCTATCCCATGTCTTTTGAAATTTAGAATTAAAATATTGTATGAAATATTTAGGATCCCTCTTGATAGTAGTAAACTACTTAACTAATGACAAATAATCACTCTTATCTTCACACCCATTAGACAATAGATTTCCTAGTTCACCCCAAGAAGCAATGGAAGCATGAGGTAGAGTTCCATACCAATCTAAAGCTTTATTTTTGAAAGACAAAGCCAATAACTTGATGGATACATTCTCTTGAGTGATATTATGGATGTTTCATAAGTTTTACATGTTTCTAATGTGTTCAATGGGAGTAATAGGACCTTCTCCACTAAAATATGGAACACTTTTAAGGGCTAGTCCAAGAATTTGGTCATATTGAGAAAGATTTAAACTAGATGATCTAGTGAAAGATACAAAAGGAAGGTTTATAGCCATATTAGAAAGAAGATTATGAGTATTAGGGGTTGAACCAAGTAGAAATTTGGATTTTTTAAAAACCAACTCCCTTGAAAAAGGATGAATGTTCACAAATCTGAACCTTTTAATAGAATAACAAGGCAATTTCACAAATTGAAAAGGTATACCTTTAGTAGCAGACCTAGTGGTAACCTTTGGCATGGAATTAAGGACTGATCAAAAAAATAAGAGTTGAAAACTTAGTGGAGTTACCAGGTACTAATTGTAGATGTTCTTTTAACTATAAATATGCCAAGAACAACACCAAGCTTGGACACTCATCTAGGATTTAGAGTCCCATTGGGCATGCCAAAAATTGTTGTCACTTATATGTTCACCCTTTGAGGATATGTCTCAACTCTCCTCATCCAATTGTAAAAATTGAAACATCTCACTTGTTGTGGGTAATCAATTGGTGAGATGAATCTCTAGAAGGGCTAGTTCCCTTGATGCACTCTTTTAAACACCTTCCTACTTATCAAATTTACATGAAAAGGGTTAAGAAGACAAACTAAAGAAGTTAAAAGGAGATGTACCAATAGTAATTTTCCTCCTATTTACTGAACGTATACTACTTATATCATATCAAAGCTTCTTTCATAAAAAATCACAACTCAAGATAGATTATTACATCCATGTTTCATATGCTAGGCTCAAGAGGTATTATTAATGTTTAAGAGGGATAATGAATGATACTTTAAAGAATAAAATCATAAAATAATTATAAAAGTCTCATAAACTATGAATTAACACTAACAAATACCTACAATAATAACTCTTCTACATACTTGGTGGACAATCAAAGACAACATGCTAGAAAAGGTTATATTTTACTAGACAAGATCAATAAGATTTGTAACGAGACTCAATTATGCATCATGTAAGTATGAAAATTTAATTTTTTATTTCTTAAAGAGACATTAAAATACAAAATTGGCTAGGGTTTCACCATTAACTAATAGAGGTTGCTCAAAAGAGCCCAAAAATTCACTACTTATAACATTTGAGAGAGGGGAAAAATAAAAGAAGTCCAAAGGTCGCTTAGACACTTATCAACCTAATAAAATGAGTTACATGTTCATGATAAGAGAATTTTAAATTTATCATGCAAGTTAAAAAGAGACAAGTGTAATTCTAAGTCATGAAACTCATGAAATGTGGTGTAGGAGTTCTCATTTTGCACAAGGAAACTACCTTGATCATTCACCTCTATTGGAACGTCCCAAAACTAACTAGGGATATATCTAATGATTTTATTGAGAGGGAAGGTTTTTATAAATTATTATCCATGCATTGGTTATAGTCTTAATCATCTGGAACCTTCTAGAAGAGAGCTATCACCATCTGCAGTCCAAAAAAACTCCTCTTTCACACACCTTGTACACTTGGCTTCCAAAAATGGACTTAATTTATCATGAAAAATCATACTAGGGAGTGAATGAAATGTTTAAATACCATCCATGTATTTATATTTCTTAGGTGTACCTTAAATATGCTTCCACTTAAAGTTTTCACACTTCTCACCATCATGTTCACTATGTCAATTATAATTAGATGAGATGAGAGCTCTGGTAGGAACACTTAGGAGTTTTTATGAAGAATTATATGGAAAATTTTAGTTATATTAAGTCTTTATCTTCCTCCCAAAGTTTATTTTATCTCTTTAAACCTCATAGAACCTACACAATGCATAAAATAGTCAAGAAAAGAAACTTTTTACCCTATTCATACATGTATGAAACAATTTAATTCAATGAGAATGATCTCTAGAGATTCCCCTACATCATACAATTACTTCCATGGATATCTCATCCCATTTAGATATCTCATCCTCTTCATTTTATCATTCAGGTTATTATCCAAGGGTTTGAAAGGGTTTTAGGTCTCTTAGGCTCTTAAGCTTTGTTCATAAAAATGAGACATTGGAGTGGAAAAAAAAATTCACAAATAAAAAATTTAATACCCTTTTCAACACCTCCAAATTTATTATATCTCCATGCAAAGGTTTTGATGATATGTAAGCATTCAAAGTTAGCCTATCAAGCCATTCCTTTCATTTACATAGGTCTAATGCTGCCTTTGAGCCAAAATGGATTCCCATAAAACTTCTCTACCTTACACAAGCTTGATCAAATTTTTAGTGACCCCACAAAAATTCTCCAATAGGCTATAATAACCACTTGAGGCTAAAATTGACATTGACCCCCCATTTGGATATGGGGCTTAAACTTTACCTAATAGGCCTGCTATAACTTTGGAGTTCTAGACCACTTTACTAAGATTATCTAATATTTTATTTATTTTTCATGTTGTTTTAGATGTAACCCAACTTATCACAGCCCTTATTATGGCTCCTATATCTCTTGGTTCATCTTATCAACCTTCCTCCTCAATAATGTAGGGTTTCATGTACAAGGGGAGTACCCTCTATCTGAGATAAAATAGAGGGAACTTACCTTATTTTTATAGACAAACCAAATGTTTTATGGGTTTATTGAAGAGGTTAGGGCCTTAAACACAAAAATTCAGCTTTTGGTCATGTCATTTGACCCCCCAACACTTGTAAAAACCAAAATAGACTCGTATGCAGTTAAACTACGTGTAGGGTTACACTTTAAACTATGCATTGCTTGGTTTGAGTTATTTATTATGTATTATATTAATTTATGAGATCACTTTAAAGGTATAAACATCATGGTGGATATATTCTAAATCTATTCATCATTCTAACCTACTATATACCCTTCACACTCCTTGCTTAGTCAAGATTGAGTTTTAACTCTTGACTATGTTTCTTGTCATAAAAATACACTTGTAGGTGTTCATGCCTCTTTCAGCTTGATAAAAAGTATATTGATCATATTAGAGCATCTTAGGATAATTATATTCTTATTTGGGCCCATTTTGAATCATCTTAATGCATTGGTAACCCTCACACTTCACTCTTTAGCCAACTGTCTGCTATGGTCAAACACAATCAACTATGTTGGGAAAGGTAAAACCCTGTAGGTGAAGATTCCTATTTTTCAAGGTTACCCATCAATATTAAATCTCATAAAACATTTGAAATCATCTTTCATATATCAACCTTAGTGACTCCATGTTCAATCCTTTATCTAGACTATGTGCTTCTACAATCAGTTGTAGGTGTGTATTTGGCAAAATGGGACACCTATAAGTGTAGGTTAGACCTTGAAACACCATCCATTAACTCTTATTTATGATATTTTATATTATAATTTCAAATTTTACTATTTATAACCATTCAATATGGTGGCATAGTCTAGCTTTGAAACATTAGGTGAAAAGGGATCTTTTAGGATCAAACTTGTAGGTGATCACTGCTTAAAATTAATGCATAAATTTGCATATTTAAGCTATTAAATAACCACATTTCATTAGCCTTTTTGACTCCATATTTTTCATAGTTATTCTATTTAAATGAGGCTATAAGGTATGGCCATTTGGATGCACCATATCTCATGATAACCTTTTTATAATATATTCACAAAATGTCATGGACCTCAATTTTCAACCTTGAGGGAAAGTGTCTCTGAACTCAGTCATCACCTCTTAAAAAAATATCTACCCTTAAATTTGTCCATTTAGCACTTTATATAGGTTTTCAATGTTCATCCCACTTGTTAGGATTCAAGAGAAGGCCTTACCATATTCCAACTTCCCCATACAAATATCTTCATAGCTCTGTGGTACCAACTGTAGGTGGGAATTTGCATATATAGGCAATGTGTATAAAATTTGGATAGTACGTAAGATGTATAGGATTATGATCACTTTTATGATTTCACCAAGTGTTAAAATTAACTCTTAAAAATCTTAAAATATTGAAACATCTATCAAATTCTCCATCTTAGCATGATGTCATCAAGGAGACTCCTATAGGTGCATTTGAGTTGTATGTGGATAGCGGACAAAATTTAAATAATGTATGTTGATGAATGGTCTCATGAACATACATAGGATCATTATAAATTCCTTAAATGAGTGTTTATCCCTATGATAATCTTGATACAATTCTCAAAACCTTTTATTCCAATGTGATATCCTCTTATAAACACTTGTTACAAAGTAAGTAAGGGTATCTAGTGACTCATTTATGTGGTGCATGAGATTGTAAAAAACCTTAAATATTATTCAAACATCCAAATTAACTCTCTTAAGCTCTTTATTACTTGAAAAAACTGATACAACTTCATTACAATTCCATGAACAAGCTAGGTAAGCCCCATACATGTGACTGCAAGTGAGAGTGAGTGAAGGATTGACTATGAGAATGGCAAGACTAAATGTTGATCAAATAATGGTGTTATGAAACCAATCATGGAAGGAGGGGAATATTATTTAATTTATAAATGTGAAACCTCATATTTGATCTACATGAGACCTTTGTAGAGAACCAACATTCTATAAACAAGGAAAACTTTGAGTACGACCTCACATGGTGACACCTTCTTGCAACATGAGATGACTTGCTCATCAAAACACCATGAAAAATGAAACAAAAAATGAATATAATTTGATAAGATATCCAAAATCATATGGATTCAACATCACCAACTATATTTTATGGACATATCCAAAATAGAGCAAAACCTATAGGGTATAGGAAATAGTGAGTAGAAAAACACAGTCAACTTGTTAGAGATGGTTCATAAAGTATGGTTGACCAATCCTTGAATTTTTTTTACTTAAATTAATATCTAAGTGTACTACCATAAACCAAAGTATTTTGACTTAGAACCTATTCTATTCATCATACCAAGAAAGAACATGTTGACCATTTTTATGTGTGTAGAAAGGTGAAGAAGGAGAAGAATAGTTTTGGGCCTTTTTTAGCACTTCAAAAGCATGTAAAGAATTGATATGAGTTTGAGTAATATTAATAGATGTTACTTAAACTTCTCACATGTGTCACCTTCCCTCATGTGCCATACAAGTGCCAAATTCCTCATTTTTCAATTGATTTCTTGATTTTTAGTTAGATAACTTGCAATATTCAGATGGGACTAACATTCCTAATAGGGAATATAAATTTTTTTATGTTTTAAAGGAACTTAGGACACTTGGAAACCTTGAAAACTATTCCATTTTCATTTATGACCCCTAAAATCCCGCTAAGTGACTCAAAATGACATATAAATTAATTGGACCATGACTAAGGCTAACAAGGCATTAAATTACATCAAATGGACTACAACATACCCCATGACAAAATATTAGACCCCTAAAACATATAAAAATTGAGATTTACCTATATGGGTCCAAATTTGACCTTGAAGTCAAATTTGGTCAACAAGTAGTAGATTGTTCAAGCAAGGAGGAAATGCCAAAAAAGGGCTACAAGCCGAAGAGGACATTGTGAGCCTTGTTTATAGAATTTAAGGGTAATTTGTGATCTATTAGTTTTATTAGGTTAAGATATATTTAATATGACCCTTTTAGATCATCCATGACAAAATAACTGAGCTATTGAATCTTAAATCAAGAACTAGTCCTTGAGTCCAATGGGATTTGCCTATGGGAAGCCAGTGAGAGAGCTAAGAGGAAGTTTGTGAGTAGCATGAATGGTATGAGGTAGAGATAGTTTTTTAATATCAAGTGTATTATATAATAATCTCAAATTACCTCTAAATATAAAAGAAATAGAATCCAAACATGGAGACTAACAAACACAATTAGTAAAGAAAGTGAAACTAAATTGGTGATCATGGAGTTAAGAAGATTCTTCTTGGTTTGATTTCGTATGTTTGTGTTTAAAGGTTTCCTAAGCTTAGATGAATTATGGAGGGTCTATTTTATTGTTTTTAATGTGTTATTACTCCTTTATTTACTTTATATTTTTCATTTCTTCTTCAAGGGGTAGGGTATGGTCAAGATGGTGTGTTGTCAATGAGCTAGACTATGAAGATCTGGTAAGAAATTATATGCATAATAATAGAGGGAGTTTTTATCATATCTAATAGGAGTTACCTTCTTGATTTTTTATTTTAAAACATTTTCAAAATTTTCAGGTCCTCAGGATCATTAAATAATCCCACTTTGTCATTATGTCAAAGTGGGGAAAGTGTTGCAGAGGAAGGAGTTTGTACATAGCCTTGAGTTGTTTTTGACATAAATGATAAAGGGGGAGATTTTTGAGGTGTTTTAAATGATTTATCCAAGGTGTCAAATATTTTTGATGAGGTTTCAAGGTTTCTATCTAGTCAATGATAAAGTGTGCTTCAATAGTCATGCATGGATCTTTAGTGTTTGGTTTGATAGGTAGGTTGATGGATGTTTTTGATGATGTGATCATGTTATAGAGGTCCTATGGGGTGTTAAGAGTTCTTATGTCACTTTTTAAAGTCAAATAAATTTATTATAATAATATTTTTAATGTCTAGGTTAGCTTATTCACCTTGACAAATCTTCTTGAGTAAGCAGATTGGTGACATCAACATTCACACATGTGAAGGTGTCATAATAAAATGGTCACATGGGTTTGTTAAGTTTTTTCCTTGTTCATGTTTTTAAAATTTTAGGTCTTGAAATTAATATTATAAAAATTTATGGTGGTTAAAAGTTATCATCCCAAACATATTTCACTATTTTCCATACTTAGCCAAATTTATAATTTTTAGTGACCATTGGAATTTGAATTTTTAAATTTGTGAAAGAAACCAATTTTCTTTGTTTGATTCATATCTTGAGCATATGAAGGAATTTTTTGATGGATTAAAAATTAAAGTTGTAAATTACTCCAAGGGTCATCCATAAAATTTGATTATAAGGCTTGAATATCCATACAATTGTAGTTATTAAGATCCAACGTTGACTAAGGGTTTGACTGACTTCTATTAAGAACCCAAGAAGGATGTTTGAGTTTGTTTTGATGGTATTTGAATGTTTGTTGGTGAATTATCTTTTATATAAAGATTTATACTCCCTAAGGGTGATCTATGTGGATTTTTTAGGTTTCATTGATCCATATTTATCGTGAACAAGTGATTTGAAGTTGAATTTACATTTGTTCATAGGGTTTTCATGTATAAGGCCATTGATTGATCTAATTTACTTATGTAGAGGGGTGGTGTAATGGATGTTATCACTTAGTGAGGATCTATAATCCATGTGGCATGGGTATATGTATTTAAAAGTGGTTTTGTGTTCCAAGTGTGCTCAGTGAAGTGTCTAAGAGGTGAATAGGTCTCCATGGGACCTAAAAGGGCACTTATGCCTATTTAAAAAAAGGTATTGCTTAAGGGTGTCCTATGCAAGTCATTAATTGATATTTTCTTGGTGTTTTAGATGATTTAATAGCTAATTCATGTCTTGGGGATAAAAAATAAGGTGGTAAGCATGAATATTTTATAATGACCTAAATCAATTATGAAGGATTCTAGACTTGTGTAAGGTGATCTAAGGATAGGTGAGGTATGAGTGTGCTTGGTGAGTAAATTGAAGACCAGATCAGTATGAGAGATTTTTTATGATATAATTGTCATGTTTCTAATGTGTTAATATATTTTTTTTAGGTTTGTTAGATGAGGATGAGAGAAGAAGTCTAGGTTGATCCAAAAGGCTATTTTGGATGCTTTGAATGTGAGTGAAGGCTTGAGTAAGTGTGTGGTTTGAAGAAGGTTACTAATCAGTGTTTATCCATCAAATTAGATTATAGTCAGAGTTTTGGAGGTGTTTTCATTAGTAGGTGTTGTGTTGGTGCTCAACATCTAGGGGAAGTTGGTGCTTGTCCATCCTTAGGGGTTGGTACTCCTTGTGAAGTGGTTGATTCACTAAAGTCTCATGTTTGTAATCATCTTATAGGATAATTAGTCCATGGGTTTATAGGCATGAGAGTGGTTTTTATCCCCCATGAGGGTTTCCCATGTAAATTCATGTGTTATGTATGTAATCTTGCATTATTCTCTTGTTCATTATTATGAATGACTTTTATGTTTTTTTAATTCTTGTGATGATTGATTAAGATTTTAAAAGGACTAGAATTGAAGTTTGAATTGATTACATTATTGATTCACCCCCCTCTTAGTGATTGTACCTCTAATAATCCCAAGCCACATAAGCATCATGCTTATTAATTTATACCATTAGCTCCATGAGACCCCCTACCTTATATTTTTCCATACCTTCTTCTATCTTTGTACCTCGAAACATGATATAGGATCTAATCACTCTCTATCTTCCCCCCATTGGCATAATGATAGTAGAACTGAGATAAATAGATATATGGTTATAGAGAGGATAGGTTTGAACTATATGGCATAGGCATGGGATAACCATTGCCTTTATCCTTTAGAATTTACACCACCTCATTTCTTCATCATGGTAGTTTATAATTTTTAAATTCCATCTCTTGATAGGAATATTTCATACGTGTGATGGTATGATAACCCATTTAACTTGTTTTAATTTCATCTCATGTGGCCATTAGGACATTATTAGGGACATGGCCTCCTTTGTGCCAGTTGGTTAAAAGGTGGAGTTATATTGTAATGTTATAAAGAATATCTGCCACCCCATTGCCTTCATGATATGTGTGCACAATTTGGACTTATTCCATGACCCTCAAAAGTAGCTTGGTGTCATCCATGATGTCTTTTATAGTGTGAGATGGGATTATTTTTCCATATAGGGCATTTAAAATGTTTAAAGAATCACCCTCTATGATGATTATGTCTAATTTGAGTCTATAATATAGTTGGATACCCCAAAGGGATGCCTTGGCTTTAGTAAGGTCATTTGTTTGGTTTCCTAATGGACCCACATAAGGAATAATCAACTCTCTTTTTGAGTTCCTTATGACTCCTCCACCACATACCAGTCCTAGGTTGCCTTTAAAGGCACCATTAAAGTTCATTTATCCCATCCTTTTGATGGAGGCTTCCATTTTTATGTTTGTGGATGAGTGCTTTTGATGGGTAACTTAATTTTTAAACTATGTCCTAATTGCTAAAAATCTATTGTGCTAAAGTAGGACCAGAGTTTTTATCCTTGGGAGGAAAAGCTTTTCAATTTTTAGTGATATCTTGATAGAGTTAGAGGAAGGACCCTTTAGTTTTGTGCATTTTATTTTAAAGGAAGCTATAATTGATGGTCTTCCATATGTACCAGAATGAATGTGGAAGAGATAAGTATCATAGGAACTCTAGAGATAGAAGATTCTAGGGTGATTTCCATTTTTTATGAGATTTAACATATTATTAAATTTCACCCAAACTAATTTTAACTTATTGAACATCTAGTTAAATAATGTTAAACTAAAGGGGCAATCTAGAAATAGGTGTTTAACTGAATCCTCCACATTCCTACATAAAGGGCATCTATTGGGGACTATTATTCCTCTTTTTTCCAAGTTATCCATTGTCAATATTTTTTTCCTATACCACTATCCAAAATAAGAATTTGAATTTGGGAGTCTAATGATTAATCCAAATATCTTTCTAGAAATTCCATTCATTTACTAGATTAAGGTCTATTACATCTCCAAAGGCCACTGAGTATGAACCACTATCTTCAGTAGCCCATATAAAGTGTTCTTCCTTATAAAATGTAAGAATATGGATCTAAATGATTGATGAGTTAAGGGTCTATACTACCTGAACCTCTTTAGTAGATATCCCTTTAGTGGGGAACATTTTCTAGCTTTTTGAACCTTCATTCACCACCTAGTAATCTTTAACTTTTAAGCCCCATATTTTCTTAAGGTCCCTATAAAAGTTATCCCAAATCTATTGTGAGGATAGGGGGGATTATGAAAACTAGGAATCTTCCCATAAATCAAAATTTTCCCCATTACCAATTTTCCATTTGATGCCTTTAGTTAAAAGGCATTTATAGTTGGTGATGGTATTCTAGAAAGGAGATCTTTCCTTAGGACCTTCTTCACATAACAAATTTTCTCCTTCCATTCCTTCCAGGTATTTTAATTTAACTATTCTTACCCATTCATTGTCTTCCTTCAAAATTTCCCAACCCGTTTTTGCCAACAGGGCCCTATTCATAAATTTTAAGTTTCAAAGACCTATACCTCTATTTGCTTTAGGAAGGCAATATTTTTCCCAAGTGATGAGGTTGTACCTAAATCTTTCTTCACTTCCCCTCATTAAGATTTTTTTTTGGATTTTTTCAATTTTAGTGGCCACCTTGGAGAGAATTACAAATATAGACATTTGGTAGATAGGAATGCTCTAGATCGAGCCTTTGAGTAGTTGGTACTTCCCTACCTATGTCAGAAGGTGGCCCTTCCACCCTACTAAATTTATTTGTATACAATCAAGGAGAGGGTTTTAAAGCTTAGAATCCATTTTTACTTTAAAAATTAGTATGCCCAAACGATTTGATGGAAGTTTTCCCACCTAGCATTCTAAAATTCTAGCAATTCCTTTTTGCTGAAAGGGAGGAGTTTTTATGAAAAATAAATAACTCTTTTAGAAATTAATGCATTTATTCAAAACATCCTCATAATTTCTTAGAATGAGTTTTAGGTGTTTATCTTCCTTTGTAGAGTATTCACCTAGGATAATGGTATTATCATCAAACTATTCATGTGTGATAGGATATATATTAAGAGCCACTAAAATCCCTTTTATCAGTCCCTGAGTACAGGCTTTCAGTAGGCTCCTACCAACATTTCTACTAAGATGATGAAGAGGTAAGGAGGGAGAGGGTATCGTTACCTTAGTCCTTTATAAGTAGGTAAAAATAATTTTGGAATTCCATTAATGATAATAAGAAATTTAGGAGTGGCTATAAAATTCTAGATAATATTCCTGGTGTCTTGATTAAATCCTAGCTTCTCTAGAATCAACATGAGGAAACACTAGGAGACCCAATCATAGGCTTTCAACATATCCAACTTAAGGAACATTCCCTATCTTTAGGATCTGTAGATGTATTGGATGGCTTCATGAACTAGGATACTACCATTTATTATTTGTTTGCCAGCCACAAAGGCCCCCTATTGTTCCCTAGTGACTTTATCTAAGAGATGTTGCATTCACTTTACCAAGATTGAGGATCAAATTTTGTATTTGGTATTACAAAAACTAATAAGGTATAAGTCCTATACATTATTAGCACCTTTATTTTTTGAGATAAACATTAATAAGGTGTTATTTATTTCTTTGAGGATTATTTTGGATTGGAAGAATTCTCTACTAGCCACCTTGACCTCATTGTGAACTAAGTCCATACTTTTATTAAAGAAAAAAGGAGGGAACCTATAAGGTCTTGGGGATTTATATCCTTCCATTATGAATACTACACTTTTAATCTCTTCTTCAAAAGGATCATTGGTAAGGGAGACATTATTAGCTTCTGATATGACTTTATCAAAGAGATTCAGCATGGAGTCAACTAGATGATCATCAGGGTGACTCTTCTATGATGAGTTTTTTTAAAATGATTGTGTGATGGGAGATTTATTCCTCATATTTGATAATTGACCCATTTTCCATTTAAAATTGATAAATTTTATTAATGTTCCTATGTCTTATTTTTGAATGATGAAAAAACTTTGTATTCATGTCTCCCTCCTTCAGCCATGTACTCCTAGACTTTTGTCTCCAATAAGCTTCCTCTCTTACCTCAAGGTTTTGAAATTGGCACAAATTTTTTTTCCCTATAATTCATGTGTTATTTTTTACCACCCATAGCATAAAGATCTTAAATAGCCAAAATTCATGCCTCTAGAGCCTTATTTTGTAGGAAGATATCACTAAAAACTTCCTTATTCTAAATCTTCAACTTCATTTTGAGGAAGGTAAGTTTTTTTGGTAAGAATATAAATGGAAAATACTTAAAATGGTTTATTCCACCATACCCTTATATATTACATAATATTAAGATGACGAAACCACGTACTTTCAAATTCAAAGGGATTGCATCTAGGTTTCATGATTTTGTCTCCTTAAAAGATTAAGGGGTTATGATCAAACCTAATTTTAGGGAGGGAAGAGAGTCTAATGGATAAGTGGATATCATAATTTAAATAACTCTATCAAGCTTGACCTAGATTAAATTTTCACCCATTCATCTATTGGACCATGTGAAAGGGTTTTAATTTAGGTCCATAACCACTAACCCTACATTTGTAATGCAATCATTAAATTCCATCATGTTATTAGTGAATTATGTATGTCCCCTCTTTTCCCCATAGAGTAAGGGGGTATTGAAGCCCCCAGAAACAATCTAAATCCAATTTTTTCAAGTACTTTGGAAGGTTATCAGGTTTAATAAAAGGTTTTTTTTTTGGAAAATTTAGGATTTAGGGCATAGACATTGGTTAAGATCCCTCTGTCATTGCTATTTAAATATTTGAATAAGATATAAATCTAGTTGTTATACCTCTAAAGGAATTCACATTCTAGGATATCCTAGTTTCAAAAAACTAGTAGGCCCCCTAAGGCACCTTTAGAGTTCAAGGCTAAGACTTGAGCATAGCTCCAAATTTTTATAGTGCAATAATTGGGAATAGGTTCAGACATTTTGGTTTCTTGGATGATAAGAATAGAAGTCTCAACCCTTTTAATGAGATTACAAAGGGTCCTTTATTTCCTAGGGTTATTTAAACCCCTAACATTCTAAGAAAGGATTTTAATTTCTTATCCCTTTAAATCCTAAGGGTTTACTAGAAACCCTTAATAATATCTTTTTCCATTTCTAAATCCTTGTGACCATCCTGAGAGATCTTCCCACTAGTTTTAGGGCAACTCCAATGTTAACTTTTTTCCTCCCTCTTTTGATTTCATAGCTTGTGTTAAACCCTTCATCTAGGAGAAGATCCCAAGGGTAAAAAGAGTTTCAAAACATTTCCCCCAATTAATTATGTGTTATGAAGGCTTCAAAAGGGAGGAGAGAGGACTATCCTTAGGAGGGGGAAGATTAGAACATCCTCAGCTAGCAAAGAGAGGGATTTTTTGAACCATAGTGAGAGCTAACTCAAAATCCAAAGGAGGATTAGGAGAGAGATGAGAACCCAAAGAGTGAGAAGTAGGGAGAGGAGGGGCAGAAGGGAACATAAGGGAGAAAAGGGGGGAAAGAAATTTATAGTATATAATGGGGGAGGAATAACAAGTTAGGCTGGGTTTGGGAGAGGAGAGGAGAAGTGAAAGGCCAGGGGTATGGACTGGTCCACTTGCAAGAGGGGTGATACACTTGGGAGGAGTGATAAATGCTTAGTGAGAGGATGAGGGGGGAAAGAGGGTCAGAGATGGAGGAGGAGGGCCTAAGGAGAATCTTGGGGAAAGGAAGGTAGTGGGGGGAAGGGGTAAGGGCCCCTAGGGAGGATCACTCCAGGGGGAACCTTCTCAGTCAGGGACATCGAGTTAGCAAATTAATCCAAAAGAATAAAAGGGTTGTTACAAAGAATACCTTTCAATCTACTAGGTTGTAGATCACTTTAAGAATATCTAAGAGAACCAATCCTAAGATGTAGCTCTATCTTTTGATCCCTCCTTGACATCACCTTCCCTAACCACTTTTATATATTGGTGGTAGATTCTTATCATTTATTTGGATAATCTCTTAGCATATGGCTCAAAACATTATAATGAGGGCAGATGATTACATTATTCTCATATACTATACTCTACATCCACTCAACATATTTTGATTTAATTTTAATCTCATGTAGTACGGGCTTATTTGTAGGCAAAAAAATATGCACATGAGTAACAACCATTCTTCTATGATAAAGAGTAACTAGTTGATATTAATAGGTTGCCCCAGATCCCTAGCGATACCAATGATGACCTATGGGTGCCAATATTCCAAGGGGAGTTTAGGAAGAAGAACCCACATTGGAACATCATCAATGGTGGTATTACTAAGATTCAACCTAGCCTTCCACCTTTGAACAACCATTCTCGCCTTACCCATGAGCCAAGGCCCTTTTGAGAGAACCTTTATATAATCCTCTTATAGAGAAAAATTAACCGAGAAGAAACCCCTTGAAAAAATGAACACCTTCAAGTGTCCTTTAGGTTTCCACCTTGATTTGGACTAGTTATGAAAATCATCAATATTCAATCAAAATCTATTTACCCTAGCTAGGATGGATTTTGCAAGTTTCACATCAGCTTATTCCACCACAGGGCTAGGAATAGGTATGAAAACCTCATTATTAGCTTCTTTCAAGAAAATTTTTAAGTGAGAAATATCTTGGCCTATCAGACTCTTACCTTTAACCATGTCTTCCTAAGATAATTTAGGGCCATGTGGGTCAAATTCTTTCTGGATAGAGAGAATCTTGTCTGTCTGTGTCTAGGCAAAATCTAATTTTTTTGGTCTTTTGTCCACCTAGGAAAACCCACGAGTAGATTCATATGGGGCCCCATTGACTAAATGGGGATCATTATCAAACAAGCACATTCCTTCTAGCATCTAGGCATAGTCCACATGATCATTCCAGTTTTTATACCCAATCAAAAATTAAAATTATTGAAGGTCCTCTGCAATGTAGCATTCTTTGATTTCCATGCTTTGGTCCTTAGATATCTAATATTGGTTAGACTATTCTCAATTTTTTTAGTAGAAGCATTCCACTCCAAGTGTGTTGAAGATACACCATATTAACAATATTATTTACTAGATTCACCCTTTCTCCTCCTACATGTTTTCTAGATAACCAACACTCATTAACCAACAATAGCGTCTAGGTGTGCCATCATTTTTTTGTCATCTTGCATCTTTTTTAATAATAGTGTCACTATTTTGTCTAAATTATTACTACTTTTTCCTTTTTAAAGCTCTGTGTTATTCTCAATTTAAGGATGACTGTGTCAACAATGTTTTCATCACATAATATTTGTTATTTCTTTTCGAAGTAATAATCATATATATATATATATGACTTTGACTTGATCTCCTTTTAAAAACACAAAAAATCAATGCTAAACTACTTTTTTTTTTACTTATTTACTACTGTTTTTCTTTAGCTATACATTTTTTTCCCATGAAATTGTTCTCTTTCTAAAATTGTAGAATTTTTTCATTTGTTAAGTTTTTTTTATGTAATTTCAAAACTCAAACAAAAAAACAAAACATAAGTGATATTGTGTGTGTGTGTGTGTGTGTGTGTGTGTGTGTGTGTGTGTGTGTGTGTGTGTGTGTGTGTGTGTGTGTGTGTGTGTGAAATATCACATTTATCTAATTCTATAAATTGAGTTTTTTTCCTTATTATAATATGCTAGATGCTTTTTTTTACAAAAAAAAAAAAAAAAATTTATAATTTGAGTTTTATTTTAAATTATTTTATTTTCAAATCTAAGTTTAAATTCAAAGCTTGTAATATAGTTGATATTATCTTTTCCATATCAACTTAGAAGATTTTTTTAGCCATATTTTTTGTAATTCTTTATCCTTTTCTAGTTCTCATTTCTTCTTTGGTATCTCTTTTGCATTTAGGCTAAGTCTTTTCTTTAGCCTTATTGCCCCTCCTCCACACCTCCTTGTTTATATGATTTTTTTTCCTATTCACTTTTAAAGAATTGGGTGAGATTTTTAGGCACAGTGACTCGATTGTTTCCTGAATTTAACCTCACATCTACCAATTATCACTTATGTGATTTTCATATACAATATATATTCACTTTTAAATATTTGGTGCACATATTATATGGCACAAACCCCAAAACTTATATAAAGACACCTTCATTAAAGTTCAAGATAAATGGCAAGAAAAAAATGATGAGGCCTTAGGATTAATTGGCATGGTCATGACCCTCAAATTACATGTACACATTGATGGTTTTCTTCTTGCATCCACTACTTGGTCTAAGCTTAAATTTTTTTATGATGTTGTGAATGAATCTTGAAAAATTCAAATTTAATATCAATTATCTAATTTAAAGTACAATGTCTTCAAAATTATGGATGATTTATTAATTAAAGTTCATTATTTGGATTCTCAATTAGTTGGTTTAGGAATTAAAATTTTAGATTTGATTTTGATTCATATTATCATGAAAAAGTGTTTTCCTTGACCTTTTCAGTATTTTATTCCTAATGTTCATTCACAACTATATTTTACTACTTTATTTACTTTGTTGACATTTCAATTACTTTATACTTTGTTGCATCAATAAGAACAAAAGTTGATTCAATTTGGTAGTCTTAAGACTAATGAACATATTTTTGTTTCTAAAACCAACATAAGAATGATAAATAACATGCTAAGTCTAATAATACACATGATAAGAAAGATAAAAAATCTAACACCAAATCTAAGAAGTTAAAGTGTAATTATTGTGAAAAAATACTCATGATGAAGATCAATTATTTAAAATAAATGTGATATTAAAAGTGGAAAGATTAAGGTCAAAGACAATGCTAGCACTAGTAACACTAAGACTCAAACTAAACAAAAGTCTAATACTAGATCTGCTTTTACTTGTGCTTTGTGTGCTCTTATTGAATGGATTGTTGATTGTAGTTATACTCAACACATGAAATCTAATGCTCAGTTGCTTACTTATTTAGAACCAAATCTTTCTAAAAATAATTTAATTTTTTCAAATCATGCTTATTGTAACTTTTAATCCATAAGAATAGTTAAAATCCCTAATGATGAATTATATAATGTCTTGCTTGTTCTTGATTTGAAATTTAATTTACTTTATGTTCCTAAATTATGAAAATATGACTATAAAGTAGATTTTAATAATGAAAAAAATGTTATGTTAAATATACTAAGCAATTTTTTTAGTAGTTGCTACTACTTTTCTAGACCATGATAATTTATTCAAATTTACTAGATTCTCTTCTGCCTTCTCTTCTCATGATTTTTTAATTTCTAGTAATGATAAATTATGGCATGAAATATTAGAACATATAAATTATAAAAGTATTTCACTTATGAAAAAGCTTAATATGGTGCAAGTTTTGCTTGAAATTCTTCCTGCTACTTCTACTTATAATGGTTGTATGGCTGGTAAAATTCATAAAGAATTTTTTCCTAAGAATCACTCTTGGTGTGTTACTAAAAAGATTCCTTTAGTTCATAAGGATATATTAGGCCTTATGTAAACTCCTTATATTAATGGTGCTAAGTATGATTTAACTTTTGTTGATGATTTCACTAGGTGAGTTTGGATTTCTTTGTTGAAAACTAAAGATCAAGTTTTAGACAGATTTATTGAGTTTCATGCCTTTGTTGAAAAATAATCTCATTGTTATTTATGCATACTACGCATTGATAATGGTATTGAATATGTCAATAATATTTTTTTCTACATTTTGTAAGCAATATAGTATTAATCATGAGAAAATTGTTTCTTACACACCTAAGCAAAATGGTGTTGGTGAACGTAAACATAGGACTATCATTGAAATGGCTAGGTATATGTTGCATGATAAAAATATGAATTATAAATTTTGGTTTGAATCTATGTATTGTGTTATATATATAATTAATAGGACTCCCACTAAATTTTTCTTAAGTATTACACCTAAATAATCTTGGAGTGGTAGAAAACCTAATATAAATCATTTACGTGTTTTTGGTTGTGATGTATTTGTCCATATTATAATTAAAAAAAGTAATAAGTTAGATTATAAAGTAGACACTTTTATATTTTTTGGTTATGATGAATCATCTAAAGCTTATAGGGTGTATGATCCTCAAACTAATAAAATCAAGATTAAAAGGGATGCTTACATTGTTGAAAATGGTGTACTTGATTATGCTTCTAATTTAAATTCTCTTCATATCATTTATTCTTCTTTTTCTTTTGAAACAAGTGATTATCATAATGATGTTATTACTCAAGTTCATTCTCCTCCTTATAGTCTTTCTCCACCCAAATATATGCCTAAATGGGCCAAGATTACTATAGAAGATTATGAAATTGACCTAGATCTTATTGATACTTATAAAACTAGGAAACAATTTTATAATTATGCTTTGATGTCTAAACTTATGCACAATAATTATCCTTAAACTATAAAAAAAATTCAAGGTTACCCTTATTGTGAAAAAACAATTCATGATGAATACAACTCTTTGATTTCTAATAACACTTGGGACTTAGTTACCCTCCCTAAAGGGCATTTTTTGGTAAGTTGTAAATGGTTGTTTAAAAGTAAGTTTAATTTTTATAATCAAATTGAAAAATATAAAGCTAGATTAGTTTCTAGAGTTTTTTTTTCAAATTGAAGGAATTAACTCTAATGAAAAAAATTCTCTTGTTTCTAAAATACCCATAATTAAAGTTGTTTTATCTTTAGTTTTTCACACACATTGGCCTATTTATCAAATGGATGTTAAGAGTGCTTTCTTAAATGGTGACTTGCATGAAGAAATTTGCATGTCTCAACCCCCTAGTTTTATTAATCAAGGTAATGAGCATATTATTTTAAAGTTAAATAAATCTATTTATGGTTTAAAATGATCTCTTAGAGAATGGTACTCTAAAAACTATCAGTTTTGTTAAACCCAACCTCCCCTTTTCTTTAAGAAGAAATGAGGACCCACTAATTTAGATTATGGTCTTAATTTTGAGCCCCTCTGCTATGTGTTTAGATGAATTTTGGAAAAAATATTGATTGGTATTGTGTTTTCATAGGCTATAATCTTTTATTCTATCAGGTCCATTATATCAGGTCTATGTTTATCGAGCTTATTCTATCAAACTTATGTTTTGTCCAATCTCTTTACCGGGGTGTTTGTTTGGGGACCTATTCTTTTTAGAACTTGTTATTTTATAACTTATTCAATTTATCTTTTTGGATTTTATGTTTTATGTGTTTTATCCATTGCCTTTGTTGCATAATTATTGTGGACTTTTCTTGTAGACTTATTTTGTTGGGGAAATTATTGTGAACATTTTATCCAAAATAATTCCCCTGAATGAATTGGGTCTATAGACACTTTATCTAAAATAAATCCTCCAAAAAGTTTCCTTTTAACCTTCAACCTACCCTTTAATAATTTTATCTCATGTCCTTTCCATCTAAATTACCCTTCAAGATAATTGCCTCAAACATTTTATTTGACAAAATTAGGTCTTTGGAAAAAAATTTGCAAATTTTTTATCCAAAACAATTTCCCTAATGGAATTCATGCCCAACACAATTTTTATAAAACAATTACCCCAAGGGAACATACCCTTTAGAATTTATGCAACCTATCCTTTGGGAATTTTATCCTAGACCCTTTCCCCACTGAAACTTTACCTTATGAAGTAAACCCTTTGGGCATTTTTACCATGAAGTAGATCCTTTGGCTTTAACCCACCTACACTTTAGCCTTTTTGAAAGTTCTCTTCAACCTTTTGAAAGTATCATTTGATACTTTTGTCTTGGTACCTTTTCCCTCTAGAACTTACACTTTGGGATAATTATCATGGGCATTTTACCCTACAGACTTTCCCTTCAACCTTTTTGAATAACCTTTTGGCATTTACAAAGTAAATCCTTTGGGACATTTTGTCATGGATGAAATGCCCTATAAAGTAGACCCTTTAGATTTTTTCCCAATGAAAATATGCCTTTAGGACTTTTAGAAGTGAGTCTTACGGATAATTACTTTAGAACTTTTTCCCAACAAAATAGGTCTTCAGATAAATTTTTGCAGACATTTTGTCCAAAATAATTCCCCTGAGGAATTCCTTACTACTGAGAACACTACTATCCATTTTTATACTTATTTAAAAAAAAATGAAAATACTTCCCATTGATAGTATGATACCCCCACCAACTTGAACTAACAAAGTTTGAATTATGCAAGAATTATAAAAAAAGTGAAAGTTGGGCATTCATGTCACATGAACTTCTATTTAATGCAAAATTATATATATTAAATTTGCAGCCATTGAAGCATTCATTTATTTTTAACAAACTTGCAATTGGATTTTCTTACTATCCTATACATCAAAGAGCCCTAGCTACTCCCTATAAAGAGAATTATGAGTAAACAATGATCAAGCTAGCGCGGAATTGAACATATAGAATACATAGCACCTAAAATGAAAATGTAAGTATCATAGAGGGTATATAATAATGGCATCTTCATATAAGATATTCAGAGGAGAGAATCTGCCATTACCATACTAAATCAGATATTTTATAGAGTTCATGGATACAATATTTAACGCTACCATATTAAAAAATAGATACACCAACTATTCAAAGTTATAGGTCATAGTCAATTCTATGGATGTGTTTTCAGAGGAAGATGAGATGGCACTCATTGATAGGTTATTTGTCTAAGAATTATTGGATTTCAAATTATATAGGTTACATTTCATTATTTCCAAGCTAGAGGTGATTCCATACATTGACCTCTTATGGGATCTATTTTTCTCAGGTAGGATATCACATAATTCTTTCCTTCATTACTCTAGAAATAACATAATTGTTGTGTGAATTTCAAGACCTAGCTTCCAAAGATACTTGTCTTTAAGCATACCCAATGCACACTTCAATAATCATACATTGCCTTATTTCAACATAGAGAGCTCAATGGAAAATACACTCTCTTCATGGTTACTCTCAGATCAAACCATCACATGGAAAGGGAAGAAACCAAAGGATTTATTTCTATCGACAAGTTTATAATGGGGATATGCATCAACATGGCTCTCTTGAACTAAGATTACGGTATACCAAGTATTCATTTTATTAATCTAGACTGGGTGTCATTGTTATACATTATGCTCACCCATGATGTTGTTTATGTCCTAGGTGAGATAATCAACTTCCATCTAAGAGAGTAGATAATTCACAAGGACATGCATCACATTCCTTTTAGAAATTTCTATATTATGTCATATTTAATATATGTCATTATGGGAACTTGTTACAAAGACCTCAAGGAATTATGGACTTTAGCCATAGATTGTATCAAAATAAGAATTTGTGACCACTACCAATTTATACACATATATGTCTACACCAAGAATATGGTTAGAATAGTAGAGGATGTATATCCAAAGGTTTTGCAAGCCAATCATGGCTCACCCATGCCCATAATTGGACCAAATATTCTAAATAACTTGGATGGTAAAGGGGATTACTTCTTCTATCCAAACATCATAGTCATAATGATTTAGGGGAATAAGGTTAATCCTTTATGTCTCCCAAAATACATCCCAAATAAGTTGTTTGAGTAATAAATTAATTTTCATTATGTTGGAGTGTCAAAGAGGACCTATCTAGGTAGAAGAAAGCTTTATAATTTGGCCACCATATAATAATTGGGAGAATTTTCTACATAATGAGGAAGCATTTTTGAGAAGTGAGAGGCAAGCAAAGGAGTTATCCTTTCCTGGTCCTTCCACATAAAGACTAGGATTCACACCAATTTATTCAAAGGCATCTACATGGATTTAAAATTCTCTATGGCCATGTTCCCTATGATTATGATTTTTTGTTTCTTAATGAAAATTTATATGAAGACATTTTGTAGAGAGCTAGGGTCATTTGATTGAAGGAATATCATTTAAGAATGATCCATTATGACCCCTCAGTCACTGTAAGAGAATTGGATAACAGAAGGGATCTATGTAAAGGATGGGAACATTATGACTTCCAAAGAAGATATTTCAAGGAGAAATCCAAGGACTAGGAAGGTCCCTTATCTTAAGTTCCCCCTTTGAAATTAAAAGTTGTCAAGAAATAACCCAGGGTGCTTGAACCTAGTTCTAGCAGGGGAGCACAAAAAGGTGACCCCATCAGTTTAAATTATGATGAGGAGTATAAAACATAAGAGTTAGTGAAATATACCCTAAAAGGCTCCCACACAGTTTAAGACCCCTCTAGTTTACCCAAAAAAGCCTAGGACTCCAACAAGCAGTCCCATAGTGGAATCATCATAAGGCTTGCCTGTTGCACCTCCATGCTCAAAACCAACATAGGGAGAGGTTGTGATAATTAATGATATTGAGGATGATTCTAATAAATAGGAATATATATAAATATATTAGTCCATGAGCCTTCAAGTTAAGCATACAACACCCATTTCCATAGGTACTTAGCCCTTAATAAGTGTTCATTTATCTTTTATGCCAATTTTTGGATGTGTTTCCATTTATTCTATGTAAAGGACACCCCAAGTGGAAGTTCCTACTTACACCTCCATTGATCCCTTCAACACCACTACCATTTATCCACTCTCCACTTCCATCCCACTTACCATGCCAACCTTCTCTATCCCTTCTATAACTTTCAATATTAAAGCCTTAAAGAAGAAAAAGGTGTCCAAGAAGGTACAAAATGCATTTACCACTCCATAAATCCATGTCCAATCTAACCATATCACCCTTAAAATGCCATCTACCACATATATAAAAGAAAATATTGTGCCAAGTTCTGGTAGGGGAAGGAATCCTAAACCCTAATTGATCACAGTCCATCCACTCCCTCAATTTAGAGGAGTGGATTGGTCTAAGATTATATGGCCTTCCTTACCTAACATAATTATCAAAGTATAAAATAAACATCTATAAGTAGAGTAGTTTGAGTAAGATTTTTTTATTACAACCTCATATGCTTTAAATTTGGGCATTCCTCCATGGGATGTAGACTTGAGAAGCAAGGCTTCCCAAATGCCTAGCTTCAAGATCACTGAGCTTCCCTCTATCTCCACTCTATTTGACCCCCTATCTATAATTATACAAGGGGTGAATAAAAGGAATCTAGAATATGATAAGGTCATAGAAATAATTCTTGAAGAAATAGATGAATTATTCTCCCTCACTAAAAGGTAAAATAGATAGCCTGGGTAATCTCCTTACATTGAAAATCTTGCATACCTATCCCAAGCCTATAAAGATGCTATAGTAGCCATATAAGAGGGAACATAGATGACCTATCAAGATCTTGAAGTTAAGGTTCAAGGATTGGAGGATGAGGTGGAGTAATTAAGGGAGTGAGTGAAGACTATGCATATCCCTACAAGCACAGAAGTAGAGATACAAGAATTAGCTTCTTGATGTTACAACTCTTTAGAGGCAATGAAATTTATGAAGGAAAAAATGGAACCTCATGTAAATAATTCCAACCAATTATATAATTCCTTGAAATATAGTGCTAATTTGAATATGTTAGTTGCATACACATGCAACTCATTATATAGTCATCTAAACTTAATGACAACACTAGAGGCATCCAATGCCTTAAATTTAGTTGTCATAAGATAACAAGAATAAAATGAGTGTCTATAATTATTTAGGGCCTTAATCCTCAAATATCAGGCACATAAGGTCCAAATCCTATAGATTTTTCATGATTTGAAGCTATCAAAGGTGAAGGATGTCACATGCAAATTGATTAGTAGGATCAATTTTGATAAACTCATTCAAGAAGTGGTAGATGACTTCAAGTAGAGTTTGTAAGGATTATCACTAAAAGAGATAGAGTATGAGTTGAGTGTGACTAGAAAAAAAGTTACAGAGGTGGAAATTTTCAAGAATAAATTCTAAATGACCAAAGATGATCATACAAGAATCCTTGGTCAAGTTAAAAGGATACATCGACCATCACTACTAAACTTGAACATTATATGGTAGTATCATGATGTTGCATATCAATTTTATCAAGAGAATGAGGCCAAGAAAAGGTAAGATTCCAAAAACATGTTGACATAACTACTACCATTGTAACTACTACATCAGTGAGATTACATGTAACACTTCATATGATGTAGCCTTGATAGGCTAAGATTTTAAGCATGTAAAATTTTGTAACATCACATAGTTTCCTTGTAGTTCTATCTTTTTATTATAAAATTGACTTTATACTTTATACACATGCACACATTACATGACTTTGAAAAGGTTAACTTATTTAATTGATAACTATAAGATTTATCTTATACAGGTTTGACTACAATCAGAACTCATGTTCTAACTACCACATGTAAATACTTTGCATGAACTTGGAGGATGAGGCAACCCCTTCAGCAAGCCTATTTAAATAGTTGTAATCCAACTTGGATTTTGTCATAGAATTTTTGAATATAGGAGCAACATCAATTTTGATCATCAGTGAATGTGTTTGTGTATTTTGTTTCCAATTTTTATTTAATTAGTTGTTACTTTCTTTGGTTGTATGTTTCAATAATCTTTAGTGTGAAATAGTTGTGAATGGATTCTTAATTATTTTTATTGATGTAATAATCCTAGGTGTGAAACAACTATTGAAATACTGGTAAATTACATTAATTAAGTTGGTTAAGTTATTCTATTCATAATTTTGATTGTGCATGAGTGAATTTTTGGATGTAATTTTCTATGTGTGTAAAATCTATCTCAGATACTTCACTAACTCGAGCCATAATTTCTTGATTAAGGTTGTGAAATAGATACCTCAAAAGGTGAAACCTTTTTTTGAGGCTTGAAGATTTCTTGCATCATTATTTCCTTAGACTTCTTAGCCATGTTTAATTATATGTGTGCAATTACTGCTAGAAATAGATGTAAGTTTTGAGAGCACTTGTCATTTTAGAAACCAACCAAGGAAGTAGTTCTTGAAAACCATAGAGCCTTATTTTTTATCCTTACCCTTCCCTCCTTTTTGATTTTTTTTAAAACCAACCCACTTTAGATTATAAGTCAACCATCTATCTAACTCACATAGATATTCACTACCTTTTAGGGACCACACCTCCATCCAAAAACCTTGTCAACAACTTGCATGATTTAACTTATATTCCATAAATAGGTTGTAACAAACCACATACCTAAAACTCATGCCTTGAAGTGGATTTTACCTTCATTGAGATCTAAAAATGTTAGAGGCTACCTCCTTTGACTATGGTGTGTATACAACCCACATCAATAGTTATACTAGTGTTAGGAGGGCCACATCCCTAATAATAGTGGTTGTATTTTGTATAGAGTTATATTGGAGTCACCCAAAAGAGTGATAAAATCTAATTCCTAAGATAGTTTTCTAGTCTCACCCTTGATAAATCATATGAGACCTAGAACTGTGTTAACAACCCTAGTTCAAAACAATCCACCTCCTTTAGTAGGAACCCCTTACTTATAAGGAACCCTTTACCTATTAAACAACCAATAGCTTAGCCCTACTTAGTTAGATCTAATATTTTCATCTCAATAGATGTGCATGATTTACCTTAGAATCTTAAAAAATACTCACTATCCTTTTCTCCTATAAGAGCAAGGACAATAGAGGAACATATCAGATATTTTAAAGTTACTTTGAGATTAATGAATATTGTCTATGAGGATGTTGCATGCATATTATTCCCTTTTACTTTAATGGATGATGCTTATGATTGGTATTTAAATCTAATAGAAAATTTTATCACTTCTTAGGATGAATGTCAAGCAATTTTTATTGCATAGTTTGGATAGGCCACCAATCTTGGTTTGGTATACTATCACTTCACCAACATGAGAAAAGAACCTAATGAGCCCATTCATGCTTTCAATTCAAGGTTCTAGAAGATGTACAATTGGTTGATCCTAAGGTACAAACCAGATGAGCCATTAGCATTGGATATGTACAAGAATGCCCTATACCCAATCACTATCATGTTTTAAGAAGAGTAGTTGCTACCAATAGTATGTTATTAGCATATAAAGAGGCTATCAACATAGATAGACAACTCAATCTTTAGATTCCTAGTGCCCCTAATGTCAATAATGGATTTTTAGCATTAAATTTGATACCATATGTGAATCAAAATGATCACACATTCAGTCAAAATCAATTTTACATGCTACCTCTATTGACCTAGACAACATAATCAAATTTTAGCTTCTTGAACAATCATATGACATGCAATGGTTATTAGAACAATCAACTGCACTTCCCACTACTATTTTACAAGATATTGAATCTACAAAATTAGAACTAAAATCTATCTAGAAGATGGTCTAAAAGTTGAGCAATGACTTCTTGAATATGCAAAGAAAGATGGGAATTACTAATGGCTCAACCAACAATAAAAATGTTGAATTACAAAGATATAATAGACCATTCAACAAGCCTGAGTAGCTTAACAAGCTTTCAGAGATCAACATAGTATAAATGGCTCTTCCCAATTGGTGCAAAATTCACAAAACTTTTGAGCATGGTGAGCTCAACTGTATTGAATTTTGTGTAGAATTCAAAATCTTTCAAAGAGAAGTAGTCTAACAAGATCATATGAATAATCCACCAAAATCCCATCAAGATCCTAGCTCTTCAAACACTGATATGTTATTTAAAACTCACAAGTTTCCCTTCCCACATGAGGATGATAATGAACTAGAACATAACATGGAAAAAGTTCACACTTTCTAAAAATTCTTGAGAGGTGCACATAATCTAAGGAATAAGCATCCACTTACAACATCGACTCCTACAAATACCATGATGATTCCTCCTAATCCTAAAGCAAACAATAACACACCCCATTTAAAAGGGAATGATCAACCATAACATAAGGAAGAACCAAACAAAGGAGGATATAATATTGTTGAGGATATGAATAAGATCAAATCAAATATAACTCTTCATGAGTTAGCTTAGATCCTTGAACAAAAGAAGCTACTATAAAAGTCCATTAATGAAAAGGCTTGTATGGAAAGAGATAAAGCATTTATAGACAAAGTGAAGTTTGATGATGCCAATGTCATCTAAAAAAATAATCTAGTAGTTTTTCCCTTCCTACTTTATATTAGAGTATTTGGTAAAAACATTTATAATTATTTAGTTGATTCTAGATCTTCTACAACTATCGTGCCTACATCCATATGTCAGAAGCTTAGCCTCACTCCAATCCCCTTAAAGATAATAATTTCATAATTGGATAAAATAATAGTATCAAAGTTGGGGAAATAACCAATGTGTGCATTTCAGTAGCATCTAAACCATGAGTTTAGATGACCATCAATATATTAGTGGTAGACATACCAAAAGGCTATAGACTATTGCTAAGTAGGGATTTGTCCAAAACACTCAACAAATATCTCTCTATAGACTTCTCTGGAAAATATGGAGAGGAATTAAAAATCAAATAAGAATTGACAAAGAGCTAAGGATGAAGTATACCATTACAGAATATAATAATGAAGAGGTAAAGTATGAGTCATCCAACCTTGGTATTTATACTTTTATTACTTATAATCATGTATAGAATCAAGAATTTGAAGGTTAAAATTAGTTTTGGACTCTACACTTTGATGGAACTAGATCCAAGTAAGGATTAGGCATGGGAAATATACAATAAGCCATTAAAATAAAGGTAAGGACCAATCAATCCTATCCTAGAGCCTCTCATTCAGAGAAAAGTGGAGAAGCAATTAATCACAAAAATCATCTTTATAGTAAGACATTATACCTCGGTGGCCAATTTGGTCCTAGTACGAAATAATAATGGTGAGATAAAATTATGTGTAAACTTTAGAAATCTTATTAAGGATACAAAAAAGTACAAATATCCTCTACCTTCTCTAGATGAGGTGATATAAATAGTAAGTGGTTTTGAAATGATGTCCTTCCTAGATGGGTTTTTAGGCTACAATTAGGTACTAGTATAATTTGAGGACAAAATGAATACACCATTCACTATGAAGTGGGGAACTTATGCATATAAGAGTATGATATTTTTCATAATAAACATAGGAGTTACCTTTCAATGTGCCATGGATTACGCTTTCAAAAGATATATAGGAAAATGTATAATCATCTACATGGATGATCTTATAGTGTTTTCAAAGCATCAAAAATACCACATAAGCCACCTAAAATCCATATTTGAGAGATTTATAAGATTTTTTATTTTTCTAAGCCTAAATAAAAGTATATTTAGAGTCACTAAGGGAAAGCTTTTAGGGCACATCATCACCAAGGATGGGATCACTATTGATCTAGATAGAATTTAGGCAATTTCAAAAATTTAGTCACCAAACAATAAGAAGGAGCTTAAATCATTTTTCCAAAATATTAACTTTATAAGTCATTTCATCCTAGGATTTGTATAAATCATTAGACCTCTGAATTCCATGCTCAAGTAGGATGCCAAAATAGAGTGGATGGCTAAATCTTAAAAGTCCTTCCAGGTTATTAAAGATGCAATATCATAGGCTCCATTACTAATTGGTCTAAATTTTAATAAATACTTATAATTATAATCATTTACTTTAGGGCATATGATTTTATCTCTCACCATGTAGAAGAAGGATGATACTGAGCACCCAATTGCATTTATGAGCATAAATATGAAAGATGCAAAACTCAATTATTCAATTATTGATAAATAGATTTTTGACCTTGTCAAAGCTGTGAAGAAGTTTCAATATTACATCCTAAGGAATAAATTAATTATCGTCATAATTGATCCTATGATCAAGCTCGCTATATATTATAACAAGCTAAGAGAACACTTAGGCAAATGGATGGCCAAGCTACAAGAATTCAACTCATGACTAAACTTGATCCTCATATCATAATTGAGGAGGTATGTGAAGCTCAAGTATCTAAAGGAGAATAGTATACTAATATAATATAGTATTTAATTATAGTAAATTTTTCCCCAAAGCTTAGTAGAGAGAGGAGAAGAGCTTTGAGGCTCAAATTTGCTCATTACAAGATACAGAAGGGAGTCCTCTACAAAATAAATTTTGAAGGTATTTATCTCAAGTGTGTATCTGTAGAGTAAGATAAACAAATTATAGAAAAATTACATCATAAAATAGGTAGTGATCATCTTTTTAGGAATACCACATCCCATAATATCTTAATAATGGGTCACTACTAGCCAACAATTTTCAAATATGCTCATGTTCATGTGAGAACATGTCATGAATGTCAATCTTTAGCCAAGAGAGGTACATGAAATAATGACTCTATAATCAGTTGTTGAAGGAAGGCCATTCACCCAATGGGGTTTAGACTTCATTGGCATCATCAACCTAAACTCCTTTATAGGCCATAAGTTTCTACTTACTACTATAGACTACTACACTAGATGGATCAAAGTCATAGCCATAAAGAATTACAAAGCACAAGATGTGATTCACTTCTTAGAAGAACACATAATTAAAAAATTTATCACACCTATTTATTTGGTTTGTGATAATGTACTATATTTTATATCAAAATAATTTATTGAGTGGGTATATGACAACCAAATTATTACTAGGTTATCTTTTAACTATTACCCTTAGGGAAATGGACTGGTAGAATCAATAAACAAAAATCTGATAGATGCAATTAAGAAATTAGTTGGAGATAAGCCTATGGACTAGCATAGTTTATTGAATTATGCTCTTTGGGTAGACTAGACTAGACACAAACAATATATTAAAGCTTCACCCTATATATTGGTGTATGGATGCAAACCTGTATTCCTAATTATGTTGAAGCTACACACTTATTAGTTTATGTAAAGCTACATGGAGCCAAGTGATAAATCAAAATCAAGATTACTGGACATAATATAAATGGAATATTCAAGGACTAAGGCCTTACAAACATTCAAAAAACACTAGGATGTGGTTAAGAGGTGGTTTGATAAGAGAACAAAAGTCAAAGTAGAACAAAAGTCAAAGCATTTAGGATTTAAAATCTAGTGCTACTTTGGGATAAATCCCATGAGAAAAAATGACAACATGACAAGTTTTCCCCATTATGGATTGGACCATACTATATTTTAGAGATCATGGGCAATAAGACATTTTTTTTTAAGGACTTCTAAGTCAACAAGCTTACATATCCAGTCAATGAAGAATTCTTGAAGCACTACTTCAAGGTTGTGACATCTACTAATGTTACTGAGTAACGAGGGACATATGAGCATAGCTATATGATTATATTATATT
This sequence comes from Torreya grandis, assembly GCA_037957365.1. Lineage (NCBI taxonomy): Eukaryota > Viridiplantae > Streptophyta > Pinopsida > Cupressales > Taxaceae > Torreya > Torreya grandis. Next base: position 305,777 of record JARHVA010008328.1, read on the forward strand.
TCCTACTTTCTTAATTTATATTTATTATTTTCCTACTTTTTAGATTAATCTTTCCTATTTTTAGTATTTTGCTTTCATAGATTAGTTTTTTGCTTTCTAGATTAGATTTCAGTTCTTTCATAATTAGGTGCCTTGCTTTCTTAGATTAGTAATTTTTTTATTTTGCTTACAATCATAATTTTGTTTGATCTAACTATAACTAAGATAAAAATCCAAAACTAATTAATCTTATGACTTTTATAAAAGGGGAAAATTAAAAATCTTGACACTTTGAGACTAGTTTATAGATTAGGTGTATTTCTGTGTTTTTGAGTCTTTGGGATGAAGGTAAGTAGCTATGGATTATTCTGAATGGTGTCATAATTGAATAATTTTAATAGGAATTTGGAATTTTCTCTTAGGTTACTTCATATAAATTTATAAAATTTTCTTATTTTATAAGGTTGAATACACTTATCACATTGAATACTTGTTTGAAATGATAATTTTAGGAATATATGTGGTTGGCAGGGATGTTCTAGTAATGATTTGTTTTATAATTATACCAGATCCCTGGGGTTCCATCTCATCTATTTTCCATTTATAGGAATATAAAAGAAAAAATAAAAATAAAAAAACTAATGAGTTCAAAAGAGAAAATAAAATTTAAAAAAAATCAAAAGGATCACATGATGAAATAAGGTCAATGTACCATGCATCATGATTAAAAGAAAATAATTGAAGGAGAATAAAAGGAGACCAAGGTATCTCTATCGAGGTTATAGATGCCTAAATGAAATCATAGTAATGCTTGATCTTCCCTTTATTTAATTAAATTTAAGAGACATTGGAATGAAACCTATAACTTCATCAACACCTTAAAAAAACTCATCACAACAAGGGTTAAATAAACTACACATTTGACACACATAGATCCAAGAAATTAGAAGGCAATTATGTTGTGTGAATTAACTTAGGAGTCTCAATCATATTTCTAATTTAAGTATTCTTCTATAACACACTTCATGATTGATTTAGGATTTCCAAATTGTAGTTCTAGGTTCTTGAATACTCAAGAGTATTCTCCCTATAAATCATCATTTTTTATACCCAACCTCCCCTTTTCTTTAAGGAGAAATGGGGATACACTTTTTCTTCATATTATGGTATTAATTTTGAGCCCTTATACTATGTGTTTATATGAATTATATGATAAATAATGATTGGTACTGTGTTTTCATAGGCTAAACTATTTTATTATATCAAGTTCATTCTATCAGGTGTGTGTTTATAGAGCTTATTTTATTGGACTTATGTTTTGTCTGTCTCTTTGCTAGGGTGTTTGTTTGGGGACCTATTATTTTTAGAACTTGTTCTTTTGTAACTAATTCAATTTATCTTTTTAGTTTTTATGTTTTGGGTATTTTGCCCATTACCTTTGTCGACTAATTCTTTATGGACTTTTTCCCATGAACTTATTCTATCAGGAAAATTGTTGCAGACATTTGTCCAAAATCGTTCCCCTAAATTACTTAGGTATACAAAAATTTTGTCTTGAACAAATCCTCTAAAAAAATTCATTTTTCCCTTCAAACCTATGCTTTAAGACTTTTTTCCCAAGCCCTTAACCTCTAAATGACCTTTTAGGATAATTGCCTTAGACATTTTGTCTGATAAAATTAGGTCTTCTGGAGAATTATTGCAGACATTTTATCCAAAATAATTTATTTGATGAAATTCATGCCCCACATAATTTTTCAAAAATAATGACCCCAAGGGCACAAACTCTTTAGGATTTATGAAACCTACCCATTGAGACTTTTATCCCAGACCCTTTCCCCACCAAAACTTTACCTTATGAAGTAGACCCTTCAGGTATTTTGCCCATGAAGTAGATCCTTTAACCTTAACCCACCTACCCTTCAGCTTTTTTGAAAGTTCCCTTTAGCATTTTTAAACTATCCTTTAGGACCTTTGTCATGGGCCCTTTTCCCTCTAGAACTTATCCTTCAGGATAATTTTCATGGGCATTTTGCCCTATAGACTTTCCCTTCAACCTTTTTGAATAACCCTTCAGCCTTTACAAAGTAGATCCTTCAATAATTTTTCTCATGGACAAAATTCCATATGAAGTAGACCCTTTGGATTTTCTCCTGATGAAAATAGCCCTTTGAGACTTTTGGAAGTGACCCTTTAGGATAGTTGCTTTGAAACTTTTGCTCGACAAAATAGGTCTTCGGGGAAATTATTGTGGACATTTTATCCAAAATATTTCTTTTAATGAATGCCTTACTACTGATAACACTACTATCCCTTGCTATATTTAGTTGAATAAAAGGTGAAAATACTTCCCATTAATAGTATGAGACCCTGACTAAATTGAACTAAAAAAGTTCAAATTATGCAAGAATTATAAGCAAAGTGAACATTGGGATTTTATGTCACATGAACTGCTATTCAATGAAGAATTCTATATATTCAATGTGTATCCATTTAAGCCTTCATTATTTTCTAAAAAATTTCATTTGAAGTCTCATGTTATCCTATGCATCAAAGATCCCTAGTTATTCTTGACAAAGAGAATTATGAGTAAACAGTGGTCAAGATAGAGAAGAATTGAACATACAACATACATACCATCTAAAAGGAAATTATAAGTATCATAGAGTGTATATTGTAATGTCATCTTCATCCAAGACATTCAAGGGATCAAATCCACCATCACCATACCCAATCAAAAATTATACAGAGTTCATGGATATAGTGTTTGATGCTACCATATTCAAAAATAGATAAACCAACTATTTAGAGTTATGGGACATAGTTAATTCTATGGAATTATTTTTTAAAAGAGGATGAGATGACACTCATGGATAGGTTGTTTGTTTAAGAATTATTGGCTTTCAAATGCCAAAAGTTACATTTTACTGCCTCCAAGCCAGAGGTGATGCTATGCATTGACCTCCTACGAGATCCATTTTTTTGGGTAATATATCATAGGATTCTTTCCTTCATTACTATAGAAATAATATAGTTTTCACATGCATTCCAGAACTTGAATTTTAAATATACATGTCTTTGAACATACCTGATGCATATGTTGACAAGCATACATTGCCTTAGTTTAATACAAAGAGCTCAATAGAAAAGGCACTCTCTTCATGGTTACTCCCAAACCAGACTATCATATGGAAAGGGAAGAATCCAAAGGGATCTATTTATATCGACAAGTTTAAAATAGGGATACACATTGGCATGGCTCTCTTGAATTGAATTTATGGTATGTAAAGTATTCATTTTGTTAATTTAGATTGGGTACCATTGTTATACATGATGCTCACCCATGATGTTGTAGATGCCCTAGGTGTGATAATTAATTTCCATCTAAGAGAGAAGATAATTCACAAGGACAAGCATCCCATGCCTTTGGGTAATTTATATATGATGTCCTCTTTGATATATGCCATTATAGAAACTTGTTATAGAGACCTCAAGAATTGTGGACTCTAGCCATAGACTATATCAAAAATAGAATTTGTGACCACTACTAATTTATGCTCATATATGCCTACACCAAAAATATGGTCAAAATAGTAAAGGATATATATCTATAGGTTTGGCAAGCCATTCATGGCTCACCCATGCCCATAATTGGACCAACTATTATTAATAACTTAGATGGTAAAGCGGATTACTTTCCTCTATTTGAACTTCATAGTCATAATGATTTGGGAGAGCAAGGTTAATCCTTTATGTCTCCCAAAATTTATCCCAAAAAATTTCACAAAGCAAGAAATTAATTTCCAAACATGGTGTAGTGTCTAAGAGGACCTATCTAGGTAGAAGAAAGCTTTGTACTTTGGTCATCATATAACAATTGGGAGAATAGTCTACATAATGAGGAAGCATTTTGGAGATGTGGGAGGCAAGCGAAGGACTTATACTTTCCTCATTCTTCCTTATAGAGAATAGGATCCACACTAATTTATTCAAAGGCATTTACAGGGATTTAACATCTCATATGGTCATGTTCCCTATTCTTATGATTTTTTGTTTCTTAATGCAAAGTCAGATGAGGATATTTTAGAGAGAGCCAGGGTCATTAGACTAAAAGAAGATCATCTAAGAATGATCCAAGATGACCCCTCAGTCACTGTAAGAGAATTGGATAGTAGGAGGGCTCTATACAAAGGATGGGAGAATTATAACTTTTGGGGAGTAAATTTTGAGGATAAATCCAAGGACCAGGTGGGTCCCTCATCTCAAGATCCCCCTTTAAAATTAAAGGTTGTCAAGAAAAAACTTAGGGTTTTTTAACCTAGTTCTAGTAGGGGAGCATAGGTAGGTGACCCCATCAATTTAGATTCTAATGAGGGGAGAAAACATAAAATGTAGTGGTATATACCCAATAAGGCTCCCCCATATAGATGAAGACCCCTATGGTTTACACAAGGAAGCCTAAGACTCCAACAGGTAGTCCCATAGTGGAATCATCATAAGGCTTGCCTGCTACACCTCCACACTTAGAACCAACATAGGGAGAGGTTTTGATAATTAAGGATATTGAGGATTATTCTGATGAAGAGGTAGAGCTAGAAACATCTAAGGCTATGAGCCTTCAAGTAAAACATAAAGTGCCTAGTTCCCTAGGTACTCATCCCTTCATAAGTGTTCCTTTATAGTATATGCCAATTTTTGGACATGTTTCCATTTCTAATGTGTTGAGGACACCCTAGGTGGAAGTGCCTACTTCCACCTCCATTGATCCCTTCACCACCACTACCATTGATCCACTCTCTACTTCTATCTCACTCACCATGCCAACCTTCTCTGTCCCTTATGGCACTTCCACTATCAGAGCCTTAAATAATAAGGTGTCCAAGAAGGTACAAACTATATTGACCAATCCATAACTCCATGTCTAATCCACCTAGATCACCCTTCTAATTCCATCCACCACCTTCCATAAGAAACTATTATGACAAGTTATAGTAGGGGAAGGCCAAACCCCAATTGATCATAGTCTATCCACTCCCTTAATTTGGAGGAGTGGATTGGACCAAGATTATATGGCCTTCCCTATGGAATTTACTTGTCAAAGTAAAAAACAAATAGCTATAAGTACAAGAGGTTGAGGAAGATGTTGTTTTTATAACCTTAGATGTTTCACAGTTAGACATTCCTCCATGGACTTTAGACTTGTGAGGCTTCCCAAATGCCTAGATTCAAGATCATTGAGCTTCCCTCTATCTCCACTCTATTTGACCCCCCTTATGGTAGTATATAGAGGGTGAAGAAGAGGAATCTATCAGATGATAAGGGCACACAAATAATTCTTGAAGAAAGACATGAAGTATTCTCCCTCACTAAGAGGTAGAAGAGATAGCCTAAACAATCTCCTTACATTGAAAATCTTACAGACCTAGCCTAAGCCCATAAGGATGATATAGTAGCCATCCATGAGGGAACAAATATGGCTCAATAAGAGATTGATGTTAAGGTTTAGGGATTGGAGGTTGAGGTGGAGAAATTAAGGGATCAAATAAAGATTGTGCATATCCTTGTAGGCATAAAATCTGAGGTGCAATAAGTAGCTTCTTGATGTTACAACTCTTTGAAGGAAATGGAATTTTTGAAGGCCAAAATGTCCCCTCATGTAAATAATTCCAACTAATTATATAATTCCTTGGAAGATGATAGTGCTAAGTTGAATATGTTAGTTACTTACATAGGGAACTCATTATATAGTCATCTAGACTTAATGATAACAGTAGAGGCATAAAATGCCTAAAAATTAGTTTTCATAAGATAGGAAGAAGCAAAGGAGTGCCTACAATCAATTGGGTCCTTAATCCCCAAATATTAGGCACATGATGGCTAAATCCTCTATATTTTTCATGATTTTAAGTTTTCAAAGGTGAAGGATGCCATAGGCAAATTGATCAGTAGGTTCAATTTTGATAAACTCATTCAATAAGTGGTAAATGCCTTCAAGTAGAGTTTTCAAGGCTTAGAACTAGAATAGATAGAGTCTAAGTTGAGTGAAGCCACAAATAAAGTTATGAAGGTGGAAATTTTCAAGAACAAATTCTAGGTAACCAAAGATGAGCATGTAATACTCCTTGGTGAATTTAAAAGGATACATTGACCAACACTGCTGAACTTGAACATTATATGGCAACAACATGATGCGGCATATAAATTTTATCAAGAGAATGAGACCAAGAAAAGGCAAGATTTTGGAGACTCATCTATGTCTTCAACTTCATATACTATGATCATAACTGATACACTGACTAAAGTACATGTAGTACTTCACACAATGTAACCTTAATAGGCTAAGATTTTGTACATGTATAATTTTGTAATGGTGCATAGTTTCCTTGTAGTTCAAGATTTTTATTTAAAATTGACCTTATACTTTGTACACATGCACACTTTTCATGGCTTTGAAAAGGTCAAGTTATTTAATTTATAAATATAATATTTCTCTTATACAGTTTTGACTACAGTTAGAACTCATGTTATAGCTACCATATGTAAACACTTTACATGAACTTAGAGGATGAGGTGACCCCTTCCCCAATCCTATTTAATAGTTGTTAATCCAACTTGGATTTTTATTAGAGAATTTTTGAATACATGAGAAACATCAATTTTTATCATCATTGAATGTGTTTGTGTATTTTATTTTCAATTTCTATGTAATTAGTTGTTACTTTCTTTGGTTTTATGTTTCAATGATCTTTAGTGTGCAATAAATATAAATGGATTATTGATTATTTTGATTGATGTAATAATCCTAGATGTGTAACATCTATTTAAATATTAGTAAATTACATTAATTAAGGTGGTTAAGTTGTTTGATTCATAATTCTGATTGTACATGAGTGCTTTCTTAGATGTAGTTTTGTATGTGTGTGCAAAATATGCCTCAGATACTTCACTAGCCTGAACCATAATCCCCTGATTAAGGGTGTGAAATAGCTACCCTAAAAGGGGCAACCATTTTATAAGGCTTGTGAATTTATTACATCATTATCTCCTTAGACTTCTTATCCATGTCTGACTGTGTGTGTGTAGTTATTGATAGTAGTAGGTGTAAGTTTTGAGAGCACTTATCTTTTTAGAAACCAACCAAGGAAGTAGTTCTTGAAAACCACATAGCCTTCTTTTCTACCTCACCCTTCCCTCCTTTTTGATTTTGTTTTGAGACATACCCACTTTATATTATAATCTAACCATCCATTTGTAGACACCTAAATCTGGCCACCGATAACCTCCAATCAAGATTTTGACCAATTTCCACCCAAAATGTACAATTTGTCCTAAAAATACTAAAACATGTTAAATGATGTGAAACTAATATATTTAAGCTTTGATTTTGGCCACGATATCCCTAAATGGGGCAATGTAATTTATGGGCCAACGAACTTTGATCAATCATTTCTAGTCAAAATACCAATTTTGAACCTACATGATTTGGATTACTCTTTCCTATCAAATCTTCTGCACAAGATGCATGCCTTCATTATTTGTTATTGGTAACATCCTAAATGGGAATATAGTTCTAACTCATCTAATGTGGGCTTCCAATTCCAATCTAGTCAATTTTGGACCAATAACAAGGCATTCTGATCAATTTGAGTAATTTGTGCATAAAGTGCTTGATCATGCTTAAGAGCTAATTAACCCAAATCAAGGCCTAATCAAAACTTCCATGAAAACTTATTGAAAAAATATTTTTAGAAATTAATATTGAATATCTGCATCATCAAGTGACCCCATTTCTTGGGAAGACATCCCTAGGCCATAAATGCCACAAATATCAAGATTCATGCCCTCCATGCCTCATCAATGCTTTTCATGATGCCCCCCATGCCTCATTAATGCTTTCCATGATGCCCCCCATGCCTCTTAATTTTCCCTTCTTCCAATTTCATGATGAGGATAATTACAAACTTAATTCCAAAAATTGAATTAAACCTCAACCACACATCTCAATCTCAAGATGTATGGTTTAGGTTGATTCTAGACATTCTTAAAAGTCTATAAATACGGAGGCCATGAACATCATTGTCAAGGGATCTACAACTCTACCAATTAGAGCACAATTGATTACTTTCTTATATGCAATTAAAAACGGAATTATACCAGAATGATAAAGTAGCTAGAAACTTGAGACAACAAGGAATTTGAGAGACAATACACACTCTTGTATTAAATACTACTAGAAGAAAATACAATAAGGAAGATGCCACTTCTTCCTCCACCTCAAAGGCTTGCCACACCTCAAGACCTTCTTCCCTCTCTCTCTTGCTCAACACAACTACTCTAAAGCCTAAGTTATTATCCCTCCTTGAATGCTTCAGCTGATCTCCTTGACCTTGCTAGCTTCAATGCTTTTACTTGCCTTAGAATAATTACAATACATGCCTTATGGGTCTATAAATAAGATCCCAAAATTAGACACATAGCCCACAACTTAAATTAGCCCCTTAGCATGCAAACACTTGGTTCAACTAACTATTCGTGTAACGAACAGTTCTGGATCGCACAGGCGACTGATGCCGGTCTCTGTTTGTCTGGTGCTGCTGACGTCGACTGACTCCCTGCTGTCGCCAGTTTCCTTCTCCACTGTCTATGACCAACGTCAGTCATGCTGCCGATGCCAGTTCCTCTGGTTCTTCAGCATCCTTCTTTGTGTGTCTGCAAGCAATTGAAGCATTTAGCTCCACACCACAACAATCTCCCACTTGGAGATAAATAGCTGCAACTTGTACCTATACCTATACACCATCTATTTTGTTCCTTAGGCTCTGTATCCCTCTTCAATGTCACTCTTGAAGACCAACCACCACACAAACCTGTGATGCAATACCTGTATCTTATGCCACAAGAATTTTGCTGCTCCCAAATTCTCCATGACACACTTCTGAACCAACTCTACCCTTAGCTCAGAAAACTCCCTGTATATGAAACCCTACAACAAGTAACACAATACAGTAACAAGATAATGTAGTTAATATTATTCAACCTAGTAAAGATAAAATACAATGGTCAAACCTCTATTGTTCTGTAGCATAATCAAGACCATATACCATAGCCTTCTATCTCATGTGTCCATCCACTCTCTTCTCTAAAACGGGAATCCATCCCTCTATCCAGTGCTTCCTTCCAGCTGGCAACACTACCAACAAATACATGTTTGGTTCTCCAAGGACTCACACTCCTCATCCATGCCAAGCTCCCACTGTTTCTAGATTCTACCTGCATTGATTCTTCCATCTTCCTAGTTCGTGACTATCAGTAGGCAATATAAAGAAGGTGAACAACGAATATGAGGTTCACATACCTTTCCTGACCTCCACATGGGTGTTTGAGACTTAGTAATTCACCCAACATCTATTCCAGTGACCGATCTAGGCCATCTCCCAGTCTGCTCCCGACTGATGTCAGTTCCCTGCACTGACCCTGACTACCGACGTTGTTTCCCTGGCCAACGCCAGTGTCCCTCCTGCCGACGTCAGTCCTTATGACCGACGTCAGACTTCTCCTATCTGACCTACCGACCCTGCTGGTCTGCACATGATCGATGTCAGTATCTGGATGACTGACGTCGGTGCCAAGCTACCGACATCGGTGTCTGTGTGTTCTTGTAAGTGATGAAATTTTCATCCGTGAGCTCTTCTTGGATCAAACCTCTATCCATGCTGCCCTACTCAGACTTATTCAACCCCTGTGACTGATCTCTATCCTTCATCTCCTCCAAAAACACCAAGGCTTCTTTGTTCCTGTCAAAAGCATCAAATTTCCTCTTTCTGCAATGAATTGTATTTATACTTTCCAAATTTGAATGCATACCTTTTGAATCAAGAACTTCCATTCCCTTCTTATTCTTGTGACCAAGCCTATTAGGCCACATCTTCGAATCTACACCAGAAGTGGAATCAGTAATACAAGTAGACAGATAAAGAGTATCTACTTTCTTACCTCTTGCTAGAACAAGTGCTCCCTTGGTAACCTTCCAAGAATCTGTTGTGAGGGTTATTGTGCATCCCTCATCTCCCAACCTTCCTACAGAAATCAGACTCTGCTTCAGAATCAAAACATGCATGACCTCTTTCAACACCCACATGTTGTCAATCTGCAATCTCAGCTGCACTTTCCCTTTGCCAACTATCTGACAAGGCATACCATCCCCTAAATAAAGAACTCCAAAGTCTTCCTATTCATACTCGTAGAACAAATCTCTGTTTGGGGATGCATGAAAAGATGAACTAGAATCTAAAATCCATGATCCTACCTGACTATCTGAAGAAAGTATGAGAGCATCCTGCATCACAATATTTGCATCCTTTGCTTCTTCCATACCTGCATGTTGATTCTCTTTATCTCTCAACCAACACTCCTTCTTTGTATGTCCTTTCTTTCCACAAAACCAGTAGGTAATACCTTTGGACTCGGATCTCCTTCCCGACCTTGATTTCCCTTGCTCAACCTTTTCCCTTTGCCTTTCCCTGCTTTCTGCACTTAGAGCATTCCCTGATGATTCACCTGTGCTTCTCCTGCGTATTTCTTCATTCAAGATCACACTCACAACATCATCAACTTTTAAGATTTTAGAAGTAGATGTAGAATTACTTACTGCCCTAACCATACCGTCCCAACTTTTAGGCAAAGAACATAAAATCAAGAGAGCCTTTACCTCATCATCAAAAACAATATTGACTGAAGCCAGTTGGTTTACCAAACCATGGAAATCACTGAGATGAGTATGTACTGATCCACCTTCTTGCATTTGCAAAGTAAATAGCTGCTTCATAAGATATACCTTATTAGAAGCTGAGGGCTTTTCGTATAAATTTGCCAAGGACTTTATCAACTCTTCCGTTGTCTTGCACTGTGATAAGCTAGAAATCACAGACGATGCAAGGCTCAACCTTATGGAACCTAGAGCCTTCCGATCAAGAAAGTTCCATTCTTCATCCTTCATATCTGTGGGCTTCCATGCAACCCCACCCAACGGTAAGTACAGATCCTTCTAATACAGATAGTCCTCAATCTGCATCCTCCAATGTTGATAATTCTTGTCGTTAAACTTCTCCATTCGTGGTCTACTTTCTTCTACCATTGCTGAACTCCCACTCAATCAGAAAACCCTGTGAATGACCTGTAATCAAAAAATAATACCCTGCTTCCTGCAAACCATAGCTCTGATACCACTTGTCAGGGGAACTACAGCTCTACCAATTAGAGCACAATTGATTACTTTCTTATATGCAATTAAACACAGAATTATACCAGAATGATAAAGTAGCTAGAAACTTGAGACAACAAGGAATTTGATAGACAATATACACTCTTGTATTAAATACTACTAGAAGAAAATACAATAAGGAAGATGCCACTTCTTCCTCCACCTCAAAGGATTGCCACACCTCAAGACCTTCTTCCCTCTCTCTCTTGCTCAACACAACTACTCTAAAGCTTGAGTTATTATCCCTCCTTGAATGCTTCAGCTGATCTCCTTGACCTTACACATGTAGATCTCCTTGACCTTGCTAGCTTCAATGCTTTTACTTGCCTTAGAATAATTACAATACATGCCTTATGGGTCTATAAATAAGATCCCATGCTTACAAAAATAGAACTCTAACTACTAAAATTAGACACACAACCCGCAACTTAAATTAGCCCCTTAGCATGCAAACACTCGGTTCAACTAACTAACTATTCATGCAACGAACAGTTCTGGACTGCACAGGCGACCGACGCCGGTCCTTGTTTGTCTGGTGCTGCCAACGTCAGCTGACTCCCTGCCGTCGCCGATTTCCTTCTCCACTATCTGTGACCGACATCGATCATGTTGCCAATGCTGGTTCCTCTGGTTCTTCAGCATCCTTCTTTGTGTGTCTGCAAGCAGTTGAAGTGTTTAGCTCCACACCACAACAATCATTTCTAAGATATTTTTGTGCAAAGTTATTATGCTCAAATATATTCAAGGATTTGATTATGCAAAGTTATAATGACAAATTTATTCCAAGCCAAGCTAAGCTACAAGCCACAAGGTGCCAAGGAGAGATGGAGGTAGCCAAGCTTCCATTGCCAAGGACTTCATGAGCATAAGCCAAGAAAGCCACCACTACAAATACATTTGTATCATCCAAGGAAGGTGAAGGAATTCTTGTGTTTGACTCCTTGCTTTTTGGTTGTGTTTGTCATTTGATTTTGTTATCTAAGCTCTCCCTAGTGTCTAGGCCTAGAGATGTTATGTTATTAATGTGTTTATTTCATTTTGTTTTCATTTTGGAACTAACACCATACTAAACATCCTCTCTTGATTCAGATTCCTATATCACATAATGGCATGCCCAGTGGGACTAGATGCATCCTACACATGAAGAAGATCATTTTGTAACTCTAAAATATTTATTTGAGCCTTTAAAACTCTTAAAAATTTATTTTATAACTTTATTTTGCCATTTTTATTTTCCATGGTTTTACACATTAACTGACGTCAACAATAATACCAACATTAGTTACCTACCTAACTGACATCAATTAGCAAAAATGACATTGATCAAATCTCGATTAGCTAGAGTAACTGATGTTGGTGGTAATAACCTACATCGGTCACTATGTTTTTCTAAAAACATAGACCTGAGAGCAAATTTTTCAAAGTTCATTATTTCAAGCTAAAAAGAGCTTCAAAGCTAAAGGACATGCTAAATTTTTTTCTACAAGGCTAAGCTTGATCTTTGTTCAAAACATGTTTAAATCACCTTTACATGCTTAAAAATCAATTAGGAACATTTTTTTGGTGTTTAACAAAGAGTTTAGATGTTTTGGTGAATATTTTCAAATTTTACAACTAAGACCAAGGGGTCAAATTAACACCACCAAATATTTCATTTTGGGTGTAAAATTGAACACACTTGTCAATTTTTATTTACAATAGTTGTTTAATCAAATCTTTATTTGGAAAAAAGAGGAATGTTGCATGTATGCTCTTATATTTGTCCCTTATAAAGAACCCTTGGAATCAAAAGTGACATTCCTATTGAAAGTAGCTTAGTCCAAGGCTTAGAAAAAAAATCATCTAAATCACTCCCCAAAAACTTGTCAAAATTTGGATGACCTTGAAAATGACCCTAAAGTCTTTCTACTTTCAAGCTTTCTTTTTCTTTTATAAATCTTGGCTTGCGAGGGAGACTTCATCACCTCTCACAAGTTTTTTAGGGAAGCTTTGACCTAGGTTTCATCTCTTGACATTGAATTCATTTGGCTCCTTTAGAGTTGCACATGGGATGTAGTGGCACTTTGAACATAACACTACACTGAGTGAACAGTAGGATGTAGTGGTTGCAAAAATGACTAGACCTTTTTGCAACAAGCCTGATACATACCCAAAATCCATGCTTTTCTTTTGCATTATTTGGTGTGAAATTCATTGTGCAATTGATTCCCCTAGATCATTCAAAAACATGTTAGATTTTAGACAAATCCCCACTTGCCATAGAAGTATTGTTGGTGCAATGTTTGCCTCAAGGTCCATGTCATAGTACTATAATTTGAGAGAAGGGAAGGTGTAAAAACCTTACTATATAATGCACATTTGCTTTTGGATGAACACTTAAAATCCTCTCAAATTACATATATTGATGGATTCTAATAATACCAAGCAACCTTGTTAGTTTGGGATCTAAGAATGAATAATTAGTTGGTCTTATCCTAGTTTAAAGTCTTATTTGGAGTCAAAATTTGGTGTAAACAAATAATCCAAACCAAACACATAGTCCAAATTTTCCTTTGAATAAAGAGGCATTATGTTATCCACATCAGATCATCAATTTGCCTTGTTCAAAAGTTCATCAAAAGCTTGAGAGTCGTATCATCCACTTTGGTGTAGTTATGCTACCCAATTGAGTCTAGACCTTTACCAAATTTGTTTAAGTCCTTCACTTATAATCAAATTTTAGAATTACACCGTTACAGGTTCATAGGGTTGATGTGCTATGTGGGTTCACCATTTGCACTAAACTTTAGGGAACTTAGGTTTAATTTCCAATTTAGGTTGAAGGTTGTTTAAAGACTCATAATCATTATCATCACTTGATAGACTTAAGCCATTTTGTGCTAAACACTTGCACTTTGATTTTATGCACCCCAACATTTTTGAGTCAAGAAAAATAGTGTTATGTTGTCAAAATTGTAGGAAAATGTCTTTACCTTAGAGAGTTTTTGAAGCAAACATTTTTGTCATACCTTTTAGGTAGTATAGCATCATTACGCTATCCAAAACATTTTGAATATTGTTTCAAAGATCCTCTTGCATAGAGTTCCAAATTTTCTCCTACATTTTTAGACCAATCCAAGTGTACTTTCATGATATTTTATCTAAAATGGTTATACTTTTCACTTTTGTCTAGCTTGTTTATCAAAATGACCAAGTTTTATACCATTTTTTATGAGAAAACTAAACTATTTCTAAAGTGCCTTTTGTTTCATACCTTATACTTAGTTGATCAAGTTCATATCTAAAAATCAAATGCCTAGTATTTGTTAGAAGTGTTTCAAATCTGTTAGATTAAAACTTTCATCTATTTTTAAATTCTACCTTTTGACGTCATTCAGCCAAGAGTCCTACCACGTGCCTTGTTTGAGCCTAGATTTTGATAATGCATTTGGGCAAAAGACCTAGAAACTTTTAAATTCCTAGATTAGATTGATTTGAAACACTTCAAACTTAGAGTTTGGTATTTTGATTTTTTGGTCCATTTACTTGCTTATCTTTATGTGAATAGTGAAACATTAGATACTTCACGCTAGCTTGTTTCCTCACAAAACTTTTCATAAACCTATTGATCCTTTTGATGAATCTTATACCAAGCTGGAACAACATCTATTTTAGACATTATCCTTTTTAGAGTTTGTAGAACTCTTTGACCTTTTATCACAAAACATTGACTATGGATCCTAACATGTATTCCTACACTCGTGGTGGACTCATGTATAGTCTAGGGATTAGTAATGTGGTTGCATAGGAAGAAATGGTGTAAGACCCATATGCATATAATATTTCTTATGAGATGATTCATATCCCTCTTATCATACTCAATTAGGGGCACAAAGCCAAGATCCATTGGCCAACTATCTAGTTAACACACCACCTTATTCAGAATAGGTCTAAGAGTAAACCATGCAATACCTAGCTACAATACCTATAATGGATGAGCCATTACTTAAAAAATCATATTCTACAAATATGTATTCCATGTATGATCCATTTTTGTCTGAGTGACATTTGTTAGAGAACAAAGATGAGATTTTGGTTAGAGTCATAGAGGTAGGAGCTAGTTTTTAGTAGACTTCCCCCATGAAAATTTACCAATTCTAGTAAGAGTGCCTCATAATATCATTTATGATCAACAGGCTTCTAGCAATCCTATGGCTCTAGTATAAACAACATACCAAGATCTTAATATATCTAATCGAGGTAAAAACATCATGGAAGATCACTTTAAAAAAATGCGAATAGCATATCAACATATATAAATCTAGCACATGATTTCAATCAGATGAACATGGTAAGTAAGCCTCTCATTGACCTAGTTCGTTCAATAGGAGTATTGATAGAGTTAACTAGACAAGAGAATCTAAATTCTGACCCATTCATACAAACTATTTCAATAGATAACTTGATACATATGCCCTTTATTGAAGAAGTGTCTTCAACCTTTACACTAAATAGTGAGCTAAAAGTAGTAGATAATGTGCAAACAATGTCCTATCTCGATCAAAGTGGTACTAATGCACAAACAACTAGCCAACAATATGTGCCTACAGTTAATCCTATGAATAGGTCATAATAATGAGTGGGATTTTTTACACCCCATCCTCAACCAGCTACTTCCTCAAGTGTGAAACATATGGGATTAGGTAATCACATAATGGCCAATATCTTGCCTCAATGATAGAATGTGATGAATCTTACTCCTCCTCAATAGGTACCTAGTAGTATTCCAAAACAATAGGCACAATCTAGTGTATCAATGCAATAATAGAGAAACACATTTCCACCTCAATTGGGAGTAAAAAATGTTCTACCTCACCAAGTAATGATGAACATACCTCTTTAGTCATAGACTAATATGCCAATCCAAAACCAAGTAACAACTAGTTGACAACATGAAAATATTAGTCAATGATAGATGCCAAATTTGCAACCTGATTTCACTTCCTCATATGGATTCATGTAACAAGGAGGTCCCCATGTTTCTCAAGTACCTACTAGACAATCTTTGGTTCAAAATGTGCCCCAAATCTAGAGACAGGGTCTTGGTCCATAAGTTCCCACTCAAGAACAAGGTTTGATTAATCAGTAACATGTTCCTTTTCAACCATAGTAGTCATAGTATAGTTATATCCCTCTATCCCAACCATAAAATCTTCTAAGTCAAACCTTTATCACCAATGTAAGCTATAATATCACATAACCAAATGTGTAATTTCATGTACATCCTAATCCATGTATGGATATTCTTAGTCCATTCCCCAACCAAACCAGTGTACCCCAATGAGTATCTACATCATACCCTAGTCAAATTTTTCCACTTGTGACCTCTCAACCATTTGTCCAAACCAATGTTCTCCCTCAAACCAATATTCCTTCTAGTTTCTTGTCCCAAGAATTACAATAGATGTAGGATGCAATTACTGCCATTCAAGCTAGTAAACAAACTAAAAAGTTCAAATTAGATGATGTATGTTCCTATCCATTCAACATGGAGTATTTGCAGATACCATTTCCTCTAGGATACAAACCACCCAAATTTGACAAATGCAAAGGGAAAGGTGATCCTAAGGCTCATTTGACTAAATTATTTGTTGCATGTCAACCAATGGCATACAGATACATATACCTTTTACTATTTTTTCCAATAAGCTTGGTTAGACAAGCCTTAGAGTGGTTTTTGAAGTTTCCTAGGAACTCGGTAGCAAATTTTGATGATCTTTCTAATAAGTTTGGGTAGCACTTTTCCTATAATCATGAGTAAGAGATTTCATTAGTGGATTAATGCAAGCCAAGAAAAAATATGGTGAGAGTTTTGCAAGTTATTTAAAGTTATGGAGATCCCTTGTAAGTCATTTCACCCATAGTTTACCAGATAAACAATCAGCCACTTTGTTTACTAAAAATTTACACAGTGAGATAGCTTATCACTTGGAACTACAATGTGCACATACATTCAAGGAGATCATTGATAAAGGTTTGTTGATCGAGAGAGAACTCATCAATGAAAGATTCATCAAGCTTAATTGAACTAATCAAATTCAAGGTACCAATCATGGAAATGACCAACATCCCATCTAAGCATAAACATCACAACTGGCACAAGCCAATAACCATGAAAGACTGAAGCAATTCAACCAAAATAGAAATGTTGTGGGAAATGGATTAACCAAGTCTTGTCATGTCTAAATGGTGTAAACATTATTTGCACCACCTTTTTAGCTTAATCTTACCTAGAAACCTCGCCAACCAATGCTACAAGTGCAACAACCAAAACTTGCACAGTAAATATAGTAACCGTTACCATTGTAAACCCCTCCTCCTAGAAAGACCATGCCTGCACATCATATCTTTAGTGACCTAGGAGAGCCTATTAAGTCTATATTTCAAAAGCTTGCTACTAATAATCTAATTAGTTGTCCTATACCAAAGCATTATTCATAAGGCATTTCTTATCCAGATTGGCACTGTGAAAATGAATTCTATGACTATCATTGAATCAATGGGCATAATCTATGAAGATGTGTCCAAATCAAGCATTTAATTGAGAATATGTTAGAGAATGGGGAGATAAAATTAGATAATGGTGCTTCCACTTCCAATTATACTCTTGGGATCTATCAAAAATCCTTTTCCCAACATAACAATCAACAGTAGTAGAATAATCAATAACAACAACAATGGCTAGTGTAGCAACAAAATCAACACTATCAAAATCAAAGGTTGAACTAGTAGAACCAACAAAATTAGCAACAAAACTTACAATGATAGAAAAATGGAAAAAATGAAGGTCAAAATGGTAAAAACCAACAAACCTACCATGTAGTTTCACATGATTACAACAAGGTTTTAGGTCATATTATAGGCGGTAGCATTAATACCATCTCCATTAATCCTATACTAAACACTAATCAACCTAGACCATTACTAAATAACCCCATTCAACCAAATTATATAAATAATCTTTCTTTGACCTAAGAATGCATACAAGCAAACCAAAAAACTAGGACTTCCCCTTTCAGACCTTATATCGACAACTCATTTTTACCATGTGACCACATGCAAGTGCACCGATAATTGAGAATTATCCTTTTTGGTCCCACACCATTCCCAACATTTGTTAGCAATAATGGTATGATATTTAGTCTTGATTATGTAATCACAACTTAGAGGTTGAAGATTACTAGCCTAGGTCTACAACCATCCACCACTTTTCCTGTCATCCAACTAACCATTTAGCCTTGAAATAAACCATTCACTACTAACCAAGATAGGAAATTTGATATTGTGGAACAATTATAGAAGACACCAACACAAATTTATATCTTAGACTTGTTATGAATGTCAATAATCCATAAAAATATCTTGAATGAGTTTTTGACCTAATACACTATTGCTAGTGACATATCCCCTGATAAATTTCAAGCTTTGGTTGGACACCTAACTCCTACCCAACAAGTCACATTCAATGAAAGTGATATGTATTCCCTTGGCCCACTCCATAATAATCCATTATACATCAAGGTTTTTATAAATTGACATAAATTAAAATGTGTCCTTATAGACAATGGATCCAGCCTCAATATAGTGTCTCTAAAGCTCATCAAGCTTCTTGGGTATATAATGGCAGATCTCGAACCAAAAACAATAACCATTAAAGCTTATGATAATCAAAAAGAGAATCACAAAGCACCATTAGTTTTCCATTTATCATTGGGCCTTTGACCCATGATACACTTTGCCATGTGCTTGATCTTGAGTTATCATACAACATGCTTCTAGGGAAACCTTGGTTACATGAGATTCATGTAGTCCCATCAACGTTGCACCAATGTATCAAATTTTCCCACTCAGGGATGAAAGTGAATATTCCAAGAGATTTAACCCCATTTGAGCATTGCAAGCATCTTGAGGCCAAATTTAAAATCTATAATTATTAGTATGATATGAATCTAAGTTCAAAGCAGGATAAAGGAAAAGTTATACTTATTGATCCTTCACCAGATAATTGCATAGATCCTAATACCTTGGATTCCCTTTCCCACATGCCACCTCCTAAAGATTTTAATCATTTCACCATTTTATATAATAGACCAAGAGAGTATATGACCCATGATACATTTCATTTTTCCAATCTTCCTTAGAATCTAAAAACCTTTGGGTGGGCTAAAGTCATCCCACATAGACATTGGCAATAAAAGAAAAAAGATAAGGGATCTATCACATTTTTACCAACATCTAGCCTAGGACCTGACCCTCTTAAAGGGGATGGATCATGGCTATACAATGACAACCAAGATGATAATTATAAAAATTCCAAGTTGTTGGGGAATCAGGAACAACACACCTGTTCTGATCCCACTTGTTAGGATCTTGCTCCTTAGAAAGAGCACAATATTATTACCACATGCAAGCAATTAAACATGCAAAATTAACCAGAAGTACAAGTAACTAGAATTCACAAATGACACAGAATATGAGAGATAATACACAATCTTGTATTAATACTCATCCAAAAAGAAAATACAATAAAGAAGATGCCACTTCTTCCACCTCTCAGAGGCTTCCCACACCTCAAGGGCTCCAAGTAATTCTCAATCAAGAGTTCACTCTCCTACCAAAAATGGTCCCAACACACAACTCACACACAGAATTGGTGTCCACCTCCAACTAGTCAGTAATAACCCTACCAGTACCAAGCACTCTAAAGTACTTCAAGTAGATCTCCCATGAAATTGCAACCTACAATTCAACAAACCTTACACATGTAGATCTCCTATGAGCTTGCAACAACCTGCAACTCATTGATCTTACAATGGAAGGATCTTCCTTGCCTTCCTTTTTAGCTCATAATTACAATACATGCCAATGGGTCTATAAATAGATCCTAGACTTAAACAATAACTTAGACTCTTAGTATACTAATAATAGACACGTAGCTCAAGACTCGAAATAGCCTTTACATGAAAACAATCAGTTTAATAAACTAACTATTTGTGCAATGAACAATTCTAGAACACACATGCGATCGACGTCGGTCCCTGTCTGACTGGTGCTGATCAACGTTGGTCAACTCCCTGCCAATGCCAGTTGCCTTTTGCATTCATCATGACCGACGTCAGTTATACTACTGATGCCAGTGTCTCTAGAACTTTAGCAACCTCCTCCATGTCTGCATAGTTGAAGCTTTTAGCTCCACAACCTAACAATCTCCCACTTGGAGATAAATAACTGCAACTGTACCTATACCTATACATCATCTAGTTTATTCCCTTGGCTTTGTATCCCTCTTCCAAATCACTCTTGAAAACCAACCACCACAAATCTTGTGGTGCACCTCCTGTCATCCAAATCACCTACCACATCCACATCTACAAACCCATGTAGAAAAGGACTTGACCCTGCATAGCATGTGCACCTGCTACTGGTCCCTCTAAGAATCCACTAAACTGCCCTCCAATGCTTCTTTCTTGGATTGGCTCTAAACTTGTGACAACTCCCACTACTTGGGAAAACTCAGGTCTAGTACATACCATGCACTTAACCTCATTATGTGAATCAAGACATTGTTATGTGAACTGTCCAACCATCAGTGTGCTAACCAGTCTCACACAATCATCCTGAAATAAAGTCAACCTGTGACCTTCCATGTCCCTAGAACACACTCATGCCAAAGAACCTTGCTGCTCCCAGATTCCTCATGACATACTTCTGAACTAGCTTTACCTTTAGTTCAGCAACTCCCTATATTTGTAATGCTACAACAAGCACATCATACAGTAATAAGATAATGTAGCTAATATTATCCAACCTGGTAAAGAGAAACACAATGATCAAACCTCCATTGTCCTATAGCTTATTCAAGACCATATACCCTGGCCTTTTGTCTCACATGTCCATTTCCACTCTTCTTCATCCTAAAAATCCATTTGTCTCTCAGTGCTTTCTTCCAGCTGGCAACTCCACTAAAAACTCCCATTTAGTTCTTCTCCAAGGAATCACATCCTTCATCCATGCCAATCTCCCACTGTTTCCTAGATCTACCTGCTCTGCTTCTTTAATAACTTCCTGGTTCTTTACCATCAGTGAACAACAAGTAATGTAAAGAAGGGAAATGATGAATTTGAGGCTTACATACCCTTTAAGTCCTCCATATGGGTGCTTGAGACTCCTTGATAGCTTGTTGTCTACCCAAAATCCATCTCAGTGATTGATGCCAGTCACATCTCAGTCTGCACCTGACCGACGTCGGTTCCATGTGATTACCTCATCATCGATGTCAATTCCCCTAGCCAACACCAGTGTTTATCTATCCTTGAGTCACTGATGTTAGGCTACACATAACTGACATCGGTCCTTGTCTGGACGTTGATGCCAATTTTCTAATCGATGTTAGTCTCTATGTTTTTCTTATGAGAAATGACTTCTACCCGCAAGCTCCTTATAGATCAAACCCTTGTCCAAATCACCCTTGCTTTGCTCAGAATTCTTCAACCGCTTTGATTGATCTCTATCCATCACCTTTTCCTTGAAAACCAAGGCTTTCCTATTCTTGTCACGAACATCAGATTCCTCAAGAAACGTTACCTTCTTTTTTTGCATACATAAATCTCGATTCATGCTTTTCAAATTCAAAAGCATACCCTTTGACTCAAGAACATGCATCTCCTTCTTATTCATGTGACCAAGCCTATTAAGCCACATCTTCAAATCTATAGCTGAAGTAGATAACCTAGAAAGAGAATCAATAATACAAGTAGATAGATAAAGCATACCTACTTTCTTACCTCTTGTTACAACAAGTGCACCCTTGGTAACCTTCCAAGAGTCTACTGTGAGAGTTACTGTGCAACCCTCATCACCCAAACTTCTTACAAAAATCAAATTCCACTCCAGAACTGGGACATGCATGACCTCCTTCAACACCCATGTGTTACCTATCTGCAATTTCAGCTTCACTTTCTCTTTGCCAACCATCTGACAAGGCTTACCATCCCCTAAACAAATTTCTCCAAAGTCTCCTTGGACATACTCATGAAAAAAATCCCTATTTGGGGATGCATGAAAAGAGGCACCAGAATCTAAAACCCAAGATTCTACTTTATCTAAGAAACATACCAGAGCATCATGTGCAATGAAATCTGTAACATCTGATTCTTCTTCATGTCCTTCATGCTAATCTTCGCCCAACCAACAATCTCTCTTTATTTTCCCTTGCTTTCCACATTTCCAGCAAGTTATTCTGCCATACCTGGACTTGGATCTCCTGCCTATCTTTGACCTTGATCTCCCATGCTCGATCTTCTCTCTTTGCCTTCCCCTACTTTCCACATTTAAAGTATTTCCTGATGATTCACCTGTGCTTTTCCTATGAATCTCTTCATTCAAGATTACACTCACAACATCATCCACTTTTAAGATTTTTGAAGTAGATGCAATATTACTAACTGCCATTACCAAACTCTCCCAACTTTTAGGTAATGAGCATAAGTTTAAGAGAGCCTTAATTTCATCATCAAAAACATTATTAACTGAATTTAACTGGTTTACCAAACCATGGAAATCACTAAGATGACTATGTACAGATCCACCTTCCAACATTTGCAAATTAAATAATTGCTTCATAAGAAATACCTTATTTGAAGCTGAGGGTTTTTCATATAAATTTGCCAAAGATTCCATCAACTCTACCGTTGTCTTAGCATGTGATAAGTTGGAAATCACAGACGATGCAAGACTCAACCTTATAGATCTCAGAGCCTTCCGATCAAGAACCTCCCATTCTTCATCCTTCATATCCCGGGGCTTGCAATCAACCCCACCCAACGGTAAGTACAAATCTTTCTAATACAAATAATCTTTAATCTGCATCCTCCATAATTGATAGTTCTTTCCATTGAACTTCTCCATTCATAGCTTACTTTCTTCTGCCATTGCTCTACTCCCACTCAAATAGAAACCCTTGTGAGTAACCTGTAATCAACACACACTAACCAGATCTAATACAACCTGTTAGTATCCCAACGAAAAGCTCTGATACCAGTTGTTGGGGAATCAGGAACAACACATCTATTTTGATCCCACTTGTTAGGATCTTTCTCCTCAGAAAGAGCACAATATGATTACCACATACAAGCAATTAAACATGCAGAATTAACCAGAAGTACAAGTAACTAGAATTCACAAATGACACAGAATATGAGAGACAATACACAATCTTGTATTAATACTCATCTAGAAAGAAAATACAATAAAGAAGATGCCACTTCTTCTTCCACCTCTCAGAGGCTTCCCACACCTCAAGGGCTCCCAGTAGTTCTCAATCAAGAGTTCACTCTCCTACCAAAAATGGTCCCAACACACAACTCACACACATAATTGGTGTTCACCTCCAACTAGTCAGTAATAACCCTACCAGTACCAATCACTCTAAAGTACTTCAAGTAGATCTCCCATGAACCTGCAACCTACAATTCAATAGACCTTACTTACACATGTAGATCTCCTATGAGCTTGCAACAACTTGCAACTCAATGATCTTACAATGGAAGGATCTTCCTTGCCTTCCTTTTTAGCTCATAATTACAATGCATGCCAATGGGTCTATAAATAGATCCCAGACTTAAACAATAACTTAGACTCTTAGTTTACTAATAATAGACACACAGCTCAAGACTTGAAATAGCCTTTACATGCAAACAATCAGTTCAACAAACTAACTATTCATGTAACGAACAGTTCTAGAACACACAAGCAACCGACATTGATCCCTATTTGACTGGTGTTGATTGACGTCGACTAACTCCCTGTCGATGCCGATTGCCTTTTACATTCATCATGATCAACGTTGGTTATAATGCCAATGCTGGTGTCTCTAGAACTTCAACAACCTCCTCCATGTCTACATAGTTGAAGCTTTTAGCTCCACAACCTAACACAAGTTTCATATTCCCAATAGGATTATGGAACATCATAAATATGAAGGAAGAGGACTCAGACCAAATCAACAAGGAACCATCAAGCCAATTTCCATGACTAAGTATGAAAGACCTTATAGACTTGGATTTAAGCCACCTGGGGGTGACCCCACATATATTATTCAAATTCCATCACCAATGACTAGTGATGATGATGTTGAGAGTGAAGCAGAGTCTGATCATAGCCTCACCTTTGCTAACCTAGTTGAAACCAACCTATTTGATAACAATGCCATTTGTACCCTTACCTTGGCCATTTATCACAACCCACTACCATTATATTATCTCCAACTAATAGATTGGGAACAACAAGAATCCAATCTACTGATTGATGAGTTCTAGAATGATGAGGCATTTTGTAATTTCTTAGGCCTTAGAGACAATGTTTTGTTGGGAGATCACAAATCAGGTTTCTCAATCACATTGGATCCTATAGCCTATTTTGGAAAGTGAGTGAACACCCTTAGCCAAAAGCAAATAAGTAAAACATTGATTTCCCAAATTAAAAATGTCTTTGAAATGATTTTTGACTAGGGAAAAAGTAAAGATAAAGGCCAGTCTAGTGGCGAAAACTTGTTTCAGGCACCATTAGATGGGGGTGTTCATTCTTCTTCAAATTTAGACTAGGAGACCACCAATGATGAACTTGCTTGTGGATTAGAGTTTACCTTTGAATAATAATAAGGATTTTATCAAATTATTCAAAAATTTCCAACTATTTTTGTCACATAGCCTAATCTCCCATTAGGGGACTTAGACTCATCATGCCTAAGAGAAGTTGAAGATTAAGTCCTAATGGAAGACCCTGACATAATTCAATAGTTCAAGTCATTGCCTACTATCCTAAAAGATGGTTTGACCCTTCTAGTCAAATATAAAATAGAGGTAAATATCAGGACTCCATTAGAATTGAAATGGATAAAATTAGGCATGTCCCTCACTAAGGAGGAACATGACATCTTTATAGCTCTGTTGAGATAATTTATCGATATCTTTGCATGGGCCTATTCTGACATGCCAAGTTTAGATCCCACCTTGGTTCTACAGCACCTTATGGTTAATCTTGATACTAAAATGGTAAAATAAAATTTACATAAGATTCATCCTTGCATTATTGTAGTGGTAAAGAAAGATTTGGAAAAACTCTTAGAAGTAGCATGTATCTAATCCATTGACTATTCATAATGGATCTCTAATGTGATACATGTTAGTAAGAAGCTATAAGGGATCAGAATCTATACTAATTTTCAAGACATCAACAAATGTTGTTCCAAGGATGATTTTACCTTGACTAATATTGACATGATCATCAACTCCATAGTTTATTATGAAATGCTTTCACTCATGGATGGCTTTTTAGGATACAACCAGATTAGAATTGCACCAGAAGATCAACATAAATAACATTCACCACTCCATGGGAAAAATTTTGTTATCAGGTGATTCCATTTGGTCTTAAGAATGTTATGGCTATGTATCAAAGGGCCATGACCATCATATTCCATGATATGATGCATGATATTATTGAAAACTATGTTAATGACATATTAGAAAATCCAAAACCAGGGCTGACCATTCAGTAGTGCTGCATAGGATATTTGAAAGATTATGAGAGTAGAAAGTTAGACTAAATATAAATAATTGTGTGTTTGGCATAAATTTATGAAAATTACTTGGCTTCATTGTGTCTCATAGAGGTATTGAATTCAATCTGGCTAAAGTCCATGCTATAACTAAGATGCTGCCATGAACCAATATAAAGCAACTCTATAGTTTTTAGGATAAGATCCAATCAATCTAATGCTTCATCTCTTAGTTGGAAGATAAGTGCCACCCATTCACACACCTTTTGAATTATGGATTTGCATTTCATTAAGATGATCACTTCCAAATAAGTTTTTAACAATTCAAAGACTATCTTGTTAAATTGCCTATTTTATTACCTCTTATACCAAGAAAGCCATTTTTGTTATACCTATCAGCTACTGATCATGCTCTGGGGGCACTCTTAGCTCAACATGATGACAAAAGGAGCACATTTGATACTACCTAAGTCCTACCTTGGTTACATATGAACATAGCTATGTACTTTTTGAAAAAGCTTGTCTAGCCATGGTCTTCACAGCTCAAAAACAATGCCATTACATGTTGAATAATAACACCATGGTCATTTCAAAAGTAGATCCACTCAAGTATCTACTATCTAAAACAAATTTTTAAGGAAGAATGGCTAAATGGATCATGCTTATTAATGATTTTGACATAGAGTATGTCAATCAAAAGGTAATCAAGGGACAAGTTCTTGTAGATCAACTTGCTAAAGTACCTCTCATAAACACACAACCTCTCACATTTCAATTTCTTAATGAATCCATAATGACCATCATTAACACACCCCTTGAGGAGTAGCCTTATAATCTCTATTTTGATGGTTCATTTAATGCACATGGTCGAGGGTATGCCTATTATTTATTACACCATAGGGGGATCTAATCACTAAATCATTCAGAATTCGCTTTCCTTGTACAAACAACATGGTTGAGTATGAAGCACTTGTTGCAGGACTTCAACAAGTAGTGCATTAGAATATATCTCATCTCTAAGTTTTTGGTGATTCTTAGTTAATCATCAATAGGGTCACAAATCATTTTCAAACCAAAGATGACAAGATGGTTCTATATAAATCCATGGTCAACACTCTTAAATAACAAATTGCCAACATTCAATTTGAGCACATACCAAGGGATAGTAACAAAACTATAGATGCCATGGCTACAATTAGCTCTCTGATTCAACAAATAGATAAAGCTAGAGAGTATTAGTTCTTCATCAAGAATTTTTCAACAGCAGCTCATGAACCTTCAAGTATTGCAATGATTTATGATATTATTGGTCTTAATTCTGACACTCAAAACTTTACAACTACCTTCATGATCAAGTTATACCACCTAACCTCTCTCAAAAATAAACCAAAGCCTTCATTAATCATTCTACTCATTATACTCTACTTGGATCCACCCTTTACCATCATAGTTTTGATGGAACTCTACTTCATTATTTAAACTCGATAGAGTCTACACTAGCATTAAGAGAAGTTCACGAAGGAGTGTGTGGAGCTCATTCTAGCGAGGCAATCCTATCCAAAAATCTCTTGCATAATAGTTATTATTAATCCATAATGAACATAGATACCGATATCTATGTAAATAAGTGTGATAAATGTCAAAGACATGCTAATTTGATTCATGCCCTAGCAAAAACTCTAAAACTGATGTTGACACCATGCCCATTTTCTACTTAAGGACTTGACCTCATTAGAAACATTAACCCCACTTCATCTGATAGTCATAAACATATCCTTACCACCAATAAATATTTCACTAAGTGGGTTGAAGCTATACCCCTCACATGATTGGAAAGCAAATTTCTATATTCATTTTCAACCATCTCATTTGTCACTATGGTATTCCTTCTAACATTATATCTGATAATGGAGCATCATTCAAAAATAAATATGTAAAACAACTATGTACTAAATACAACATTATATAACATTTTTCTACAACATATTACCATCAAGGTAATGGTTAAGCTGAGGCATCCAACAAAACCATTATCAACATTCTCAAAAATATTGTCAATGATGTTGATTGTGATTGGCACCTCTAGATATTCCCTACCCTTTGGGCATATTGTACTAATCATCATACCCCCACACGATCCACTCCATACTCACTTATTTATGGTACTGAAGCCATCCTTCCCATTGAGGTCGAATTACCTTCCCTATGCATCTCTTTCAAGCATGTCCTAGATGATCATGACTATCGAGTAGCTCACCTGCAATATCTAGACCTATTTGATGAGAAACACATGGCCACACTCAACAATTTTCAAGCATATCACAACTGACTCAAAATTCACTATAATCAACATGTTAAGTATAGAGAATTTGAACTTGGTGATCTTGTTCTTAAAGAAAACCAAAATAATAACATGGCTGAGAAGAAGCATAAAGGGAAATTCAAACCAAACTAGATAGGACCTTTCATCATCACTATAGATTATGGATCAGGAGCATACAGGATTTCCACACTAGATGGAGATGAAATTCTTGAGATAATGAATATTATTCATCTCAAGTGGTGTTATGATTGAGTACTAAGGTATATTGTCTATAAGGACCATTTTAGTTATGCCATTTTGACACTACTCTTCTTTATACAAATACCATCCTTATCTGTCTCTTCATCATATCCACTTTCCACTTCTATTATATCAACCTAGTGTCTTCTAAAGCCTAGCTTGTTTAACCTTGGTTTTTTCCATTCATTACACATTTTCAACATTGAGTTATCTGATCAGTTTCATCAGTTGATTCAAGTACTTCAAATAGAGATCATATTTTGGGATAGTGTGATAGAAGTTTTGATAGTTGCATCCTTTGTCTGTTATTCCTTTCTTACCACCGATATTGCTACTAATTATAACCAGCTTTGGTAAAATTAGTATCATTGATCTATGCTATTGTGTCCTAGTTATAACCACCTATGGGCAAACTAGGGGTAACACTAAGCCTTGATGTACCAACTTACCACTTCTTATGCCACAATGTGCCTTTTTACCAAATGTGCCTATTTTGTTTGAATTGATTGTAATGCTAGTCGAGTTCTTCCATTATAAGGGCAAAACTATAGTGACTTAGGGTCCTACTCTAGGACTATGTAGGTAGTGCTCGATACTTATTGAGGTTAGATCAATCATCCTAAGCCATGCTCTCTCCATTTTGTGAGCACCCTAAGCCACGCTCTTGTCATTTTGTGAGCAAACTAAGCCACGCTCTCACCATTTTATGAGATTAAACCACTTAGTGTCTTTTCATTCTCGATTTAGTTGAGATACTTCAAACAATTCCAAAAATATTTCAAAACTCATTAGAAAAGAATAAAAACATTGACCACTTCTTTGCCTTATAGATTATGGGAACCCTTACTAAGTTACAAGCAAATCACTTGTCATTTAGTTTGTCCATCCTTTTTGGCCTTTTCTCTCTCACACACTTTTCATTTTTCAAGACCATTCCTATTCTTCTATCACATCCATTTTGTTTGTTTTCCTCAGTTATCACATTCTTCCCATTCCCTATGAGAACTACATTTGGCTTGAATTTTTTTATTAGATATTACATCCATGGAACTATGTAGGCAGTGTCCACTTTCTTAGTGCATATGGAGATAGCTCGGTCACCCCTTCCTTTTATTCTATTCCCACATTTTGTTTGTTTGTTAAGTTGTCATCTATTTGTAGGGGCAATGTTTGTAGGGTTTTTATTACATTATTTCTTTGTTTATTTTTAATTATTTCATTTATTTGTCTATCTATTTATTTATTTTTAGTACTATTTCCTTGATTTAGTGTATGTGTGTTCATTGGGTGATTCCTTGTCCACACTTACACTTGAATCCATCCATATTCATATGTTTACATTGTCATCATGGTTTCTATCATTGGTGCATTATTTTTTATTGAGTATTGGGTTACAAGAGTCACTCATGCATATTTCAGCCAAGTCCTCATGATGTTATACCATGATGCCTACCGACACATTCTACAACAAACCTTAGCTTCAAGAAGTCTATTTAGTAATGGTAGCATCTCTTCAGCACTGACATCCTAATTCAATCCTAATCATATCTCAAATAGAGTAATTAACCATGAAATAATTTTAACCTTTATTAGTTTGGAAGAGCATCTCCCTACTAGTAGGTTATTCCAATTCATCATTACCCTTTATGTTAAGTTATCATCATCCTCAACCAAGTTTATCATGTTTTCAATAATCAGGGTCTAATTATTATAATTGCCTCTAGGCAAATAATTGCACACCATCCCACCTACATTTCTCAATAATTATAACCACTTTGGGTAAATCAGTGTGTTTTAACCACTTTACTTTGTCTATCCATACATGGTCATGTTGTTATCTTGTTTGTCTATCCTAATTGGGGTAGATCCATCTTCTCAATGATTATAACTACCTTTGGGCAAATCATTATGTTATCATACCATGTTACCACTATCAGGGTACAATACTTATAACCACCTTTGGGAAAACCATTTTACACCATTCCACTTACATTATTAGTGACTTTTACTACTTTTTCAATATCATTGTGTTTTCACCCCATCATCTTTCCTTTCTTTGGTCCCCTTATTTCACTTCTTTCTTTTCAAGGGACTATTTTCCAACCTGCTTGTGCCAACCATTCTCTGGAGGGGGCATCATATAGTTAGTTTATCATCATTAAAGTTGTAGTCATATAGGACATTTTCATTCTTTGAGAATATGTTACTATGCTTAGATCTTGTAACACCTTCCCAAATAGGGGCAAATTGTATACACCTAGTTCTAGCTACCGATAACCTCCAATCAAGATTTTGACCAATTTCCACCCAAAATACATAATTTGGCCTAAAAATACTAAAACATACTAAATGATGTGAAAATGACATATTAAAGTGCTGATTTTGTATAGGGTATCCCTAAATGGGGCAATGTAATTTATGGGCCAGCTAACTTTGATCAGATCATTTTGAGTCAAAATGCCAATTTTGCACCTATGTTCTGCATTGCTCTTTCCTATTAAATATTCTACACAAGATGCATGCCTTCATTATTTTTTGTTGGTAACATCCTAAATAGGAATATGGTTCCAATATATTTGGTGTGGACTTCTAATTTTAATCTTGTAAAATTTTGAACCAATAACAAGGCATTCTGATCAGTTTGAGTATTTTGTGCATAAATTGCTTAATCATGCTTAAGAGATAATTAAACCAAATCAAGTCCTAATAAAAAATTCCATGGAAACTTTTTGAAAACTTATTTTTGGAAATGAATATTAAATATTTGCATCATTAGGTGACCTCATTTCTTGAGAAGACATCCCTAGGCCATAAATGCCACAAATATAGGATTCATGCCCTCCATGCCTCTTAATTTCCCCTTATTCCAATGTAATGATGAGGATAATTACAAACTTAATTTCAAAAATTAAATTAATCCTCAACCACACATCTCAATCTCAAGATGATAGTTTAGGTTGATTTTAGACATTCTCAAAAATTTATAAATAGGGAGGCCATGAACATCATTTCTAATCTATTTTGGTGCAAAATTATTATGCTCAAATATTTTCAAGGATTTTATTATGCAAATTTATAATGCCAAAATGATTCCAAGCCAAGCCAAGCTACAAGACACAAGGTGCCAAGGACTTCATAAGCACAAGCCAAGCAAGCCAACACTACAAAGGCATTTGAAGCATCCAAAGAAGGTGAAAGAATTATTGTGTTTGACTCCTTTATTTTTATTTGTGATTGTCATTTTATTTTGTTATCTAAGGTCTCCCTAGTGTCTAGGCCTAGAGATGTTATGCTATTAGTGTGTTTATTTCATTTTGTTTTCATTTTGGAACTAACACCATACTAACCATCCTCTCTTGAGTCAAATTCATAGATCACACCATCCAAATAACATAGATATTCACTACCTTTAAGGGACCACACCTCCATCTAAAAACCTTATCAACAACCTACATGCTTTACTCGTTATTCCATCAATAGGTTATAACAAACCATATACCTACAACTCATGTCCTGTAGTGGAGTTTACCTCTATTGAGATCTTAAAATGTTATAGGCTACCTCAATCGACTGTGGTGTGCATAAAACCTACATCAAAAAAAAATTTATAGCTCAAGGCTTTACTCATAGTTCTAATGTTCCTAATCATTTTGTAAAAAATATTCCAAATGACATAGTTATCATTGTTTTATATGTTGATGAATTAATCATAACTAGTAAATATAGTTCAATTATTTAATTCACTAAAAATTATTTAAATAATTCCTTTGAAATGACTAATTTGGGTCTCTTACATTACTTTGTAGGAACTCAAGTTTGGCAAGAAAAGGATAGTATCTCTATTTCTCAATCTAAATAGGCATATGATTTATTATCTAGGTTTAATATGTTAGATTTCAAACTTGTTTATACTCCTTATTAAATTGGTGTTAAATTAATTAATTAAATGGAAACTAAAACTATTGATCCAACTCTATATAGACAATTAGTTGGTAATTTGAATTATCTTACTCATACTTGTCTTGACATTGCTTTTTCTATTGGATTGGTTTCTTGCTTTGTCTAAACATCAATCTACTCATTTTAAAGATGCTAAAAGAATAATTTATTATATTAAAGGTAATATAACTTTTGGCATTGAATATACCTCAAATATAAATTTTTATTTCATAGGTTATTTAGATTCTGATTGGGATGGTGATCCTAATGATCATAGATCCACAAGTGGTTATTGCTTCTCTTTGGGTTCTAGAACTGTTTCATGGAATAGTAATAAACAAATTACTTTATAGTTATCTTTTATAGAATATGATTATAAATATTATAATAATGCTAAAAAGGAAGCTATTTAGCTTAGAAAAGTTATTACAGATTTGGGCCACCCACAACTTTTGGCTACTCCATTTTTTGGTGATAATCAAAGTGAAATTGCCTTAGCAAAAAAAATAGTTTTCCATGAAAGGTCCAAGCACATTGAGATTAAACATCAATTTTAGTGTGAAATTATTGAAGACAATCAAATTATTATCTCTTTTTGTCCTACTGAAGAACAAATGGTTTATATCTTCACTAAGCCACTATGTAAAGAAAAAATTGTATTCTTTTGTACCAAGTTAGGATTGAAAGAAGTTATCAAGTGGAAGAGTTAGTTTTATGTCCTCCCTTATTATTTGTTTGTAAAAAACTTAAATAAAGTTTAAGGGGAGTGTTAGAATTACCATTTATATAGGATAATTTATTTTATCTCATGTTCCATTTTCATGTGTGAGGAATTTTTATTTATGTGAATTATTAATTCTTATAAATTCAGATTTCATGAGGTGTCACTCACCTCTTTATGGTCATTTAAGATTTGAGATTTACTTACATGAGTAAATCATTTCCCCACATGGCACATACTTCCCTTCACTTTATAATGTTGGCACACACTTAAGAGGCTTTTAAGGTAATAATAGGATTCCTTATAACTCCCATTCTCATCTTCTAGCTATATAAAAGAGCCCTTTATGTTAGGGTGTGGAGCTAAAAGCTTCAACTATTTGCAGACATGAAGAAGAGGTTGTTAAAGAACTAGAAGAACCAGCATCGGCATCATGACCGACATCGGTCAGATGCAGTGCAGAAGGCAACCGGTGACGGCAGCTAGTCGGTCGACGTCGATAGCACCAGGCAAGCAGGGATCAGCGTCGGTCGCCTGTGTATTCTAGAACTGCTATTGATGAATAGTTAGTTAAGTGAAGTGAGTGTTTTTCATGTCAAATGACTAATTATAGTCACGAGCTACGTGTCTAATTATTGTAGTTAGATTTCTATTTTTGTAACCATGGGATTCTATTTAAAGACCCATGAGGCATGTATTGTAATTACCAAGAAGGCAAGGAAAAACATTGAAGCAAGCAAGGTCAAGGAGATCTACAGGTGTAAGGTCAAGGAGATCAACTGAAGCATTCAAGGAGGGATAATAACTCAGGCTATAGAGTTGTTGTGTTGAGCAAGAGAGAGAGGGAAGAAGGTCTTGAGGTGTGGCAAGCCTTTAAGGTGGAGGAAGAAGTGGCATCTTCCTTATTGTATTTTCTTCTAGTACTATCTAATATAAGAGTGTGTATTGTCTCTCAAATTCTTTGCTATCTCAAGTTTTTAGTTACTTTATCATTCTAGTATAATTCCATGTTTAATTGCTTATAAGAAAGTAATCAATTGTGCTTCCGTTGGACAAGGGGTCTCCTAACAGTTGGTATCAGAGCTATGGTTTGTAGGAAGCAGGTTATTGTTTGATTACAAGTCATTCACAGGGTTTTCTGATTGAGTGGGAGTTTAGCAATGGCAAAAAAAAGTAAGCTACGAATGGAGAAGTTTAATGACAAGAATTATCAACACTAGAAGATGCAGATTAAGGATTATCTGTATCAGAAGGATCTGTACTTACCGTTGGGTGGGGTTGCATGCAAGCCCACAGATATGAAGGATGAAGAATGGAGTGTTCTTGATCGAAAGGCTCTCAGTTCCATAAGGTTGAGCCTTGCATCGTCTGTGATTTCTAGCTTATCACAGTGTAAGACAATGGAAGAGTTGATAAAGTCCTTGGAGAATTTATACGAAAAGCCCTCGGCTTCTAATAAGGTATATCTTATGAAGCAGCTATTTACTTTGCAAATGCAGGAAGGTGGATCGGTACATACTCATCTCAGTGATTTCCATGGTTTGGTAAAGCAATTAGCTTCAATCAATATTGTTTTTGATGTTGAAGTAAAGGCTCTCTTGATTTTATGTTCTTTGCTTGAAAGTTGGGACAGTTTGGTTATGGCAGTAAGTAATTTTGCATCTGCTTCTAAAATCTTAAAAGTTGATGATGTTGTGAATGTGATTTTGAATGAGGAAATATGTAGGAGAAGCACATGTGAATCATCAGGTAATGCTTTAAGTGCAGAAAGTAGGGGAAGGCAAAGGGAGAAGGTTGAGTAAGGGAAATCAAGGTCGGGAAGGAGATCCGAGTCCAAAGGTGTTACCTGCTAGTTTTTTGGAAAGAAAGGACATACAAAGGAGTGTTGGTTGAGAGATAAAGAGAATCAACATGCAGGTATTGAAGAAGCAACGGATGCAAATATTGTGGTACAGGATGCTCTCATACTTTTTTTGGATAGTCGGGTAGGATCATGGATTTTAGATTCTAGTTCATCTTTTCATGCATCCCCAAACAGAGATTTGTTCCATGAGTATGAACAGGGAGATTTTGGAGTGCTTTATTTAGGGGATGGTACGCCTTGTCAGATAGTTGGCAAAGGGAAAGTGTAGCTGAGATTGCAGATTGACAACACATGGGTGTTGAAGGAGGTCATGCATGTTCTAATTCTAAAGCAAAGTTTGATTTTTGTAGGAAGGTTGGGTGATGAGGGATGCAAAATAACCCTCACAACAGATTCTTGGAAGGTTACCAAGGGTGCACTTGTTCTAGCAAGAGGTAAGAAAGTAGATACTCTTTATCTGTCTACTTGTATTACTGATTCTACTTCTGGTTTATCTACTTCAGCTGTAGATTTGAAGATGTGGCTTAATAGGCTTGGTCACATGAATAAGAAGGGAATGGACGTTCTTGATTCAAAAGGTATGTGTTTAGATTCAGAAAGCATAGATAGAGTTCATTGCAGAAAAAGGAAATTTGATGCTTTTGACAAGAACAAAGAAGCCTTGGTGTTTATAGAGGAGATGAAGGATAGAGATCAGTCACAAGGGCTGAATAAATCTGAGCAGGGCAGCATAGATAGAGGTTTGATCCAAGATGAGCTCGCGGATGAAAATTTCATCACTTACAAGTACACACAGACACCGATGTCGGTCACTTGGGACCGACGTCTGTCAGCCAGATACTGGCATCCGTCATGTGCAAACTAGCAGGGTCGATAGGTCGGGCAAGAGGAGTCTGACATCGGTCATTAGGACCGATGTCGATAGGGGGACATCAGCGTCGGCCAGGGAAACAACGTCGACAGTCAGGGTCAGTGTAGGGAACTGACATCGATTGGGAGCAGATTGGGAGATGGTCGAGATCGGTCACTGGAACGGATGTTGGGTGGATAGCAAGCTGTTAATAAGTCTCAAACACCCATATAAAGGTTAGAAATGGTAAGTGAGCCTCATATTCATTGTTCACCTTCTTTATATTGCTTACTGATAGTCAAGAACTAGGAAGATGGAAGAAGCAATGCAGGTAGAATCCAGAAATAGTGGGAGCTTGACATGGATGAGGAGTATGAGTCCTTAGAGAAGAATCAAATAGGTATTTGTTGGTAGAGTTGTCAGCTAGAAGAAAGCACTGGATAGAGGGATGGATTCCCATATTAAAGAAGAGAGTGGATGGACACGTGAGACAGAAGACTATGGTATATGGTCTTGATTAGGCTGCAAAGCAATGGAGTTTTGACCATTGTATTTTATCTTTACCAGGTTGGATAATATTAGCTACATTATCTTGTTACTGTATTGTGTTACTTGTTGCAGGGTTTCATATATAGGGAGTTTTCTAGGCTAAGGGTAGAGTTGGTTCAGAAGTATGTCATAAAGAATTTGGGAGCAGCAAAATTCTTGTGGCATATGTGACACGTATAACATCATAGATTTGTGTGGTGGTTGGTCTTCAAGAGTGACTTTGGAGAGGGATACAGAGCCAAAGGAACAAAATAGATGGTGTACAGGTACAGGTACAGTAGCAACTGTTTATCTCCAAGTGGGAGATTGTTAGGGTGTGGAGCTAAAAGCTTCAACTATTTTCAGACACGAAGAAGAGGTTGCTGAAGAACCAGAAGAACTAGCATCGGCAGCATGACCAACATTGGTTAGATGCAGTGCAGAAGGCAACCGGCGACGGCAGCTAGTTAGCCAACATCGGCAGCACCAAGCAAGCAGGGACCGGCATCGATCGCCTGTGTATTCCAAAACTGTTGTTGATGAATAGTCAGTTAAGTGAAGCGAGTGTTTTGCATGTCAAATGACTAATTATAGTCACGAGCTACGTGTCTAATTATTGTAGTTATATTTCTATTTTTTTAACCATGGGATTCTATTTAAAGACCCATGAGGCATGTATTGTAATTACCAAGAAGGCAAGGAAAAGCATTGAAGCAAGCAAGGTCAAGGAGATCTACAGGTGTAAGGTCAAGGAGATCAGCTGAAGCATTCAAGGAGGGACAATAACTCAGGCTATAGAGTTGTTGTGTTGAGCAAGAGAGAGAGGGAATAAGGTCTTGAGGTGTGGCAAGCCTTTGAGGTGGAGGAAGAAGTGGCATCTTCCTTATTGTATTTTCTTCTAGTAATATCTAATACAAGAGTGTGTATTGTCTCTCAAATTCTTTGTTGTCTCAAGTTTCTAGTTACTTTATCATTCTGGTATAATTCTATGTTTAATTGCTTATAAGAAAGTAATCAATTGTGCTTCCATTGGACAAGGGGTCTCCTAACACTTTATCTCTTGTTTTCCTAATTAGAATCTCATATCTCTCTCTATTATTCTCTTGTGCCATTGATTCAAATTTTTACTTATGGATATTTTGGTTGCAATCCTTCTAATAAGATCATGTAGGGTTTTATTTGATATTTTTGATTTCCCACTTTAAAATTCTTGTCTCATTTATAGTTTGTAATTGAGAGGTAACTTAGTGTTTTGAATTATTTATTTCTCACACTTTCATGCTATGTCATTGATGATTATTCTTGGGATAAATCATTCAAGGTAAATCATATTGGTTAACCCAAATATTTATCAAATCATGTAACACCCTAGTTTCACTTAGCATTTCATTCATATAGGGTTTCATATTTTTGTATGAATGTTTTAGATATGATATTTGATTTTCACATACAAAAGATAATAAATTCTTTCAACTTTAGCCCTTGCCTTTTACATTTTTTCATGATTCCATTGTATGTTATCCAAGAAGGCTAATTCCCTTGTTCCTCTAAGGTGTATGGCTAGATTAAATGGAACCCATATAAAGCATAACCATATTCATTTTATTTCATATAAAATGGATACAATGAATGTTTCTTCTTATTTTGATGAAGTAATTAAACATGAATATCTACAAACATATGATTATGTTGACATGCCTCTATTAGAACATAATATTCAAGAAAATCCATATGAACATACTAATGAAGGCCTAGATAGAATCAATCTCAATGAAATTATGGGGTAGACCCTAACCAAGTCAAAGCCTTTTCCACTTTTTATCAAGGACTCCATCAATATCCCAAATATAGGGTAGAATATTATAATTTATCCTAGCATCTAAGGCTACACACCAAGATAAGATTACTACATATTATGCACAATAATAAGAACCATTTATTCTTTTTAATACATCCTTTGGGGATAATACCTCCAATTTAAGTTTTCATACCTCTACTATTGGTATTATCCCTGTATTCACACCTATAGAGACATATATGACATCCACACAATGTAGTGGGGGAAACATGAGGCTTCCAACATATTTCCATACCTATCCCTACATAGGTAATATTTAATCCTCCTATGATGATTGTGCATATTACATAGCAAACCTCACCTAATTTACATTTCCTTAAATATATTGTTAAAGCTATGCATGCTATGGTATTTCAATTAAGGAAAGATGTATCTAGAGTTTTTCATTAAATATATTCATATTCCTTGCTTCACAATCCATTATCCACTAAGATAGTAGATTATTTTTGACCCATAGGTTTTTCAGCTCTTAAGATACCACCATATAAGGTAAAGATGATCATAAACAATACCTTGATCATTCCACACAACATGCTTGAGTTACACATATAATGAAAAACTATTAACTAATATCTTTATAATAAGTATCAAGGGATATGTTTTGCAGTGGTTATATGACCTTACCTTCCAATAAGTTAAAGCATTCAACCCTTTTCTATATCAATTTATAACAAATTTATATATCAACATTGATGAGAAACTATCTTATTCACAAATTTATAAACTCAAGCAAGGGTACAATAAGCCAATTAGTGATTATGTAATTCAATACTAGACTATGATAGATATGATGGTTGATAATGAATTACATGATATATTCAAGAAAATATTTTTTACACCACTCCATGAGTCAATCATATTCAATAAATTTAAATCATTTGATGAGATATGGCACATAATAAAAGATAGAGAAGTTAATATCATAGAATTTAAAAATATTAAGTACACACACACTCCTAAAAATACTTCAAAAATGATTTTCAAAGTAAACCAAGCTAAAAGATTAAATTTGTTGACAACAAGAATGAGGCCAATATTATAGTTAATGCATTATCACAAACTAAAAATTAATAACAATGGGAAAATCCACCGAAGAGGAAATTTCATAAATTACCATCACATCCTCATATATTTTTAGAGGAGATACTTGAGTGCAACATTATCACTCTTTTTCCTCCACAAAAGTTAGATCCAAACAAGCCTAAACCAAGGAAATATTATAACAATGAATATTATGACTATCATCACATTTTAGGATTTCATACAAACAAATGCTTCGAATCAAGACATAATATACAAGATCTTATTGATGATAACACTTCTATGTTGAGATGCCCTATAGAAGAATGTACACTAAAAAACAATGGAAAACACAATTTAAAAATATTCAATGATCCATTTCCTAAGTATGAGATGACAAAGATTAAGGATAATTTATAAGTATAATATGCATCCTTCACCTATGCCATACGATTACCCAATAGATGTAATTATCAGCACTTCACCATAACATCTTATGATCATACTTGATGATAATGAGATTATTTATTATGATTCAAATTTTCATGCACTATTCATATGAGCCTATATCAATGATAAACCCATACATAGTGTCATGATCGATAATGGGTGAAGTGAGAATGTGTGTATGATGATACTTCTTTTCTCCTTTAAATACACATAATATGATAGACATGATACATCAAGAGAAGTTAAGGGATTCTTTGGACATAAATAGAATACCCTGGGACACATAATGTTATCTCTTTATGTATTATCTACCATACTAG
This sequence comes from Torreya grandis, assembly GCA_037957365.1. NCBI lineage: Eukaryota > Viridiplantae > Streptophyta > Pinopsida > Cupressales > Taxaceae > Torreya > Torreya grandis. The sequence continues at coordinate 345,725 of JARHVA010008328.1, forward strand.
ACACACCATTATTAGTCTTATAGAGTAATGAGATCTTTGACATGTTGCTAGGACACCTTTGGATTCAAAATATTTTTGCAGTACCATATAAAATGAATAGATGTCTCAATTACATATGATATAATAGGGAAGTCATAGTTTTAGATGTACAATATCAATACCATATATATCCAATTTTTACTCCTTATCAACCCCTAACACCACCATAGTTGGTCGATACACCCATACATGATCAATATATAGAGCTAGTGGTTACACAAATGTAAGATATTTTTATACACTTAGTTTAAATAAAAGTGGTTGGGTATACTAGACACCTATCTATTTAGTTCCAATCACATCAAAGAGTTAATAAGGGTTCATAAATTCCATCATATCCTACAACATGTACTAAGTCAATACCACACACAATTTATAATGTTTGATAATGAACACAAGAAATGAGACATTATTCTACTATATAGTGGACCATAAAAATTTCTCAACCTTTGATATTTACCAATGATACATGGGATTCTATGAGTAGAAATCATGATAATTACCATAAAAATACATAATTTCTTATCAGATTATGAAAGGTCTACATCTGGTACTTTTTTATCATGATAGATAAATTTTAAAATATTTTATACATGAACTATAAATTTTCATCCCATTTATGGGACCATTAGTTATCAATTTTAATATTTCAAACATTTTAAAAATTCAAAAAATAAAATAAAAAAAATCAAAATATTAAAAAAACTAGGACTTGGGCATGACATGATTTCTATATTACACTATTTATATATGTTATTTATCACATTTTTAATAAGGAATCTCCTTTAAATACAAATTCATTTCATGTTATATGATTGTGATGTAGGACATAAAGGTTACACATGGGCATATAAATTGTAAAATTTTCTCTACGTAGTGGCCAAGCCAATACTAGGGGCATCTTATTCCACATGTTTCACTATCATAGGTTATATCTTTCTATGAACTCTCTACCATGTTGAGATATGTTTATTATACATGTCTTACTAGTTACTAATATCCTACATAGTGTTACATAGATATTCTATTATACTATGATGTGACATTGGTACATATGGATGATGTATACTAGTCTTTTCTTGTTTTATGTTGTTACTCTCTTACATGACATGATAAATTATGCTTGTTTATTGTATGCAACCATTGGCCTTGTATATTTGAAATATATTTATGTCCCTTATGTTTGACCCTTATCCTTGTTTAATGTGGAATTTTTATGTCCATTATTTGTGACATATTTATGTCCCTTATGTGTGGCCCTTGACCTTGATTTTTATGGCATATTAATGTCCTTCATATATAGCCCTTGGCCTTATGTGTGACACCAAATCTTAAGATTGTTGAGCTTGCTAAAATTGAGCAATGCCATGATTGATATCATGTAATTTTATTACATAATATTATTTAATTATATTTTAGTGATGGTTGTTACAACATGCTTCACTAATACATCTATTTAAACATGATATTTATATGCCATGCATTGCATATGTTACATACTTCCTATATTAACACATACATTAATATTATCACATACTCTCCATATGTTCACATGATGTTATGACATGACACACTTAACTCTTATTTTGATATGATAACTTATTGAACACATCCCTCATCTCAAAATGGGGGAATTATTGTGGGTTTATCATAGAAACATAAGCCTCCATGAATAGAAAATTAGATCAAAGTATAAATTTTAGAGATTCAGAATGATTTAGATATTATATGAGTTAAATATCATGATTTATATTGGCATATCATTAAAAAATTTGTGGGAATATGCCATATATAAACACTCAATTTATAGAGACTTGAGAAGTGATTGATACACACTTGGGTGCATATACATGGGAGTATATACATAATTTATAGGAACAAGAATTACATTTTTTTACATAAAAATACATTTTAGATACACTTAATTATATATATATATATATATATATATATATATATATATATATATATATATATCATATATGCATAGCATTATATATTAGTTGGTATAGATTCAGGTGGGCATGATCTTAGTTCATGCATCTATACACACTTTCAGATTTATGAGGCATGATTATAGTTCATGCACATACACAACACTATAATTTATAAGTTGAAATAAAATAAAAATATACCCAATGAACTGAACTAATAGAATAAATACTAACCAAATCCTTAATTTATCATAATAAGAAAAATGACATACTCATAAGATTGTATAGTACACAATATTTCATCTGGGAAACCCTTTTGAGAAAAAACACAACATAATAACCTCCTTTACTATTGTATCAAATTAACCATCTTGAAAAATAATGTACTTATTATCTCTACATTTCCCCTACTGCATGTTTAAGTATATATAGGTGCATCAATAGATAACTTTCAAAGTGATATTATAATTCCATGGGTACCAAAACCATAGGATATATAAAACATGAGAGAAAACCATCCAAATACATTCCAATATGGTCCAAAAAACATGTAAAATATACATTCCAAGGGAGTAAGGCCCCATTATAGCTATAAATGATAGTATAGTATAAATATTTAGATCTTAAAGTTAAATATTAATAACATCTTAGTCTTGTATAGTTGACAAATATCAATCAACACTCTACCCTTTAATTTTAGACCTCCCTATTACCAAAACGTTCACATTCTCCATCTCACCATGCCTAAATGCTTATCTCTTAGTTTAATCTATATCATTTTTAAGACCAAGATCTCTTGTACTTCAAAAAAAATATTAAAATATGATAAGCATATTTCTTGTTAGTTTTAGATCAGTACTTATTTTCTATCCCTATAAACAATATCGGTCACAAAGGGACATTATCACTAATGGTAGTGCCCACATCCTTATCTAGTGTATAGTAGCCAAAAATCATAAAAATTTAAAATCTTTATAAACCTATGGGTTAGCCTATTTATCTTATTAAAACTTATCATGAGATGCTTTCAAAAGGTGTGGTATAATACATGTCTAAGCCTTCTTATAGCTCACTTAGAAAATACAAAGTAAAACACCTAAAAAAGACAAATCAATCAACTGTAAAATACTTTATTTCCCCCTATTCATACTTATTTTCATATCAAGCATAAGATCAATCATATTAAAGGTTTAAATCATTCAAATAGCAACCCATGAGTGATATTTATCAATTTACAAGCTAGATAACTACATGCGCCTTGATATATTATATTGCACCCTTATGCACAAACTTTCCAACACATAGGGGAGAACTACATAAGTTTGAATCCCTCCTTTGAGTATTGGATATGTAGCTAATGCCCATTGTCTAAGGGGTTTTTGGGGTAGCTCAACATTGTGAGCCCACAAATCCATTTTTTAGAAACTTATTCCAAGGGTGAAGAAGGTGTTAGTGTAGCTTTATTTTCACTTTTCATTTTACCTACATGGTTGTTAGTCAGTTTGATTAGAATTTTTAAGGTCATTAGGGGAACATACACTTAATGTGTTTTCTAATTGTGAGCTAAGGTGTTATCTTTATGTTGATCTAATTTCTCACTATATAATGTACCTATATACTTTTTGGCTAATTAGCTAATGAACATTTATGAAGCTCACTTTTGATATGCATTCTTGCTCTCACTTATCTTAGGGTTTTTGTGAAATTTGTGACATTAAGAGATCCTAGATCAATACAACATGGTATCAAATCTATGAGCTGATAACCAATTTACCATTTCAAAATACTTGGTGAGATCTTTTATATGCATTCATTCTTGGTATTTTCTTGATTTTTTAGTTTTCATAGGTTTAGTTGGATTTCATGTAAATCCATGTAAACTTCAAAGTCAAATTTTTATACCAAAAACTAGATAACAATATCAGATTCAGACGGCATTGAAACCCTAAGATTCATTATACACTTGACCTAGATCTATGACAATGATTTTTGGCCATTTTTGGAGGGTTTTGAAGCATTTTTAGACATTTCATGAATTTTTGTATTATAATGGTCTCAAATTAGGAATTTTTTTGGGGATTTTATAGGTTTTCTAGGTTCTCAAATGGGATATTGATAGATTTTATGAAGGCTACATCAAAATTATAGATTTGATAATTTTTTAATTATGTAGAGTTTTGCACACCTACAGACACTTTGGTAGGTTTTCACCCTTTGGTAGACATTTGAGGCTGTGTTACATGTCTTTTAGGTTCCAACCCCCTTGTTTGAACCAACATCACATTATAACCCCTTATCTTCACATTCATCAAGTTTTGACCCCCCGTTTGCACATCAATCAAGTCTCAGACCACATGTTTTCACTTTTTTAGGTCTTGTGACCCTTACTTACACCTCCATTGGGTCCCACTAACCATGTCTTCACCTTATTCAAGTTTTATCAACCATTCCAACACATCCATTAGGTTTTACTAACCATTCCAACACCTCTATTAGGTTCTGTTAACCATGCTAGCATTATTATCAACTTTTGCTCCCTATGTATGCAATCCTACCATGTTTTACCAATGTGTTAACACCACTATCAATTTTTTATAACTCTACCAATAATCCTATCAAACTCTTCCAAAAATAATCATACCTAGAACTCTACCAACCTTCTTCTACACCATGTGATGTGTGTACAACCATCAAATTTAAAACCATGTTTTATGACACTAATAGTTTCAAAATTGATGTATTTTTTGGATGATGTCGCTCACACATCAACCACATCAATCAAAAATGAGAGGGGGAGAGCATCCAAAATTATTCTTAGCCCCTTGTTCATATGGTGTAGTCACATGAGTAATATCTCAACTTATCCCTTAGCCCTTGGTCATATTTAAATTAATCCCATGGTCATTCTAACTCAAAAATTCTTAACTTTTGTTTAAGAGAGGTTTAATTTTTTATTTTTAAAGTTTATCATTAAAAATTTCCTTTAGGGTGGTTGATCAAAAATTTCCACCACTACTTGCCACCAAAATTTTCAAGTGAGTAAATTTTCAAATGACTAAGTTTTGATTGGTAACTTGGATTTGAGTGTTGTCTTATTTAAAAGTGATTTTTTTCATGCTCTACACATTGGTTTTATTTTTAGGCTCTTGTAAAACCAACTATTATAAACTATTAGATGCATTATCAATTGAGTCTAATGTCCCTAGAGTTCTTTCATATTTATGCATAGATTGCTCAAGATGCATTCTTAGTCATGTTTGACATCTACAAGAACATGTTTGTATTTACAAATTAAAGGGGGTTCTCTCTGATAGTTATAAGGGGGTATTATGTGGTGTTGTGTACTTTTATTTTCTATATTTATTCTTTAATTTATACATCAACCTTTATTATTACATCATTAAAATGTATAGGTCATTTCCTCCTCTTACAAAATTGAAGTATCATGAATGGAAAAGCAATGTACTACTTACTCTATGAAAATAAGGATTCTATAGGATTACTATCCAAGATGAAACTAAACCTACAATAGATGCAAATAAAAATAAATGGTTTAATATATTTGATCAACCATATGGCTATCTTAGTTTGTTTATTTCTCTTGACTTATATTTTCACATTGAATCTGTTAAAACACCAAATGAATTATGGACCACATTGGAAAAAATCTTTGTGAAGTAGGATGTGATTAGAGGTCATGAATTGGAGAATGAGCTCATAATTTTGAGCTTGGATGACTTTGATACACTATAGGACTTATTCACTAAGTTTAAATCTTTGAGGTTGCAGCTAAAATAATGTGGAATAGATAAGAAAGATGATCAACTTGTTATGTCTATACTCCCCAAATTGGGTCTAAATTATTCTATATTTGTGTCCACTCTCCATGTCATAACAAGTGTTATTTAAGCCCCATGGAAGATGCCTTTTTAAAAAACCTTTGCTACCAAATTAACTCAAGAGCAAGATAAGTTGATACCTATGGGCATAGTGAAGTCCTAAAAAACTCATGCACTCTTTGCTAAGAAAGAGAAGGATTCATACAATAGAGAGAAGAAACAAAACAAAAAGGATTAAGAGAAGGATGTAAATCCTCCTACCTCTAAATACAATAATGAGACCTCTTCTTATAGTTTTAATACCAATAAATATTAGATCAAATGTGAGTTTTTATCAAGAAAGTATGATGAAAGTAAATTTTTGAAGAAGTAGATTAACCAACTAACTAAGAAGATCAAGAATCACAACATTAGTGTTCCTAATTCTATAATTAATATTTCATCAACCCATGAATCCTCTAAGAATAATGACCATGGTAAATAAAAATAAAAAGATAATAGTAAGGTGAAATCAAAGGGCAAGGCCCTAGTTTTAGTTATACCTATAAATCCTACATGGGTCATTAACTCTAGTGATTCACATCACATGGCATCTTCACAAATTTATTTCAGTTCCTTGGAACCATGTGACATGTCCTATACACAGTTGGGTGAAAACATTTATAAAAAGGTTATTGATAGAGAGTCTATTGAAGTGAGTCATGGAATATTCAATAATTTTCTAAGTGTTCACTCACTTTCAACTAATTTTCTATCAGTTTACTAGATCACTCACCTTGGTTAGGGCATGCAAATTGATTTCACTCTAGATTCAATGTATGTTAGAGAGATACATAGTGACACTATATTGGTAGTGGAAATGATCAATCATTAGACACAACTATATAAATAGGGTAGGTTAGTACATCATGGTCAAAATGTTCCTCTCCCTATAAAAACAAATGTGGATAAAAATTAGTAGAATATTCCTTTATTTAATCATGAAAATTTTCACAAGGTTCACATAGATATAATGACCTCTTTACAACCAAAAAATGATGGAAATATTCCTCCATGAAAAACAATATAATTACCAAAGGTTATTAAATTTCCAAATAATGCACTCATAGTGCATGGTAAGAACTCAAGCTTTCCATATATTTATCATGAAACATTTTTCAATGTTCATGAAGATATTGTAGCTTCCTTAAAACTCCCAACACATGTATAATTACCAAATTTATTGTATTTCCAAACAATGTGTAATCACCACATGCTAAAAAATATTCAAATGTTACATACTTACCAAAGATTCCAAAACTTTTACATGATATACCATTACTAAATTTTTAAAATGAGGTACACTTACCAAGTATGCCAAAACTTTTATATGACTAACCTTTACCAAAGGTTCCTAAATTTCCAAAAGATATACCATCCCCCAAAATTACAAAAATCTATCTCTTAGAAAGTACAAATGCTTTATTCATGATATATATGATGGGAATGGAGTACAAAGTAAATATAATGAACAAAAATGTGTCATACCATATATTTATATGAAACCTTCACAAAATTTACTCAATATGAGACCACTACCAGATCAACATACTCCACAACCACTTCTAATTGAACCGAAAAATCATCCTAGCCAAAAGGATTTAATAACTAAATTATTCATGGGTGGATCATATTTTCCCCATAATCATATTAATCCTATAGATAAAAGAATAATTGTGTATTGATAGAAATTTTTAACAACTTGGCTATACCATCAAGGACTTACATCATAAATTAAGTTAGAAAAACTCATTATGATATGTAATATTGCCAATTTCTCATGGACCATGTTTTGTCCAAATGAAAGTATGGGTCATGCACCATAATACTCAACACAAATTTATATTGGATTCATTTTTTCTATACCAAATTGAAGCTAACATAGATCAAAACAAACAAGGCATTTCATTATCCTACAAGGAAAGATTGGTTCACATGCCACACAATGGTGATGGTAATTATACTAAGAAAATAAGGAGAGTAAAGGAGCATTCTATGATTTTTTTTCACTAAAAATTTCTCTAATCATAAAAAAACTGATCCATTTCATGCACATTAAACAAAACATCCCAAAATGTTCCAAAAATACAAAAAAAACAAATATTCCATAAATATAAAAACATTAAAATAAATTCAAAAATATAAAAACATTCAACATTCCCAAATTTTATTAGCTCCTTGGCATCAATTTTTTTTTTATGTTAGTAGATATAATATAATTTCATAAACATATGTTTCATGCATCATTTATTATGATACATCCATACCCAAACACATGATCTATGCATTTCTAAATGTTGGACCTCTCCTCTACCTACATCATATAGTACATTAGGGGCATCTGCTTTATTTGATCATGATTGATATAGGTTACATATCCTTTATGATAATTTATACATTATCATGTTTGATAATATATACTAATGATTACACATGTCTATATTCATGCTCATATCTTTCACAGTGTACTTGATAGGCTATACTACATAATGTTTTTTGCTATCACATATATGTAGGGACTAATATAATATGCTTATGTTGGTTACTTATGTTTAAAAAAAAATTAACTTCTTTGAGAGTATTCCATTTCTTGATATTGTATTTCTTATGTAATATTTGAATATGTTTCTTACCATTGACCCCTATCACATTGTATGTTATTTGGAAATTTTAATATGACATTCTATGTTGATTTGACATTAAATATGTCATAACTTAATATTGTGCATAATTTGAACATGCCTCTTGTATGCGGTCTCCTTAGACCATTCATTTTCATTACATTAATTTCTCTTGTGTGTGTGATTAATTATTTTATAATTTTATACTATTACTTTATAAAAATAACCATGATCTATGTCATACATCTTCATGACTTGATGTGATCATAAAATGTGAGCATAATTGATATATCTACTTTGAAATATTACCCCTATAGGCTACATTATTAATACAAATATTATATAACTACCTTATCATTTTGAGGTAAGTTACCTTCCAAATTCTATTTACCTCACCTCAAAATGGGGGCACATCAGTGTAGGCATGTCATAGAAGCATGACCTCCAAATTTTCATAGTTTCCAAATTTCATTGGGGGTATGTCATAGAAGTATGACCTCCAAATTTTCATAGTTTCCATATTTTAGTTTGGGTCATGTCATAAAATATGACCTAAAAACTTATACACTTACTCAATATCTTATAACTTTAGTGGGAGAATGTCACAAAGACATGAACTCCATAATTTCAAAAACTCTAGTTCAATTCCATGATTTAGATATACACTTGGGTCAGAATCCTATACATTGCACCATTTTCTCATATATTTAAAACATATTTTTTGATATTTAAGACATATATACTCTATATCATACATATTATAGGTTAATATTCCATCTTATTACACCAAAATTTTAAAATTACCAATTATTCTACTCACTATGATGCACTGATTACACTAAAATGTACTTTTATTGAGCCTTTTTTGCTATAATAGTTGGTTAATTTTATAGGTTGAAGTGATTAAATCATTCAAACTCACTAGATTTATATATTAGAGTAATTAAATCATCAAATAGCACCATATTTATAGGATTAGTTTATTAAATCACTCACCCTTATCATATTATATATATTCACACTTGGGTTGTGTGATTGAGATATAATGATCTCAATGGTTGTGTCACAAATAATCCTTACACTAGATTGGGGGAATAATACCTTACAATATCCATCTTCAAATTTCCAAGGTTCAATTTTGAACCTTTTCTAGATCCAATGCTTCATAAGGAATCATATTTACCAATTAAAATCATCAAGAGGAAACATGGTTCCATCATCACATATGTGTACTCCCTACTCTTTTTTTTCAATTATTTCAAATTTCAGATTGTGCACACTGATTTATACTATAAATACTCTTTGTTATAGGTCATACACAAGAAAAACACTCAAAGTAGGTTGAATCAAAGGTAAGGTGTGTTATACATACTCAAGTATGCATTTGTTTCCTTTAACCTATTAATTTAATCATTATGCATTAATATATTAAAGAGGGAAATTTTAGATACTAAAACTATTTTTTTATAGCATCTCAATCTTGTACATTTGATAAATATTAATCAGGGCTCTACCCTCTAGTTTTAGAACTCCTTACTACCAAAACACTCTCATTCACCTTCTCACTGATCCTATATGATTATATCTTTGTCTAATCCATATAATTATGATGACCCAGGTATCCTAAACTACATAAAAATCTTAAAACTTGAAAAACATGCTTCACTATCTATTTTAGATTAATACATGTTTTATATCCCTCTAGACACTAATAGCCATAGATGGATACTACTACTAATGATAGTGTCTAGATATTTACCTAGTATCCAATAGCCAAAATTCATCCAAATTACAAATGTTTCAAAACCTATCGATCATCCTATATGTGTTATTGAACCATACAATGAGATATTTGCAAAAGTTGTGGTATAAATACAAGTCTAATCCTTCTCATATCTCATCTAAAAAATATAAAGTAAAACACCTATAAAATCTAAATAAATCAACTTAAAAACACTCTATTCTAACCTATTCATATTTATTTTCACATCAAGCATAAGATTAGTCATACTACATGTTTGAAGCATTCAAAGAGCAACCCATGAGCAATATTTATCAAGTTATAATATAGATCACTGCATGCACCTTCATATAGTATATTTCACCCTTGTGCATGGACTTTACCACACATAGAGGAGAAATAAATAAGTTTAATTCCATCCTTGGAGTATTGGTAATGTAGACAATACCCATTGATATATGGGTATTTGTGGCAACTCGATATCAGGAGCCCACTAACCCATTTTTTAGCAAACTCATTCAAAGGGTGATAAAGGGTAAAGATATAGAATTTAACTAATCAACAAATAATGACAACATATATATCCTAAATTTGAGTACACTAGCATAAAGGTGATATAAAACGTAGAATAGTGAAGTTAGTTGAATCTATATTTAGTCATTATTCCATATCAAAAACTTGCATCACAGTCAAACACTAACATTAATGGTAATGCCCAGATCTGATGGTAGTGTCTGTGTCCACAAAATTGAAATTTATAAAATCAGATGACTGATCTAAAATATTGTTTTTTTATATTTTACACATGTTTCTAGTCCACATATGTTAATTCACATAAAACCAACTAAGTACCATTATTTCTTATTCATTGCAATATATTTCAATAGTTATACATTACTATTTTTAGTGATCTCTGTTGTATAAATTTAGAATATTATTTATTTGAGTTTTTTATTGATTGGCTTGCTATATATTAATTTATCACCATTGTGTTTGAACTATTTACATATTCTTAACCCTATATACCTACCATATAAAATTTGGGGTTAAGAAAAATCATGGAAAATATAAAAAACATTTATAACATTAAATGACAAACAGTTATAATTCCACTTCACACTTGTTGGCATTGAGGTCATGATTGGGGCATGAACATTGTTCATTCTCTTTCAATCATACAAGTATTATTTTATAAATTAACTTAATAAAAAAATATATAATAAAATATGAGGTCATGATGGGGGAATGAAAACTGTTATTCTCTTTTGATCATGAATCTATTTTACATTAAGAGATATTGAGTGAACTTGAGTAAAATTATACAATCAAATCTATAATCCATAAACAATGATTGATTTATGTTTTTATGGGTAATGTATGTTGATGTTCAGTGAAAATCAAAAACCATGACATTACTTCTAGAAAACCCATCACATGGTTTCTCTTTCTTTTTTGAGTAGTTATTTAGGTTATTACATCATATACTATCCCCACATTTATGAGGGATGGGACATGTTATCTTCCCAACTGAAGGGCTTGCATAGTTACATAAACTTTAGGCACATTCACCCTTACTCTTTATGTTCTTCTACACAAAATAAAAATTTCTCCAAAGCTTCAAAAATAAAGCATCATCTCCAAAAAATTTCAAGGGAAACATGGTTTTCAATAACACATAGGTGTACCACTTGATTTTTATATTTTAAAATTAAAATTCAGATTTTAGATGTCAATAGATAGACATTGATTGCTACATGTTTGTTACAGGTTTTGCTATTGAGTGATTGGAATAATTGGAGCTTCCTACCAAATAAAAAGTGTGTCATACACACTCAAACATAATTTTTTAATTTTACTCTAGTAGTTTCATTACTAAAATAAAAGTGGGGAATTTTTAGATACTAAAATATGGTATTAAGTACTTGTGAATGACAAAATTGACATACATTTACCATGCAAGACTTGTGTACACAAATATGGTCATAACCCACTATTATCTCACACCTAAATTATAACTTATGATTTTGATCCATCCCTTATTCTATTACACACTTACATGAACATCATTGTTTGTTTTAGAACCTACATACTATCCTACATAAAAATCTCTAGACCTTCAATTCAGTCTAGTTGTACATGGATTAGTAACATAAGACACTGTCAATATCTCCAAAATTAATGACCTGCTCCTAATGATATTGACCCTTTATTAGAAATTAATACTTTATAAAATCAAATATTACCTTGGGTCAACCCATTTAGCTATCATGTTATTGGAATGAGAAATTACCCAATTGAAGTCATATATATAAAAATCAAGGCCTCACTTGATAGGGGATTTAAGACTTTTCTAGTACACATCTATACATGTTTACACATTGAGAAAATCTTCCTAAATTTAAAATCATTCATAATCCATGTCTAAAGCATGATAAATACAAATAAAAGGAATCATTTTCAAGTATCAATTCCAAATGATTAGGTATATTCATATACCAAAGGATTAAAAAAATGACATCATAATAGGTGGGAGAAATACATGTGACTTGATTTTCATCTTCAGAGTATCAAATACATAATCATAGGTAAATATTTAAATTTGGATTATTGGGGTTATCTCAATCCATTACACTCAAGTTCTCTAGTCGTTACAAGGACATAAGGTTTTAATCTGAAGGTGGTTGATTTTTGGACTTTCATGCATCATTAGGGTTTGACATTAGACATACTGATCTTTCATATACATGATAAGGTGAGTATATGGGCAATGACTCATATTTCATCACAATTCACTATAATCCAATATATGTTACTATTGGCAGTCGATATTCCCCATATTTGATAGAATTGAACCTACTTAGATAGAAATAAATTTCTTCAACTAGAGGAATTGCATGCCTACTTTAGTCTATTTTCTATTGATATTACATAGTCACATCAGATATTCAAATAGAATATTTAAGTCTTCATCTCTTTATTTTATTTACTAACTTTATCATACTCCACTTGTCAAATCATTGTAATTAGTTTCACTATTTTACATTTAGATGTATACTTTGTTGTATCTAACACACCAAAATTATTTTATAAATAAGGACCCACATCTCAGATGAATAATTTTTTAAGGCATTTAAGATTTCATGAAACAATTGATTAAATCTTTAATTATTTTATCTAATGATCCTCCTAAAATTTTAAAATGTTAGTTAAATGAACATCTCAAAATGAACTTGAGTTGAGTTTATGCAAATAAATTATGTTTTCATCAAGTTTATTCATTCAATGTTGGTCATGATTCACGTCACTTTGAATAATTTTTTGCACTATCTAGGAAAAAATCATGCTATGATATTTTTGAAGCTCCAAAATCAACATTATTATTCTTTTTTCACTTTCTCATAGAACTTTTTTCTTATTTTAACTATCCAAATAATTGTATATATGAGTGATAACATATGAATTTTAGTATGAAAGTCTCTTCATGTTCTTAAAATATCTTCACACTATGTCCTAAGAATATGTGATTATGAACTCATTATAATATTCCAAGTATATCAATCTCATTAAACATGCATTACACATTCTTATCACAAATTTACATTAAATTTTTGCAACTTTAAAATTCTAATCCATTCAAACCACACCATGTATTTATCCCATATTACTATATGTCACATTTTTAGGCCTTCACATCATAAAAAAACTCACACTTTAAATCTATGAAGAATAAAATTTAAATAAGTCTAAGCCTATTGATGAATGCCACTTTTCACATGTTTGTACTCTTGAATATTCATAATTTACCAAAAGGGGCCTTCATAAATACTAAGAAGAGTGAAACATCAATCTAAGTTGGGCACTCCATATGTCACCATTTAATAGTCTCACTATTATACATAACACAAAAATCCAAAGAAAGACTGAGGGACTTTATAGTACATAACTACAAATAAATCACAATAATATGTGTGCCACCATGTTAATATCCACACACCTCATAATTATTAAGGGCTTGCATTGAGATAAAAAGTCATGGAAGTGTAAACCAACCAAGGAATGTTACATGTCCAATATTTTAAACATTAAAATAATATGTCATTGAACACCATTTATAAACCCAAGGAATATGAGGATTTGAATTAATTATAAAAGGACACATGGCTAACACAAAAGACACTCACACATTGTCTAAGCTAAAATAATGCTTACATAGTGAGTGAAAATAAAGACACATTTATAGTTCATAATTAATTTGATAAATCCATGAAAACACATGCCAAAATAAAATTTTAAATAATTAAAAAGTCTCAAAATAAATGAAAAAGGCCACCTTTATCATTTAATATGCATGAACCAACCAACTCACTTTGGAATTTGAAGATTTAATGTAAACTTAAATTTAAAATGGGATTCATTTACATGTATTTCATTTGATAGGTGAAAATCAAGTTTGTAGGGACTTGAAAACCATATTTTAACATAAAAATAAGTAAATATAAAATAATAAGGAACCAATCCTACATGGCCTACCAGATGCTAAGAGTCAGCAAAGATTCAACAAAATAAGAACCAAAAAACAAGACTAAAACACAAAGATACCTATTATATTTCTTCAGAGTGGGTATCTTTCCTATTACAACCTATATTATTATTTTTACTATTGCTTATCATATCTTTATATAAAGTTTCATGGCCTTCCACCATGTTTCTTATGTGTTGAATCGAGCCTTTGTCCTTCTCTACTATCACCTTTCCTTTCTTAGAGTTGGATCTCCCTGGGTCGATGGTGAGAATATTTTTACCTTTTCTATTTTGGGTTCCCTCTAGATTTATTTTTTATTCCTTACACCACTTTTGGGTCCCCCATCCATTCCCTCAACCCATCAACTTCCCACTTGAAATTTTTCATTGTTCCTTTGGTGACACCAGTTGCCTGCCCATTTTCTGTAGATTATCATGGAAATCTTCCAACTTCTACCTATATACCTAAAAAATATAAGTTGAATCATCATCCATCTTCCATACTTATATAAATTTTAATTTTTGGATTTAAAAGTTGGGGTTTTTGATACCCTGGTGGAATTGGAAACTTATACTAACCTTATTGTCTTCATTCTTCTCTAGGGGAGAAAAATCCTAGGATTTCATTTTATACTTCTTCCCAACCTCCCATGGGTGAATAGGGAGGGGTAAGGAGAAGAATTATCCTTCCTACCCTAAACTAAGTTTTCCTTATCAGATTTATTCTCTTTACTTCTATCCATAATATTAATATTTTAGTTACTCATGAGGTCACTCTTTTAGTGAGCAGGAAAATCAATCCTTCATGGAATATGTTGGAAGAGGGATTTTATTGGAAGGATATGACTAAAGATTATAGTGACATGAGGAGATAATATGAAAAACTAATTTTAAGCCCTTTAAAATGGTTTAACAATAATAAATAGTGCAAAAATATATGAGTGAATTTTCCTTCCAAAGTTAAGTAATGCATTTCCTATAAGTAAATATCTAGCCATATTCTTAGAAGATCAACCTTGGGAAATCCCTTATTATCGATTTGGAATATGGATTCTATCTCAAAGAATGATTTCATGAGCTACTATCTATGTATTTTATCTTTGAAGGCCTTATTTCCTTCACAAGACATACCCATGATGTCCTTGATGAGCTCTTCCATGAAATCCACTTTGACTTCCCTAAAGATAACTTGTCACTACTTCTAGCATATCGCAAAATACTTAGCCAACATTTTGTCATTACCTTAAATTTAAAGAATAAACTTTGTGAGTCCACCCTTTCTAAAAAATTTCCAAACTTTCTAGTTTGCTTGGACTTCTATATAGGAAATGGGTTCACAGTGGTACTAATCTCTCCCCATGTTGTTGATCTTATTTCTACTTAGATGTTGAAAGTTGTAGAGGACCAAGTAGTAGTTCAAAATTATACATATATATACATATATATATGTATGTATATATATATATATATGTATGTATATATATATATATATACATATATATACATACATATATATATATATATATGTATATATATATATATATACATACATATATATATATATATATGTATATATATATACATACATATATATATATATACATATATATATATATACATATATATATATATATATATATATATATATATATATAATCTAATAGCCATTACTAGGAATCTTTTTGACATGACATGATTTCTATTGGATTTGAATTTAGTGCCATAATTATGACATAAAGTGTGTTTTGATTTTTTTAGGCATGATTTTATTTCTCAAGTGCATCCCTGTCATAAGATTGAGAGGATTGAAATTGAAAGTCATTATTGATCAAGGGATAGACATGGGATGGGATATTTAGGGTTTTAATCCATGTAGATAATTCCAAATAATTTATGCCCATATTTATAAGTGCATCAACAACTATGTTGCCCTCTCAGTAGATGTGTGAGATTGAACACTTAGTTAAGAAAAAGAGATAGCTGGAATAAGTAATGATTTGGATGATAGTGTGGGAAGGTTTTAACTTTCCTAATAAGTAATTGAGGATATTTATTAAATCCCCTTATATATCTATTTTAATAATGTTGAGTTGGATAGCTAGCTAGATGTCCCATAGTACAGCTTTAGCCTCAGAAATGTGGTTGGATTTGATACTCATAAACCATGCATATACAATAATAATGATCCCTAGCTCATCGCTAATAACTCCTCCACCCCCTAAATTTATGGGATTTAATTTAAATGCTTTGTTAAAATTTATATTCAACAAAACTATAGGGTCATTCCCATTTCATGAACCTCTTATATGAATTAGGTCTGGTGGGAGGGGGAAAGAGATGACACTTATAAAAGATATCCTAATCTACCTCAGAAGATTTCAACTTGTAGTTAGGTATTTCCACCTTCAAATTATACATGATAGTAGATTAGATCCTAAAAAAGGATCTTTAAGGGTTGTAACATTTATGGTCAAAGATACATGCATTCCTTTCAAACCAAATAATCTAGAAAAAGTTGGGTAGGGCTAGAGACCAAAGGAAGAATAAAGAGGGGAGCTTCTAAAGAGGTTTCCATTGGATGATTAGGTCTAGGATGGAGTTGGGATTGACCCTGTCAGGGAATCCAAGAACAACACACCTTGTTTTTATCCCACTTGTTAGGATCTTGCTCCTCAGAAAGATCACAATATGATTACCGAATACAAGCAATTAAACATGCAGAAATATCCAGAAGTAACAAGTAACTAGAATTCACAAATAGCACAGAATATGAGAGACAATATACAATCTTGTATTAATACTCATACAGAAAAGAATACAATAAAGAGACACCACACTCTTCCACCTTACAGAGGCTTGTCACACCTCAATTGTACAGTAATTATTCTTCAAAACACTCTCCTACCAAAAAATGGTCCCAACACACAACTCACACACATAATTGGTGTTCACCTCTCCAACCAGTCAGTAATAACCCTGCCAGTACACCAAGCACTCTAAAGTACTTCAAGTAGATCTCCCATGAACCTGTAACCTATAATTCAATAGACCATACTTACACATGTAGATCCCCTATGAGCTTGCAACACCCTGCAACTCAATGATCTTACAATGGAAGGATCTTCCTTGCCTTCCTTTTCAGCTCATCATTACAATACATGCTAATGGATCTATAAATAGATCCCAAACTTAAACAATAACTTAGACTCTTAGTTTACTAATAATAAACACATAGCTCAAGACTCAAAATAGCCTTTACATGCAAACACTCAGTTTAACAAACTAACTGTTCATACAACAAATAGTTCTAGAACACACAGGGAACCAATGTCAGTCTCTGTCTAATTGGTGCTAACCAACATCGGCTGACTTCTTGCCGATGCCGGTTGCCTTCTACATTCATCTTGACCAACATCGGTCATACTACCGACATTGATACTTTTGGAACTTTAGCAACCTCCTCTTCATCTACATAGTTGAAGCTTTTAGCTCCACAACTTAACAATCTCCCACTTGGAGATAAACAACTGCAACTATACCTATACCTATACATCATCTAGTTTATTCCCTTGGCTTTATATCCCTCTTCAAGATCACTCTTGAAGACCAACCACCACAAACCCTATGGTGCAACACTTGTCATCCAAATCACCTGCCACATCCACATCTACAAACCCATGTAGAAAATAACTTGAACCTACATAGCATGTGTACCTGCTTCTGGTCCCTCTAAGAATCCACTGAACTACCCTCTAATGCTTCTTTCCCAGATTGGATCCAAACTTGTGACAACTCCCACTACTTGGGAAAAGTCAGGTCTAGTACATACCATGCACTTAACCTCATTATGTGAATCAAGACCCTATTCTGTGAACTGTCCAACCATCAGCGTGTTAACCGGTCTCACACAATCATCCTGAAACAAAGTCAACATGTGACCTTCCATGTCCCTAGAACACACTCATGCCAAAGAACCTTGCTGCTCCCAAATTCCTCATGACATACTTCTAAACTAGTTTTACCTTTAGTTCAACAACTCCCTATATATGTAACCCTGCAACAAGCACATCATACAGTAATAGGATAATGTAGTGAATACTATCCAACCTGGTAAAGAGAAACACAATGATCAAACCTCCATTGCCCTGTAGCTTATTTAAGACCATATACCTCGGCCTACCATCTCACATGTCCATTTTTTCTCTTCTTCATCCTGAACATCCATTCATCTCTCAGTGCTTACTTCCAGCTGGCAACTCCACCCAAAACTCCCATTTGGTTCTTCTCCAAGGAATCACATCCTCCATCCATGCCAAGCTCCCACTGTTTCCTAGATCTACCTGCTCTACTTCTTTTATAACTTCCTGGTTCTTTACCATAAGTGAGCAACAAGTAGTGTAAAGAAGGGAAATGATGAATTTGAGGCTTACATACCCTTTAAGTCCTCCATATGGGCACTTGAGACTCCTTGACATCTTGCTATCCACCTAAAATTCATCTTAGTGACCGATGCCAGTCATATCTCAGTCTAAACCCGATCGATGTCAGTTCCCTATGACTGTCTCATTGCCGACGTCAGTTTCCCCTTGCCAACACTGGTGTTTATCTGCCCTAAGTCACCAATGTTGGTCTGCACATAGCCGACATCAATCCCTGTCTAGACATCGATGCCGATTTTCTAATCGACATCGATGTCTATGTTTTGCTTATGAGAATTGACCTTTTCTCATGAGCTCCTTTTGGATCAAACCCTTATCCAAATCAACATTACTCTGCTTAGAATTCTTCTGCCCCTTGTGCTGAACTCTATCTGTCACCTTCTCCTTGAAAACCAAGGCTTTCCTGCTCTTGTCACTAACATCGGATTCCTCAAGAAATGTCACTTTCTTCTTCTGCATACAAAAATCTTGATTCATACCCTTTGACTCAAGAACATGCATCTCCTTCTTATTCATGTGACCAAGCCTATTAAGCCACATCTTTGAATCTATAGCTAAAGTAGATAACCCAGAAAGAGAATTAGTAATACAAGTAGATAGATAAAGCGTACCTACTTTCTTACCTCTTGCTACAATAAGTGCACCCTTGGTAACCTTCCAAGAGTCCACTGTGAGAGTTACTGTGCAACCCTCATCACCCAAACTTCTTACAAAAATCAAATTCCACTCCAGAACTGGGACATGCATGACCTCCTTCAACACCCATGTGTTACCTGTCTACAATTTTAGCTTCACTTTCCCTTTGCCAACCATCTGACAAGGCTTACCATCCCCTAAACAAATTTTTCCAAAGTCTCCCTAGACATACTCATGAAAAAATTCCCTATTTGGGGATGCATGAAAAGAGGCACCAAAATCTAAAACCCAAGATTCTACTTTATCCAAAGAACATACCAGAGCATCCTTTGCAATGAACTCTGCAACACCTGCTTCTTCTTCATGTCCTTCATGCTAATCTTCAACCGACCTGCAATCTCTCTTTAAGTGCCCTTGCTTTCCACATTTCCAATAGATTATTCTACGATACCTAGACTTGGATCTCCTACCATTAAACTTCTCCATTTGTAGCTTACTGTCTTCTGCCATTGCTCTACTCCCACTCAAATAGACACCCCTGTGAGTAACCTGTAATCAACACACACTAACCAAATCTAATCCAATCTGTTAGTATCCCAACCTAAAAGCTCTGATACTAGTTGTCAAGGAATCTAAGAACAACACACCTTGTTTTGATCCCACTTGTTAGGATCTTGCTCCTTAAAAAGAGCACAATATGATTACCAAATACAAGCAATTAAACATGCAGAAATATCCAGAAGTAACATGTAACTAGAATTCACAAATAGCACAGAATATGAGAGACAATATACAATCTTGTATTAATACTTGTACCAAAAAGACTACAATAAAGAGATGCCACACTCTTCCACCTTACAGAGGCTTGCCACACCTCAAGTGTATAGTAATTCTTCTTCAAAACACTCTCCTACCAAAAAATGGTCCCAACACACAACTCACACACAGAATTGGTGTTCACCTCTCCAACCAGTCAGTAATAACCCTACCAGTACACCAAGCACTCTAAAGTACTTCAAGTAGATCTCCCATGAACCTGTAACTTGTAATTCAATAGACCATACTTACACATGTAGATCCCCTATGAGCTTGCAACACCCTACAACTCAATGATCTTACAATGGAAGGATCTTCCTTGCCTTCCTTTTCAGCTCATCATTACAATACATGCCAATGGGTCTATAAATAGATCCCAGACTTAAACAATAACTTAGACTCTTAGTTTACTAATAATAGACATGCAACTCAAGACTTGAAACAACCTTTACATGCAAACACTCAGTTCAACAAACTAACTATTCATGCAACAAATAGTTTTGGAACACACAGGTGACTGACATTGGTCCCTATGTAACTAGTGTTGATCGACATCAGCCGACTTCCTATCGATGCCGGTTGCCTTCTGCATTCATCTTGACTAACGTCAGTCATACTGCCGACACCGGTACTTGTGGAACTTCAGCAACCTCCTCTTCATCTGCATAGTTGAAGCTTTTAGCTCCACAACCTAACAGACCCAAGATAAGTTAAACAACTAAAGGAGGAGGATCAATATAGAAGACTCAAACAAATAATCAAAGAATAGTTGGTTCACTGATTGTAACACTAAATTATAGAAAGGACACATATTGGGGATGGCCATCCCATATTTTTCCAGGTTGTCTATTGTAATAATTTTGTTATGATCCATAAAAGCTAGGAAATAATTTTTACCTTAGGGTTAAGGTGTTTAATCCATATGTTTTTTTAGTAGGCCCAATCCTCCAACTAGGTCAAATTGGTAAAGAATTATGATTTCACTGTGTACTCTTTGTTGTCTTCTATAGGCCATAGGAGAGAATCATACTTTGGGAATATAGCTATATGGATTTGATGAATTTGGGAAATAAGGTTATTAATTTATGAGTTTTTAGTCACAACAGATAAAGCTATCCATTTTTTTCTTTCTTTAGATAAGGACCAATAATCCTTCACCTTAAGGCATGTAGAGGCTTTATAGGTATCCTTAAGGATGCTATGTGGGGAGATAAATCTAGGGGAGAGGGAGAGAGCCAAGGGTCCTCCCAGAATTCCACCTTTTCCCCATTTTTGACCTATCATCTACTTCTCTTCTTTAGAAGATATTTAGAGCTTGAGATGGCTTTCCAAAAGGCAAAAACATCCATGGGGCCTTCTTCCTAGAGAAAATTGTCTTCCTCTCACTCCTCCAAATATTTAGATTTGATAATCTTGGTTCATTGATTATTTTATTTCATACATTTCCACCCAAATTTAGTATCCATAACTTCATTCATGCTTTTGATTCTTCTAGTCCTAAGACCTCTAAGGGCCTTATGAATTCAAAATTTATACCATGAAACTAATGGGGATGGAAATATATCTTTCATGCCCCTCCATAGGAATTTTTTTTGTATCTACTCAATTCTATCAATAATCTTGCTTGGGATTCAAAATAGAGTCATGAAGTAGATAGGGATAATTTGTAAGGAATTTTTAAGGAGCTTTAGCTTTCCCAACTATGATATTAGGGTTCCTTTCCTACCCACTAGATTTTTATGGATTATTTCTATCAAAGGAATATATAATTCCATTTTCATATTACCATCAAACAATGGCATGTTAAGGTAGGTTGATGGAAGCTTGATCATTTTGCATCCTATGATTTATACCAATCATTTTTGAAGGGGAGGCAAAGTGTTTAGGAAGAAAGTGGAGCTTTTGTTTAAATTGATGCATTGGCTCGAAGCTCTTTCATTGTTCATTAGGATACATTTGAGGGATGATGCCTCCAAAATAGAGGCCTCTCCTATGATAAAATTATCATCTAAAAATTATTTTTGGGTGACTGGGACCATTTTATATGCCACCTTGAGCCCCTAAATTAAGTTTTGTTCTATAGCAGCTAAAAGACTTTTTCCCAACATTTTATCCATAAAAATAAACTAATTACATGTTATTTTCACTCAAATAACCTAATTTAAATCAAGCATTGAAATAGATAAATATTATAATTTGAAGAGATAATTAATTGTTTGAAGTCATGAAATATGCACATAAAAAATAAAATTGAAAAAAATGATTGTTTCATAGCCATGGATTCTTGCTTGTTCTCATTTAGCACTACACAATAATTCAGACACTCAATTCATTTGGGATGGATTGAGGATGATATTGATTTACTATAGTGTGGTCTATGTTGAATTTGATAGAACCAAACTAATACCAAAAGAGGATATCTCTACCTCAGAAGATTCTAACTATACTAGTGATCCATTGGTGATACAACAAGATAGGCTACACCAACTTATATCCAAACTAGAGGTATTTCCTTGTGTGGACCTATTGTGTAATGTGTTTTTTGAATGAAATATTTAGATGAATAGTCTTATAATTGAAAAAGAATAATAAAATTGTATTCATGGCTAATCTAGCCATCAAGGGTTATTTCAAAATGCCCTAGCCAATATCTCTATACAATCAATTTATTATGTTAAAGTGGCTCACTAAACATAATTTGAGAGGATTATTCAAGTACTGGGATAAGAATATAGAGAGATGAGTCAATTGAGAGGATGTGCATAGCATTATCATATGCTAATTTAGACCATAATTTCAAATTGGCATGGTTTTGATAAATAAAGTATATGATTCTATCAATTTATCTCATGCTAACAAGATACAGATGTCTATCTCTCCATAATTATTAATGACAAGTAAATCCTTGCCTTGGAAGAGATTATATCTTTTAATATTAGATAATAGGTCTTAGGAGTGAGGAATGGTAAAACATTTAACAAGTTGTCTTATGTTGTTTGTTCCACATTGATTATTGATAAAATCCAAAGATGGACCCCTACTATAAGGATATTGATCCATCGTCACTTTTCAAATTTATATGCACATGGGTATAGGTAGTATATCTAGGAAATTTAAGAATGTTTTTAGCCTCTAGTAAACCAAGGAATTAATGAATAACCTATCTTATATTGTTATATGAAATCATAAAATTGATAATGAACATAGGGTTATACATGTACTACCTAGACTAAACAATTATAAAGATAGAGGGAATACTTATATCTCTATTGATATTACCCATTTTTTATTCTGATAATCTAGCTGATCAAGAGATATCAACTTCTTAATGGATTTTATAGAATGTAAAAAGATAAGAAGTAGGAATCATATCCCCCACTACCTAAAAGGTTGGTAAAAGTGTTTTCAAGGTTTGGATGAATATGCTTACAACCATAACACCTAGATCATCCTTCAATTTATATGATCATGACCTACCCCATTGGGACCTAAGAGATAATTTTGAGGCACATATGAAGACATTAAGAGTGAATTTTTTAATTATATACAATCAAAATAACCACCCTCATGATTAGGTCCGTGTCAATACTGAGAATGATGATGTGAAAATGTTAATGCACATTGATGGAATTTCCCTATACCCCTTTAGTTAGGATAGCCTAAAGAAGAAGAGGGAGAGGCTAGAAACCTATAAGGTTTAAGAGGATTGTTTAGGAATAGAGGCTCTACTTGGAAGAAAATTTTTGAAGGGATTGTCTCTACAAATAATTTCTAAGAGAGAAATTTCTATGTAAGAGGTAAAAAAATCATTTTCCTCCTTTTCTCCTCATTCTCCTTCTTTAGTTTTAGTTTTTGATTTTCCTATTATTTTCACCACACAAAAAGTGAAGAAAACTATAATTAATCCTCCTCTTACAACCATAATTTCATTTAATTTAGATGTATTCTAGTCTATATTAAAACCCAAAACTATATCTACTAGATTTTATAATATCAAATATTATAATTCAATATTTCTATTATTATATTCCAATCTAAAGGTTTTTGGAATTTGATATCAAAATTTTGGATTCCAATTTAAAGTTTTTTAATCTAGTTTTAAACATCTATATTTTTAAATTTCATCATGTAAATTAATTAAATGTTTTATTTCAAAGTTTCTCATCAATTAATATTCTATTTTGATGTAATCAATTCAAAATTGTCCATGATAAATTATAACATATTTATCACAAATTTTTATTTTTATTTCCTTGCCTATAAGTGCAGATAAAATATCAAAAATATCCATGTAAAATTTATTAAAAAAAATTATCATCTTACCTATACTTTTGCAAAAAAAATATCACAAATATCCATGTAACATTTAGCATGGTGAAAATATCACAAATATCTATGTAATATTTAGAGTGGAAATATTATTAAAATATAAGTGCAAACAAACTATCACACATATATTTGTAATGTTTAATGCAAAAAAAATATGAAAAATAATTTCCTATAAAAATTTAGACATAAAAATTATCATACTTATAATTAATTCAACATCTAATTAATTGAAAATAGTCTACACATAACTGTAAACATATTAATTTTTTCATACTATAAATATAATCCTATATAAATTACCATAAATAGAGTAAGTGTTGAAGTGTAATCACAAATCAAAACCAAATTATTACCATAAATATATTAAGTTTAATAAAATTATCAAAAAATATTCTTTTATTGATCACTCAATGCAAACTATTCACAACTTGCCTTACATCTGTGACATATTGTCCACATAAAAATATTAGCCATAAACATGTAGCAAGTAATTATCTTTTGAGAAATAAATATTAAAATTATTTTTGATGATATAACTACCCTTATTGTTACAAATATTTTTCTTATAATGGTCATTAGTTAGCATTGTATTGAATTTATTGTATAGACCCCTCTTACATTTCTAAACTGATTTCAGTGGTTTATAAAATATTATAGGATTTCCAAATCCTTAATAATCAAATCATTTAACTAATTAACATACTTCATGGGTATATGTAAATTAAATTTTATTTCATTTTAATATTTTTTATTGAATTAATGAATTCATTAAGTCATTAATTTTTGTTGAGTTTGTTGATGTCCATATACCAATTTTGAAGATACATAAACACTTGTGTAAGGAATACCTTAGGTTTTGTTAGGGGAAGTATTATATTTTATTGAGATAAATAGCCTTTTATATGTCAAAATTATTTTCAATGAATTCCTTTATATATTTTTTATATCCAAGGACTCAAAGAGGACCCTCCATTAATGAAAGGCAAACTCCTAGTTCCTCTGGATAGCCTCTGCCCTTAAAACATAATGCATCACAAGTTGTCTGGTAGGAATTAAACTTGAGACCTAGGTGACCTAAGACATTAATCCTATCCACTCGAGACAACCCTTGGGGCTAATGAATTTCTTTTTATTAGCTATATGAATTAAAACACCATTAAATTCAAACATAATTAACATTGATTAGTATGCTTTATAATCTTCAAACAATAATGTTTAAAAAAATTTAGAGCCATTTGAAACAACTACATATAAGTAATCTAATTTCATCTAGATATAGAAGAAAAATATCATTAAATTAATCATTTTAATATCCAATATTAGTTTCATTTAAATATAATTTTTAACCAAAGTCACTTATTTATACAAGTTACTATAACAAATACAAAATAATGGGTTGCTGCAATTACTTTTATATAAAGGTTTTAAAAAATTGATTAAATATAATATAATTTATTAGCTTTATTTAAATATAAATTTTAACCAAAGCCACTTTTTTATATAGGTTACTATAACAAATATAAACTAATATGATTATGTAATAACATGTTTGTAAATGTTACTATAACAAAAATAAAGCAATAATTTGATATAGTAAACACAATCTAAGAAACATAAGATAACTCAATCAAATTAATTTTTTATATATTTTTATTTAATAAATTCAATTAAAGTCACTAATGGTTTATTTATACATTTCTAAAGAGCAACACATATTTGGGTGTGAGACCACATGTTCTAACCATGTAAATAAGTGTGCACATATTTTTCTATCAGAATGTAGTATGCCATCAAATTTATAACTAGAAGACAATCCAAAGTA
>JARHVA010008328.1:380000-511082 GCA_037957365.1 Torreya grandis
GTGTGATGTGTGATTGCTTGACTCGTGTGATCACTTTACCAATGCCATTCATTTATTTGATGATCCTAGATGTAACTCTTAAATTTTATTATTTTTTATCACAATACTCAGTACCCCCAAAAAATAAAGGGCGCTCCTCTAATTTAGTGTTTTGTAGTAGTTTTTCTACAGTTTTTTTTGTATTGATATTTTTATTAGACAAAGACCAAAATGAAATTTGAAATTGTGTGGATGTAACAGTTACATTTTACGTCACCATTCCTCTTGTTTAAATGTGATCATTATTTATTTTGAATGTTTTTTTATTTTTTGAAATAATTTTGTATATTAGCAATCCATATAAATCGAGAACAAGCATGTGTTTTTTTGGAGGTACTATAGAAAATAATAATATTGAGATTCAGACAAAAATATATTTATTTTGAAATGTAATAGTGAATTTAAAATAAATAAGAATAAAAATTAAATAAAATTGAAAAAATATAATGAAATGTAATAGTGGATTGAAAATAATTGAAAATAACAATTAAAAATATATATATTTAAGCCTTTAATTATAGTCTATACAAACACATTAAAAATAAGAAGTATAAAAATCTATAAAACTATATGATAAGAAATCAAAGAAGGTTTATCAAGTAATGATTGGTTTGTAATACCTTATTATGAGCCAATAGTGGTAATTAATTGTATTTGCTTAGATGTACTTGATGTTCACTCACCACCAATTGCATAGCCTCGTGATAATCATATGAGAATTTAGTCATGCCATCATGTTGTTTAATAGAGAAACTTGTATCTATTTGAATTAAAATCATTCTAAGATTTAATTATTCATTTAAGACCATATTTGATTTTAATGGCTCTATTAATTCTAGAAATAATCATACAATAATTTTTTTATCAATATATGTGGGATTATTTTGTAAGAGGAATCCACCTTTATTTTTGGAGACTAGTATATTCACGTAGATTTGTCATCATATATTTGTAGTAACTTTCTAGCATCATCTCCTAATTTATATTTTCAACTATGCTATTAATGAAGTTATTTTTAAATTTTTAGTTACTTACATTGCATTTGTCTCACCTTAAAGGATTATAACATGCAATTATTTTATATTGTATCTACCAATCATGTGCTCCAAAAAATACAATTATCTCTCAAAATTAAATGGGCGCTTTAATAAAAAAATCCTAATATATTTTGGGCACACAATATTCATGGTCTCTGTGTGTGACCAGTCAATTTCTATGGCCACCTCTTCATCAACTATGGTTTTTATGTTTTGAACACCATATATTCCATAAATAATTGATAGTAATTGAAATCCACATTTGTCATTTGGAATTATATAACATCCTTCATAAATGCTTTCATTCATGTTTTTATATCTTTCCATGTGGATGTTAACACCTTTATGAAAAAATGCACTTCAACAACTAGGAAAAAAACATGCAAAAAAAATCATTGCACTAGAACCAATGTAGGAGAGCATATATATAATATAACTTTGTGTAAAATTCATTAAAATTTTATATAAGTCATAAATAAAAACCTATTGAATAAGAGGAGGAAGATGTTATTTTAATATTTTCAAAGTTTTTCTTAATTGAAATAGAAAATAAAATTGACATATGAACTCATAAGTATCTTTATCCTTTACTTGGGTACTAATAGTGAAAGGTGATATATACATTTTCAAAAGCTTCTTAACATCCTTTGAAATTTTGTTTATTCTTATATTTTTATTCGTATCCATTTTCCTATTTCAATAGTTTTATTTTACTTTTTCCCTTATCATCTCTAAAATCCTTAAAAAATGACAAAATTAACTTTCATTAATATCAAAAAAAAACCACAACATTGGATGTAGTGTATCCTATAAAAGTTAGGTCTTCTAGAATTCACAATTTGATATATTCTATTGTTGGTCCTCCTTTTTTTAACTTACCTAATAGATCATACCAACTTGACACAATTTAGTGCATGGTAGTCATGCAAATGATTTCCCTTTTTGAAATCGTTAGCACCAGTTGGAAGAATCTTTAGTGATCTTGCATCAATTGGTAGGTAGTTGCTTAGTGCCTAGGTTTGAAGGAGAATCTCATTGAGTTCTTACACATGGTAGTTGGAGGGTGCAGGTGTTAAGAGTAGTAGAGCTAGTGGTATAACAACCCCTAGTGATAGGTCAACATCCATCATGAACCCATCCCACCTGGTAAGAAGATGCTCCTTCACCTATTTAAATGAGCTTGAACCTAAAGACAAGGAAAGATTAATGGTAGTGAATATCTATTAAAATTAAAGCTAAAATTAGTATTTTGTAATTTGTATGAACTAGGTTAGTATTACGAATGTATAACCCAAGCTTGCTTGTGAGCCACTAGGCATTAGTAGTGTCAAAGATGAGCATATGTTTTATTCTTATGACCTAAACTTTGGATGTTAAAACTATAAATCAATGAACAATGTTATTAGATCAATGGAGTGTTGATTCTTTTTATGTAGTTAACACTATTGTATGTTGTGACTTTAGTTTTATAGGAATAACGATATAGTTTCTATGCTTTAAATGTATTATGGTATAAGGGTCCATCCCATGTCACTAATGGCATTATTATTTCATAAAGTGACTTCAACATACCTATGAAATAGATTAAGTGTTTAAACTAACATGTGTTAATGACTTAAGACCCATGCCTAGAGTGCTAACTTGAAGAATGAACACTTGAACATAAGCCACCCCCATGACTTGGCTAAGCACCTAAATGACTATTGCCTCATTAACCTCATAGTTTGTGCTATTAAAAGCTATGTCTAGGTAGATATGAACTTTCTTAAAAAGACTTATGCCCTTGAATAGGCTAGCACCTATCAATCTTACCTAGAATGGCCTTGTGCCGATCAATCACCTATGCCATGCTACAAATGACCAAGTTTCATTGAGACCAAAGTTGTGCCATGTTTCAACTAGCCCAATGTGGGCCCAGTCCCTTCACTATTGCATTTTGGGTGAGCATACAAGGCTTGCACCTTATGTGAAAATGATGCCAGCACAGTAGTGTGATAAATGTTGTGCACCATAAACCCTATTATGTTCATGCCTAGTTATACCAAGTATAGAACTAACTTGGCTTGACTATTAAGTGCATGACTAAGCACAAAAGATAAACAAAAGACTTTTATATAACATTTTGGCTCCATTACTGGGACCTGTGTTGAATTCTATTATTGTAATGGTGCAATAGAATGATGCTTTAATTGTTGCTCAAGAATATTAATCACTGGCTATAATAAGTGGAAGATAGTTTCATGTAGAGACATCTAACATGCCAAGGATAGAAGCCAAGAGAATGGGTATAAGCCAAACTATATGATGATTTATATGAGGTG
The DNA here is from genome assembly GCA_037957365.1 of Torreya grandis. NCBI lineage: Eukaryota > Viridiplantae > Streptophyta > Pinopsida > Cupressales > Taxaceae > Torreya > Torreya grandis. Next base: position 383,398 of record JARHVA010008328.1, read on the forward strand.
TTATTTTGTGAACTACTTGAGTATGTGTACTGGTGGTTGGTTTCTTATACCACCTCTATAAGATGAATCTACAACTAGTGCCTCAATTGGACTAAGGAGTGCATAGAGAGACTTGAGAGCCTAGATGGTGTTTGGACACATGTTGTGGACAAGTGGTGGAGCACCATGTTGAACAGCTACATATTGAAATTCATAATATCAAACTTCTCTTACCTTGAAGAAGTAAATTATGAGTTCTTTCATGAACCAAGGAGTACATTCATAAGAGGGCTTGACACCAAACTAAAGAAATTACTGGTGGATTATGGTATTAAAACCATAAGGGTGGAAGGCTAAAATCCTTTCATGTATGAGCAAGCATAGAAAGTGAGAATGGGAAGCGTAGGTGAGGCAAAAATGGAAATAGATGAGTAAATTGACACCCAATAGCTCTGAAGATAGATCTATAATAAGTGAAGGTATAGGTTGATATAGGATTTGGAACCTAAAAGTGCCAAGAGGACCCATAGTGAGCAAGAAGGACATGGGGAAGGATCCCTTGAATTGTAACAGTGCAATGAGAGAGATGAGGAAGTAAGAGATTGAGCTCAGTAGTTGGGTATAAAATGACTTGGGTTCTTATAATATGTGATAAATAAGGATGCACCAAAATCACCTACTCCTTTTGAACTTGAAGTGCAATCTCATGCACTAGATTCTCCACCAAAAGATAGAAGAATGATAATTGACCCTATAATCAACATTGAATTTGATAGACTTTAAGATTTGAACCAAGAATTTGTAATCAAACAAATGATACCTTATGATTAATTAAACTAGAATACCATAAGACCAATGGTCACCAACCTAGGAATCTAGAACATAAGCACAATCATTCCTGTTCAAAATATGTCAACTACACCAACTAGGAAACAACCCATAGGAAGTGGTCAAACACCATAAGTGAGTAACACCATACCATCGAGCTTGGTAATGTAACTACACTAATAAGGTTAGTGTTCAACCCTACACCTAGAGGTATTGTAGGACCACTTCCAATATAGACACTAGGGGAAAATACTTTAGACTCCAACACCACCCCTTCAATAGATTCATTATGAAATGGTGATGCACTTTCATGAGTATCATGGCATAGAAAATGCCATAGATTATGTACTTAAGTATGAAATTCAATGGCATGATCTAGGTATTATCCAATTAGAATGCAAGGAAACTCAGTTCACAACCACCTTGTTGTATCACTCCCATACTTGGTATCATAAATTTGATCCAAACCAGGCTATAGTTGATTAGGATATATTTCAGGAGGCCTTCTTGAAGTAATTTAATATTCCTAATTTTTAGCAATAGAGCATCATGATACTCAAAGAAATTAGTGAAGGTCTATCCAAGAGCATGTGCCTATATGACACATAATTTAGTACCTCTTTTCTAAGCTTCCATATGATATCCAACCCTTCTAACATGTACAATGGTTTGTTGGGGGCTTATTAGTACCTTTTAGAAGAGCATTGTCTATGAAGACATTCACAGACCCCCATGAAGTGCTTAAAGTCATGATTTAGGCTAAGGTAGTAGGCAACAATAACACTAGAATTAGCCTATTTATGGAGGTACAGATCATGTCAATGGCCTCCTAGTTGTAGAAGTTAAATTTTGGCTCGATGCATGACACTCATAGTAGATTATGGTATATTGACTATGAGATGGAGGGGCATAATAAGAATAATTTTCCACATAGAAAAGTCTACACCTTATTAATTTGTGAATTTTTTCATGGGCTACATGACTCTTGAAACTATACCCTATTACAACATTTAAGTCAAGTAAGAACTATCATTTATTGCAAGATGTGAAATGCCTATACTCATACAATAATAGATTATTGATTTATTAATGAGATGTACTAAAATATGGAAAGAGGCACGAGGTAGGCAACAACCATAACTAGTGGGTAGGTAGGCCAAGGAAACAAAGGTTATGGCCAGTAAAATGCTAGTTATGGAAATCAATAAGGGATGCATGGGTAAGGTGGAGGACATGGTAGAGTAAGATTCCCATGTGATCATGTTATAAATGTAGGTAAATCAAGCATTATCAACATGACTTCCCCATGCACCCAATGTGTGGGTATTTTTAGGGACCACATGTGATTGAGGATTACCTAGACTTGTATAAAATTTTGACTAAAGGTTAGCCTAGCATAGGTAAGGTTATTTTCATGGTTAGGCATGAGAAAAAAGAAGAAAAATGGGCTCCTAAACTACAATAAACTCATAAGGAACCACCTAAGATTTAGACAATAACTCAGAGTGGGTTCAACACTTAGCCACCTATTACATCAATAAAATAACTACACTTAGAGTATAGTGATCCAAGCTACATCAAGCATATAGCATGACCTAAGCCAAGATCTACACCCTACCCTAACTTGACATGATATAAGGATGTCCTAAAATAATCCATTAGTGTAATATAAAATTTACAAGGAGAGCTCCAATTGGCTATGGATCTAGAGGTGCAAGAAAGTGCCTCACATAATAAAAAAGATAGCTAAGAGGTTAAATTTCAAGATTTGAAAAAGATCTTGTGACTCATACAAACTGAGGGAATGTTTCCCCTACTAAAGAAATTGCTTATAGAGTACATAGGGAAGCAACCAAAGGAAGAGGCCATGCCTCAAATGATTAAAGTTACTTCACTATGTATAGAGAGGGTGGATAAAGTAAGGTACACTCAAAATGTAGAGTATAACCAATAAATACTAATAAATTCCACCATTTATGGATGGTCTATTTGTGAAGTCCTTGTGGATATGAGCATTGAGGTTAACATTCTAACCAAAACCACCTAGGAGAAGATGGGATGACCACCCTTGAAATCATCCCCACATATATTGTTTATGGCCAATAAAACCTGAGTGTAACCTATCAAGATCTTAAAGGGAAACATTATAGATATCATGGGTGTCAATTTCTATGTTGAATTTGAGGTAATTGAATTGGTAGAGCAAGATAACTATCCAATGCTTTTAGGTAGGCCATGGTGCTATGCTAACAATGTGGATATGTGCTTCATGAAACACTACGTGAATTTTGAGAATAGAAGAGAGAGGGCGGTGATCCCCCTATCAAGTGATAAAGGTCCCCCATATGTGGAGAGTGTTGATCTCAAAGATGAGATCAATCACATTTATAACATCATGGCATGAGGTGTCAATAAGCTTAACCCAAGTGACCAAGGAGTAATCAAATAAGAGGATGGACAATCAAGGTTTGATATAATAGATATAGCCTATGAATGATGGGTCAAAGAGGATTATGAAGTGACTGACTAAAGGTACCACTTAGTGTAGATAATTGAGCCAAGATAATGGGACTAATTAAGGTGGAGCACACATAGAAGATATGGGTTCCCCATGCCAAAAAGATGGTGAAAAGAGTGTTTTGGTTGAGTAAAGGGAATCTTGTATCACTCCCAAAATATGGATAGAGCCAACCTATATAAACTTATGTCCATGACATTGAAGCATGCATTCCTAAGGAAATAGATAAAATGGATGCACTAGTGCATACCCTAAAGAGTACCGTTACTTTTTGGTGGGCAGTACAAAGATATAGCCTACCAACATGGAAAGATGTGATGGAAAAAATATTTAGAAGGTTTAGAAGGAGTAATGAGGACTTGTAAATACTTGTTTACTCAAGCAATTCTAACCTAATCATGCATGTGTGCTTGTGTGAAGAGATCTAGACTGTCTATGACAAGAATACACCTAGAAGCCTATGGGTGCATGCCTTCTATAGGAATTTGAAAACATAGGTATGAGCATGGTACATTATAAATGAAATGTTCCATGAGATAGGAAACTAATAAGTACTCAATGAGAGATTCATACACACCTTTTCCTTATTTTCATAGAGCTACTAGAGCCACTACAAGTCATTCATAGGGTAGTATTTGAGGACACTACCATCCTAGAAGAACACCTTAGAGACATGTTTTGGGAGAAATTACTAGTGATCCTAATGTTCTTTGAAGAATAGGCACTCAATAGTGACTCCAATGAAGAGGATGATGAGACCTAAAAGGAGCATAATTATAGGTCTCTAACATGGAGACAAAAACCCATGTGCCTTGTAGATGATAGTGCCCTGAATGAAGAAGACCCAAACCATCTTTGAATTGACACAACTAGGGGGATAATGCAATTTAAAGACTCTCATTATGAGAGGAATGAACTCTACCATATGCCACTCAATACCACTAAATTAGACATCAATGTAGAAGGTGAGCTAAAAATTACCACTATAGGTGCTTACTAGTTTGAGGCTAAGCTGGCACAAATCATATACCTCCTAAAGTAAATTTAGGACTTATTCCCATATAACTATTAGGATTTGAATGTCACCCATACTTCCCTTGGTAAAATTATAATCAAGTTAGTGGATGATGTGAGGCCTATCAAGAAGCAGCCATATAGAATGAAACCCAAGCTCTATGGTAAGGTAAAAATATAGATAGACAAAATGTTGGTTGTGGGCATCATCTACCCTATCCAAGTGTTTTAATGGGTGAGCCTAATTATCATAAGCATTAATAATTATGGGCATATATGGATTTATGTAAACTATTGACTTTTAAATACTGCCTACATCACTAACCCATTTTCGACCCCATTCATTGATGACGTCCTAGATAGAGTCACAAGTTACAAAATCTATACTTTTACCAATGGTTTCTTAGGCTACCATCAAGTATAGATTGAGGAAGATAAGCCCAAAACAACCTTTGCAATTGAATGGGGTTGTTTCACTTATAATTTGATGCCCTTTAGACTCAAGAATGTACCAATCATATTCTCTAAGGTAATGATCATTGCTTTCAAGGACTTCATCCATAGGTTCTACCAAGTCTATCTCAATGACTAGACCATATATGGCCTTATCAAGGATCACTATGATAATTTGTGCATCATGTTTGAGAGGTGAAGGTAGATCCAAATTTTTCTAAACCTAAAGAAGTGAATCTTCATAACCCCCTTTAGCATATTTCTTAGGCACATCATCTACAAGGATAGTTTTCTCATTAACCCTGCAAAGATAGCCATCATAATTCAAATACAAACTCTCTCCATGTATAAAGATGTTTGTGCCTTTTTAGGCTATTATTGCTACTACAAGAATTTTATATGGAGCTATGTAAAGATCATATCACCTCTAGAGGAGAGCTTTCACAAAGATGGCCCATTTTAATAGGGAGAGGTATAAGAGGAGGATTTTGAAACATTGAAGCTAAAGTTGGTTAGAGCACCAATTCTACAATTTCTAGACTAAACTACTCCTTCCATATCCATTTTGATGCTTCAGGATCTATAATTGGTGCCATATTGGTGCAACTAGGTGAGGGCAAAATGGACCACCCCCTTTCCTTTACATGTAGGAAATTGACACAAGTGGAATAGAATTACACTACCACTAAGCATGAGGCACTGGCAATGGTTTATGCCTTACATAAGTTTAGGAAATATTTATTGGTGATTCCATTCATCTTTTTCACTAATCATGAGGTGCTCAAGTACCTAATGAACAAGCCTATTTTACATGGGTGGATATGCATATGGATAGTTATATTCCAAGAATTCTAGTTCTCTATTATCATTAAACCTAGAAAGAAAAATTTTTGGGCCAAAGCATTTGTCTTGCATTAATTTTAGTGATGCGATAACACTAATTGAGGATGACATGCCAGATGCATAACTATATAAAGTCCATCACATTCCTAAAGATTTAGAAAATATTTATGCCTTCCTAATGTTTGGGTTTGCACCCTAGGTCATGTCAAATAAATTGAATATACAACTTTTAGTTCATGTTTCCCCCTTCTAACTCATTGAGGGAGAGTTATATAAATTAGGTAGAGATGAATTCTTGCACCAGTGTGCTCTAGAACATGAAAGGAACTCCATCTTATAAAAAGTACATGATGGAATTATAGAAGGCCATTACACTGGAGATGTAATGATGTGAAAAATTTTATAGTTAGGTTTGTGGTGGCCAAGCCTATTCTAAGATGTAAAGGATTGTGTCAAGGCATGTGACATATGCCATCACATTGAGAATCCCAACCATTGGGATGAGATGACTCTCATCCCCATTTTTCTTAGGCACCATTTGAGAAATGGGCATTGATTTTATTGAACCAATAACTCTCCCAACATGGTGTATAGGTGCATGGTATATCTTAGTGGCCACTATCTATTTTACTAAATGGGTTGAAGCCACACTGATAAAAGATTAAATAGCTATGACAATTTCATGCTTCATTTGGGAGAACATAATAAGTTGATATGGGTTCCCATTAAGCCTAACTAGTGATAGGGGAACTCATTTCATTAACGAGGTGGTGCACATCCTCTTAACTGAATACATGGTGGTACACCACAAGACCACCCCATATCATCCATAGACAAATGACATAGTTGAAGCCTTTAACAATATTTTGAGAATGTGCCTAACAAATATATGTGACATTGGTCATAAGTATTGGGATGATCACATTTCATCAATACTATGGGCATATCACATGACATATAAGCACTTAAACAAAGCTACACCCTTTCAACTAGTGTTTGGCATTGAAGCAGTTCTCCCCATAGAATTCATGGTTCCATCCTTATGCATTGCATGGATAGGTCACTTAGATGACCATGAAACTTTAAGAACAAGATTGGAAGACATGGAGCATCTAGATGAAAAGTGTGTCCAAGCAAGATAAATTCATCAAATCAAAAAGTTATGTTGGAAGCTCTGGCATGACAAGCACATTAAGCATAAAGAGATGACTAAAGGAACATTGGTGCTACTCTATGACTTGAAGTACGTTAATCACCTAGGCAAACTAAAAATAAGTTGGATGGGCCCCTACATCATCCACCACATATTAGAGGTAGGTACATGTAAGTTACCCATGTTATCTATTAAAATGCTCCCAAGGCATTTTAATGATGACCGATTAAAGCCATATCTATATTAGGATGGTTCTTAGGCCATAAGAACATTGACTTCTTGGTCATTAGTTAGTTGGAGTTGAGCTGACTAGAAGATAGTTTGGTGTAAACCAAACTACTCTCTTTAATTTTATTTTTGTTTCTTGTATAAGTAAAGAGGCAATAAGTAACACACGGTGGCCATAAGGTCTTATCTACTATCACTTCATGCATAATTTTATCTAGGTGAATCGATCACTTTCACTTTTTGAGCACATGAGGCCATGACACCTAAGTTATGGGCATGCAAATCTAACCCAACTCTAGTGAATTTACCTAGCCTTTCATGCATAATTCTTATTGGGTGAGTTCAGCACTTGCACCATCTAAGTGCATAAGACCAAACATCTAAGTTATGGGTACATAAGGCTTACAAGACACAAGCAAAAAATGAAAAAGATCCATGTGTGTAATGTGAGCATTATAGAGCTCTTAGAAGCCTAAGAACAAACTACTCTCACACTGTTGTGCATAAAACCAATTAGGTGAGTCAAGCCCATTTACTTTCTAAGCACCTAGGGCCAAATGCCTAAGTTTATAGGTATAATAAAGTCACCATAATTTGAATATTTTAGAATAAAAGGATACCATACACAAATTCAAGTATAACCTTGCACTATAGTTTGAAATGGGTGCATCAAATGATCCCACGTCAAAAACTAGAGGACAAGGTAAAGATACTCAACAAGGTTGGGCACAAGAAATAAAGTGAAGATACATAATCTAACAGTACGTAAGAAACCCAAGAGAGAAAATAAATCACTAGAGGTCCAATTAAAGGTATTTATATGGGGTAAGATAGGTCAAGGTAAGATGATGTACAAAAATTTGACCAAGATAAAGAAATACGCTTGAAATAGAAGAACAACTATTAAAAGAAAGTGGAACTGAGGATGCTAAATCATGCACATGTGAGGAATTGCACCCAAGTTTCCACAAGGAAGGTGAAGGTCACAACAAGTAAATAAGCATAGGAGAAATCATCTAAGACAACTAGCATCCACCTAAATTTAAGTGAGAAATGACCATTTGAATTTAGCATCACTTCACCAAATTATTGTTAGGGAGTATTTAATGAAGTAGTGGTGGAAGCACAAAGATATGTAATTAATGCATTTATGATAAATAATTTTTTAGGATTTCATATATTTTTTTGCATTTTATAATAAAATGAGGTGCCTACGCCATAAATCCTACATTAATGATGGTATCTGACAAATAAGGGTATAAAATGGCAAATGATAGACTTGCTTATGTTACAAAGTTTAAACTAATTCAAGACTTAGAGAAAACCTAAGCAAGAAACTAAAGAACCAAAGGTAAAAAAACCTATCATAGCATGAATTTGAGAACTTCAAGAACCTAGAGTAAAATGATAGCATACTAAGGAGGATTGCATTTATAGTAAGGCCAATTTAAAGAGGTGTAGAGAGACATTTATGCATTAGATAGTGGGAGTAAAAAGTTGTCACCTTGGCTACCATTAATGGCCAATGAAGCTCAAGAATTGAGGGTATCATTATAGATCCTACATCTATAGATGTGTCAACCACCATTCGATGCTTTAACAAACCATGCCTACCAAGGTTTAACATAATTAGATTTAATATGGTGAAGAAATGAAAGGAATCAAGATATATAAAGGTGCAATAGGAACCAAAGTGGGTTAATATTGTGGAAGAAATGATAGCCACCAAAACTAAAACATAGCTAGTTAAAGTAGTTAGCATCATGGAAGTTAACACTGAGGTGATAAAAAAGATATCATATTAGTTCATGCAATTTCTTAAATAAGTTATAGTAGGGGAAAGTTGGCATTCATTTGCACACATCTTTTAGGTAAAGGAATATAACAACTATATGTCAAGTTACTTCCAAGACTTAGCACAAGATTGTATGGTAGGCAAAAGGTTTAAGATGGCACAAGGTGATGCCCTATTCAATGTCTCAATTTGAGACAAGTTGATAACTTTCATCACAACTCAACTCTATGAGTTACCCTGCTTTAGAAATCTAGAGGAATTTGTATAGTTCCTACTCTCACATGTCCATGAGGATCGCATATATTTTATAGGTAGGTACATGAAGATTTTGGTGTATTTAATTAAGAGAATAACTAGGCTCCCAGATGCTAGTAAAGACATCCATCAAATGATGGATGATGATGAAGAGGTAGAGCACGTGGCTCAGTTCCTTAAATATTTCAAGGGGGGTTTCATGTTCCCCATTATGAAGTGTGAGGACCCTGACATGAGGGTGGTGACATGCCTCATGAGTTACAAACTATGCTTAGGTGGTTGATGGACTAATGTATCAAAGGCATACCTATGCCTCACATATCACATGGTGAAAGGTATGTAATTCAACATTGCAAAGTTCATCATCTAAGAGTTGGTGAAAATGCATTGGAATTCCATAACATGAATGGGACCTTTATGTGGGGGTATATCCTTATTTTAATCATCATGGAGGAACTTGGGATCCTAGATGGATATGAGGATAACATCTATATTTTCCTAGATAATAATGATTTTCCAGCATAAAAATATAGAGACTTCACTTTCCCCACATCTTTTAGTGCCAAATATAAAATTTACATGATGCAATGGTGTGAAAAATATAAAATCCTTTAGATTGGAGTGGCACATTCCTTAAGAGCTCCCTAGAAACCTTTATAAAATGATGACCTTTGTCATGATATAGAACTATTATATAGTGCAATTATTGCTTGTTAATGGAAACATGTCAAGGTGAATAAATCTCCCCTATGCCTTCTCAATAATATACTTTAAATACATGCTACGATGGATCCCCAATATGTAATAGCTAGATATTCTAGTCAAGAAATTGGATATGGAGAGGTGTAGATTATGGCACTAGTTCATTTTTGCTAATGAAAGGGCCATCAAAGATAAAGAAGATGAGTTGGATCACATTTACATCGATCCCTTCCTAAAGGTAACCATATCTAGCTTCATCCATAGGCTTTACTATGAAATGAATCTAAAAAAGAAGGTGGCCTGAGAAGAAAGTATAGCATAGAGAATCAATCCTCCTATCTAGATTGATGGTGAAGGGACCCCAGTGCCATCATAAATGAAGAAGTCTCCCTAGAGGAAGAGGGGGGAGACTTTGGAAGAAATAGAGGAGTGCTTGAAGTTAAAAATTGCATCAAGTGAAGGATCCTCTCCTTTGGCCCCATTCTAGAAGTGCATGAAATTTGTGCCAAAGACTTATCCTGATGTAAAGAAGAAGAAGGGGAAGGCACATATTCTAGTGCCCAAGATAGTTCTTTCTGATATAAAGGAGGAAGGAGAAGAAGAGGAGATGGATGAAGAAATAGTTATGAGGTGCATATATATTATGCCCAAGGAAGAAGACTCTTTATCAAGTGAAAGGACCCCGTCCCTACCACCTTGGAATGAGTTAGAAAGAAGATGATGAGATATAATAAACTTAATTATAGTAAAGTTGAGATACAAAGGGTGTAAGAGATGGAGGAGCAAAGATAAGAAATTACCAAAGGTTGAGATGTCAAAAGAGGTAATTGATATGGTTGAGGTTGAGGAGTGAAGGAAAGAAGAGGAGGAGCACAAGACATATAAGATGATGGGGAAAAAAGAAGAAAGGAAGAAAGAAGGATAAATAGGATAAGGGTCTAAAGAAGTAACACATTCAAGCATGCCAATTGAAGAAGATTTGAAGCACAAATGGGAGGATATGGGCCTAAGCAGAGAGCACATCAATGTGGTGCTAAAGTTACATTGAAAATGAGAGGCCATGAGGGCTAAGGGCATGTACCAAGCTAAAATCAATTGAAAAGAGGTCAAAGAGATATAGGTGAGAGAAATTAAATGCATAGCACAAAATGCATAGAGGAAGGTTAAAAAGGAAAGAGGAAGTAGAGATAAAGGCTAAGAAGGAGAAGGTTAAGAGGAAGGAAAAAGAGGAAAAGGTGGCCTAGGAGGAAAGGGCTAGGATGGTTAAGGAAAGAGAGAAGAATAAGGTTACCACTAGTGTAAAACCTAGAGAGGAAAATTTACTAGAAAAGGTGCCTAACACCTCCACCAAAATGGCAAAATAAGTTGTACAATAGGCACACCCTAGTCTGGAAGGGGTGCCTGAAGATAAAAAAGGTGATACTAGTGCCTTAGAAAAACTCACCAAAAAGGAAGTAGAGACCCCATTGGGGTAATAAGAGAGAAAATCTAGTGATAAGGAATCTCACACTTTAGATCCCCAATAAGAGGAGGAAATGAAAAAACAAAAAAAGTCTAGGGAATAACCCCTATGAGGAGAAAATGATGGCAAGTATATGCCAAAGAAAGAGAATAAATGGACCAAAGGGAGAAGTCCAATGAAGAACCCCTCATAGAGAGAGAATAAGAGGAAGGAGAAGAAGGCACTAGATAGAGCACCAATGCTAATGGAGAAGAGAAAGAGCTAGCAAAATAAGAGGAGTATGAGCCAAGCTATAGTGAGAAGGTATAATGGGGATTTAGCAAAGAAGATTAATTTTACATGATGGAGTACATGCACCCCAAAATTGCCACAATGATAATGCACCATCAAGTCTCTTTTGATCTTGATTTCCACATGGATGAACCTTAGTTCAAGGTTCCAAAGGAATAAATATAAAGTTCCAAGAAGCTAGAGAAGGGGCATGATTACCAACTCGTGAATCTTAGGGATATGAACCCTATAAGGTCAGCTAATGCCCTCCTCAAAATGACCTTTGAAGTGGCACACAAGAACATTATCAATGATGTTCATGCCACTAGGTGGAAAGGCATTACACTCAAAATAGAGGAGCAATTAAAGGTAACGAAGCTCAAAATCCAATAGTTGGTCAAGTGCATAGAAGAGATAGAGACATCCCTTTTGGATGGTATGGATACCTTAAAGATGAAAGAGGTTGACAAAGTTTATGCATTGGTAGAGTAGATGTTTTCCCAAATGAAGTTGACACTAGAGGAGCAAGAATACCCTTGTGAGGCCATAAAAATATAGCTAAACAAAAATATTGATGTGGTGGAAGACCTTTTTGCAAAAATAGAAGAGGGTGTAGAAGAATTAGATGAAATCTTTTTTAACTTCACCACATAAACAATGGTCATCGACACATGCCTTAAAAAGGTGAAGGAGGAAAAAGATGCCTTGATTAAACACTCTTTCATAATAATTTAGATTGATCACATGCAAGTGATGGTGTAGGTCATTGACTTAAGAACCAAGATAAAGACCCAAGAACAAGAAATGGAAACCCTCTTCTACACCTTTCAAACAAAGGTGAGTGAGCAAGGGGATATTCTAGATGGTAGGGTAAGGTGAGCAAGGGAAAAGATTTAAGTCTTAAAAAAATAATTGGAAATCATGGACATGCTCACCCTCAAGGTTGTATCAATTGAAATACAAGATTTTATTATAGAGATTAATCTCATTCTCTAGGGCTTCAAAAACTTTAAGGTAGAGCAAGAGTAGGGTGCACTCAAATTTTACGCACCAAAGGCACTAAAAGACTAGTCCAAGGTGGACTATTAATTTTATATGGGGTAATGTTGGACCCAATTTTTGTAACTTACATAGTGGACTATGCCAACTCAACACAACTTGGTGCATGGAAATCATGAAAATGATTGCCCTTTTTGAAACTATTAGCACTAACTAGAAGAATCTTTGACAATATTATGCTAGCTAGTAGGTAGTTGCTTAGTGCCTAGGCATGAAGGATAATATTATTGAGTGATTTCACATGGTAGCTGGAGGGAATGGGTGTTAAACTAGTGGAGATAATGGCATAAAAACCCCCAGTGACATCTCAGCATCCATCATCACCCATCCCATTGGGCAAGAAGATGTTCCTCTACTTATTTAAATCAGATTAACCCTAAAGACAAAGAGGTGATTAATGGTAGTGAAGATATACTAAAATTTAGAGCCGATCATAGTATTTTATAATTTATATGAACTAGGTTGGCATTTAGAATGTATAACCTAAGATCACCTATGAGCTACTGGGCATGAGTAGTGTCAAAGATGAACATATGCTCTATTTTCATGTCCTAAACTTTGTATGTTGAAACTTTAAATCAATCAATAATGTTATTGGAGCAATAGAGTGTTGATTATTTCTATGTATTTAATGTTATTTTATGATTGGAAGTAGTTTTATAAGAATAATTATCTAGTTTATATTCTTTGAATGTATTATGGTATATGGGTTCATCCCAAGTCACTAATGGCATTATTGTGTCATAAAGTGAATTCAACATACCTATAAAATAGAATAAGTGTTGAAACAAGCATGCACCAAGGAATTATGACCCATGACTAGAGTGCTAAATATAATAATGATCACTTGAACATAAGCCACCCCTATGACTCAGCTAAGCACCTAAATGACCATTACCTCATTAATCCCATAGTTTATGCCATTAAGACTTATGTCTAGCCAAATATGAACTTGCTTAAAAATACTCATGCCCTTGAATAAGATAGTACCTATCAATATTACCTAAAATATTCGTGTGCTAATAGACCACTTAAGCCATGTTACAAATTACCAAGTCCCATTAAGACTAAAATTGCACCATATTTCAACTAGCCTAATGCAGACCTAGTCCCTTCGCTATTGCACTTTGAATGAGCACACAAGGCTTTCGCCTTGTGTGAAAATGCTGTCAATATAGTAGTGTGATAAATTTTGTACATCATAGACCCTACTATGCTTGCACTTAGCTATACCAAGTATAGAACTGGCTTGGCTTGACTACTAAGTGCATGACTAAGCACAAAAGCTAAACAAGAGACTTTTCTACAACATCTATAATTTTTACCTTGGTAATTATTATCTTACAATATGCATATAATGTTTTTGCTTTGAAACTAGGTTAAATGGTGGTTCTTAACCAAACTTATTAATTTATAACTTTATCTACAAGTATGGATAGCTCATCTACATACATACCCATTGTTTCTTTAAATAAATTGGATATTAGACTATCAAGTGAAATTGTATTGAAACATGGATCACAATATTTTTTCATATAACACACAAGCCAACCATTTTTGTATAGATTAAAAAACACCCATTTTTTCAATATACTTTTTATAAGGAGAAGAAATGACAACTTATAATTCAATTTATCTAATTTTTATTTTCAAAAAAAAATTAGGATCTCTTTTTCAAAGGCCTAAATCACAACATGAAAATATGGGGTTTTAATTTTTTATTCAAACATATCTAAAAATAAATTTCTTAGTTCTAGTTTAATTGAATCATAAATTTTAAATGCCTTCTAGTTATATACATTTTCATGGCTAGTACTAGGGTGTTAAGGTGTTTTCTCTACGATTTAGGTTGACCTTACTTTGTACAACTGGTCAAAAAAAAATTATTTGAACCATATCTTATTTTCCATTTCTTATTTACAGATACTAATTATTTTATCCTTTTTGGCCTTAGTAAATATAATATAATAGAACCTCCATTTAATTAAACTATGATTTTATAGGATAATTTTTGAGATTTAATGGTATGTTGTCCATTGATAATGTAGAAATGAGTCTCAAGATCCTAAAATTCTTAATCAAAATCTACATTTATGATTTCATTAGTTGTTTTCTTAAATTGAAGTAACATTGCATCCCTTTAAAGAGGGACTGGGTTAAATAAATTTGAGCTAACTAGTTGATCAACACTTGCTCTATCAAGAGATTAGTGCTAGTATTTGGAAGGTGCCTAGTGACAATGCTCATCTCCAATATTGAATGATTTTTAAATGAAAAAAAAGTTGAATATTTTTAATTTACTGAAGACTAACTCTTTTTAAACTCTTATTCACTATGTATCAAGGTAATCCTTTCCTGTGTTAAGTGTTTTAACTCACATAACTATGATATTGAAGTATCATTTTACAAGATGGCTAAGTTTTGCCTCTTTATAAAAGTAAACATCTTTTCACGAAATGTTATTTTTACAAAAAATTATCCATATTAAAGTGGAAGGAAATATATAAAGTAAATCCATATTGGTAAATTTTATTGAATGCAGTTACAATCCAATTGAAAGTATTTTGACTATTTTATAAATTATTGTCAACATCTATATAAATTTTTATTTTTTAACCATAGGAATAGAAAGAGTCCATTTGGTGATTTTCAGAAAAAATCATTTGAATAATTTGGCATAATATTTTAGGGTTATTTATATGTTCCACTTGAACATAAACTAAATCATCAAAAATATCTTTCATGCTTAATATAATTATAATTTCTCCATATGTCCCTAATATTAAATGAAATGACCAAAATTCATTATGGTAGTTATCTGGGTAAAATATATCCATAAACCACTCCTCATATATTATATTTTATTCAATTGAACCATATATGAATGTATTATCTTTGTAGAAGGTATGGCCAATTAGAGCCATCTTTTCCTATAATTAAATAATTTATTACTTAAGTTAAATAAAAATATAATAATAATTTGTTAAAAACATTGAGAAAAAAGTATTGAAAATGGGTTGATTTTCTATAAGGTGTGTTTGAGTTGTGGTTTTTCATGTAGACTTATCTCATTTATAGATAATATTGGCCTAATATTTCAGATCACTAAATACAAAGGGTAAATAATAACCATAGATGACTATCCTATCTTTGAGGTGAAAATAACATCCTTAAGCTAACCACTTACTAATGCACCACTAAAAATAGATAGTTGAAGGATTTATATGGATAAGATTCAAAAATAACAATGGGGTGTTGAGATATACTTGAAGGTACATGGAAAATCAATTTCATATACAATGTTATTTAACAATTTGAGTATAGGTTCATAACGCATCACTTAATAGATAATAGGTAAAAATAATATTCGATTAGGTTAGAACTATAGCTATCTATGAATTTTAAAATTGTCACAATATAATTTTTACCTAATTTCAAAAAGTGACAACAAAAACTAATTGAAAAAAATGATAAAAAACTAATAAATTGGAATGTAGTACTCAAAAATAGTATTTTTTTTATAACGATATACTAAAAACTCATTATATAAATATTTTTCAATAATGAAATATTCATGTGATAGATAAATAATTGTAATTTTATGATAAAACTTCTTTAAAATTATATTAAATCTATGTTGGAACATATTGATATAGGAAATAAATCTAATTTAAAAATCTATAGCAAATATGTTTTACCTAAGTGACAACAAAAACTAATTGTAAAATAGATAACAAATAAATTTGAATATAGTATTGGAAACAAATATTTTTTAATAAAAATATATTAGAAATCATATCAATGTTACAATAGTACCCTATGTATGTGATAAATGAAAACCTAAAATATTATGGTATCACTTAATGATAATTATATTAAATTTATGTTGGATAATGTTTCTATAGGATATAATTAATTATTCATGGAAAATTTATTTTAAATTGGGCCAAAATATTCCAAATTGACATATAGATTTATAATTGGGTTGTAATTGGTTCTAATCCTACATTGGTAATTGGTTTAAATCCTACATTGACAAGAGTTATGTGAGAAGAGTGGAATAAATTTTAGAGTGGGAAACCACCCACTCAAAATGTTTATAACTGGTGACCACCCATTTCACTGAAAATTAAAATTCAAGCCAAAATACCAAAATCGTTTGGTATACCATCTTCAAAGCATAAATAGAATTGTGCATTATTTGATGAAATTCATTTTTTTTTTAAATTAATGAAAAAGGTATAATTTCATGGATAATAAATTGATTGAAACTTATTTTCACTATGCCTAAAATGGATCAGATGCATTTTGAAACTTCTTTGTTGGTAGCTTTAAAATTTATATGAAATATAAATTAAACCTGCAATAGTTTTTAGAGTGGGTGGCCACCCCTTCAAATGTAAATGTATGCACACTAATTGTTTCAAAAAATGTTTGAATGAGATGTACTCAACTGTAGTGGGTGAAGAATGTAAATACTTAAATATTATAATTGATGCCTATTTTCACTATGCTTACAATGGATCACATGTATTGTTTAACTTATTTTTTGGTGTCTCTAAATTTCATATTAAAAAAATTAATCCTTTGGTACTTAACAGTGTGTGGGGCCACCCACTTAAAATATTTAGACTGGACACTAACCGTTTTATTGTAAATGTATTAAAAATATGGAATCATATAGTAGGCATGTGAATTGTTTGATAAAATGTATGAATGAGATGCTTTCTCATGGAATGCAATGATTTTAGGATAATGTTTTGTGTTTTATTTTCAATCATCCATGCCAATATAATTTATGGGGGGGTGTAAATAATTTAATATCAAGATTGACACTTATTTTCACTATGATTATAATATATAACATGTATGGTTGAACTTATTTTTTTATCTCTAAACTTCATATTAAAAATAAATTTAACCTAGAATAATTTTTAGACTAGGTGGTCACTCACTAAATTTTTTTAGACTAGTTAGAAGCCCATTCTATTGTAAATGTATGAATAATATGGAAGAGACTAGGTGGTATCCCACTCAAAAATTTTAGACTAGAT
This sequence comes from Torreya grandis, assembly GCA_037957365.1. Taxonomy (NCBI): domain Eukaryota; kingdom Viridiplantae; phylum Streptophyta; class Pinopsida; order Cupressales; family Taxaceae; genus Torreya; species Torreya grandis. The sequence continues at coordinate 401,011 of JARHVA010008328.1, forward strand.
GAAAATCCATTTTATAATTAATGTATGCAAAATGTGGAGTCATACAAAAGGCATGAAAATTATTTAACAAAATGTATGAATGAGATGATCACTCGTGGATTGCAATGATTACAATATTTTTTTTCTTTTTATAATCAACCATGCCACTATAGTGGAAAAGGCGTATATATACTTTAATAACATGATTGACACTTATCTTCTATATTCTTACAATGGATCACATGTATGGTTGAACCTATTTGTTGGTAGTTATAATATTCATATTGAGAAATAATTTAACTTGTAGTAGTTTTTAGACTAGGAAATCACCCACTCAAAATGTTTACAATGTGGGCCACCCATTCCATTGTAAGTGTATACAAGATGTGTAATTATGAATGAGATATAGTCTCATAAATGCAAATATTGTAAGTTATATTCAATAGAGCAATAAAAAACTTATTTTCACTATGCATAAAATAGATCAAATGTTTAGTTGAACCTTTTTGTTGGTTTATACACTTGGCAGTCTCCTGCTCAAAACGTTTAGAGTGGGTGGCCACCCATTCTATTTTTAAGATAAGTAAAATGTGTAATTATACAATAGGGACATGAATTGTTTGACAAAATGTATGGATGAGATGCAGTCTAATGGAATGTCTTGATTGTAAGATTTTTTTTTTAATTCTATTTGTGACCAACCATGAAACAACAAGGGATGAGTGATGTAGGTACTTCAATAGGATGATTGACACTTATTTGCATTATAACTACAATGAATCACATGTATGGTTATATTTGGAAGGTAATTATGTATAAATGATTATTACATTGAATATATTGTCTAATTTATTATTAGGTTTAACATTATTAGATTTAACATATTATAATAAAATCTTTTAATATAATCTTGTAATAATAGTTTACATTTAATGTTGTAATAAATACTTATATAAAAACTTGTAATAAGTTTTAAAATTAAATTTAAATGAATTGTTTTATTATGAAACTAATATTTGGAAAGTTACTTTGTGTCTAATTTATTTTAAATTTAATATGTTGTTATAAAATATAATTTAAATGAATTTTTCAATATGAAACTAATAATTAAAAGGTGTATTATGTCTAATTTATTATTACATTTATTATATTGGAATACAATATTATAGTGTGAAACTATAATAAGAATTTATATTTAATATTATAACAAAGTCTTATATTAAAAGCTTGTACTAATTCTATTCATTTGAAGATATAGTAGTTTATATTTAATATTAAAATAAAATCTTATAATATAAATTTGGAATAATAGTTTACATGTAATACCTATATTTAATATAAAATTTTATAATATAAGATTATGATAATAGTCCACTTTTAATATTTTAATTAAACCTTATATTAAAAGATTACAATAGGTTTTAATTATTTGAAACTATAGTAGTTTACACTTAATATTATTAAAAGATTTAATATAATCTTGTAGCAATAATTTAAATTTAATATTGTAAAAAATATTTAATAATAAAAGTCAACATAATATTTTATAATTAATATTATAAAAAAAAATTTACTATAAACTTTTAATAATAAATTAAATTAAATTTTTATATTTATGCTATGTTGGCCCATATAGAAGTAATAATATTTAATATTATTTTTTATAAAATAAGTTTTATTCATTTTAATATATAATAGTTTATATTTAATAATGAAAGAAAAACTTAAAATCTATAATTTTAATAATAGCTAACATTTAATATTGTAGGTTTCTCCTAGGGGATGGAGAGGAAGAGCATGAGCGCTACCATGGTTTGATCATTTGATAGATCTTATTCTAATCTTTTCTATTTTTTTGGTTTTTTTTTCTTATTCAAAATCAATTGGAGGAAGAATATGTATACTCTTAAGGGGATCCCCCCCTAAAAACCCCCTATTTCAAAAATATTGTCATTGTAGCTTCCTCGATAGTAATAGATAAGTAAATTGATGCTTTGATGAATGCAGTGGGGAAGAAGTTACAAGGTGATTTAATTTTTTTGGGAATAATGGAGTTTTATTCCTATTTTAATTAAGTATATGTATTAATAAATTAGTATAGAATATAGCAATAATTATAGTCCTAATTTATGTAATTTTTTTTTATCTCTTTCACCTTTCTAAAAATAACAATAAATAGGAAGAAATATAACTTGGCTAGAAACAAATTGAGATGGCATATATAGAGGCTAAAAATAGTTATGCAGGACTAGGAAGGTGTTGTAAACCTGAATCTAGCTTTCATTTGATGAAAGGATAAGAGCACTAAAAGGTGGATTCTTTGGTGTTTGGTTTTATTTTTTGTTCCTATTTCTATCATCCAAACTGATCACAGAGACCTATAACTTTCTAGGTAGTTGTGTTGTGCTTGTATGAGCTTGTTTGTGAAAAATGTCAATGAAACTTGCTATGGAGCTGATTTTATCTTCAAACCCTAACCCTCTATCATGCTTGATAAAAATATATTTGAGTCACTTGAGAAAAAGGGAGGGTTAGTGTGTAATATTTAATGAACATGAAATACACACCCTTTGTGTGGATACGTTGCCTACATACCAGTACTTTAAAGAGGTATCAAGCCATATGTAGTTATTCCACCTAGCGTGCTTTGTGAAATAGTGTGATACAAATGAAAACTCTAATTTGATAGTATGTGAGCTGGCTAAGGATTAGTATGAGGATTTGAGTATGTTGGCAACTTTGTTGGGTGACTATATGTAGAGAATAGGGAAGTTTGTCTTAATGTTTTGTTTGTATTCTTAATTACTTTGTAAGTTTGGTCACCTCCCTTGTAAATGAGATTTGAGTGGGATTTTATAGGGAATAATTGGTCATGGTTCAAATGTATTCACACTAAGACAAACTAATAAAGGATAAAGATTAGATGAAAATGACCACTAGGGCTTAAAGTGAAAATGGATAGGAGTGAAAAAAATGAGACACAATGGTACCTAACACTATAGTCCAAATGGGGTGCTCCTATCCTACAAGCTCATGACCTAGGGGAACAAGATTGACATAGAGAATATAATCTGGCTAAAGTAGAATCAAGATTTATAAGGTTATAGATTATTGGTAATGAGTAAAAAGGTGTCTTAAAGGGTCAAAATAGCATGAAAAAAAGGACCTATGGATGGGGTATCACAAGACACACTCAAACTACCAATTTGGATATTTTATATAACTAAAATTGCCCCCTTCTATTCTAGTGATGTAACAAAGTGAAATACTAGGATAAAGGAAAAATAGAAAGCATACATGAACTTACCTATAAGGGTGAAGCCCATGAATATGTGTGATGTTGAGTGTGTGTAGAGAGAGAATAGCATGAAGCATAAATTTGCAAGAGAAAATAAATAGTAGGTCAATTCTTACTAGACACGCTATGTCTAAAATAAGAACATACAAAGGCTGGCTGAAAGAGAGAGGAAGAGAAAGGAATGAATACACCTCAATGAGTATGTAAACAAATACAAAATTTGTTATGATGTTGAGTGATATTGAGTGATGTTGGGTATGTGTTGTACTAAGAGTAATATCATGAACAAAGTTGAGTGCTTAATTCCCTGAGGGTGGTGTTAATGCTTCTAATTATCTCGTAGATGTTCTTCAATGTTTATGAACACTTCTCATTTTAGGATTCAAATAATCCAAGGCACGAGTTTTAGTTTGTGATAATTCTATGATGTCTATGGTGGAATAGAAGCAGAGTATGGGAACTGTCCACAATATTTATTTAATTTGGTAGTTGGGAGCCACCAAGGTCTAGATATTTGAGACAATTCAAGATCACAAGTTAATCTAAATGGATAATAATAATAATAATATTTAAACTAGGTGAGTTTTGATTTAAAAAAATAGAAAATGGAAGGGTAAAGCAGAAAAGAGAACGTGATTGCAAATTCCCGTCTCAAATATTATGACAAAGTTCTAATTTATTTGAGCATACATGAACCAATTTGTGGTGTAAAATAGTATAAACTCATATTGCATCACAAAATAGGGAGTCTTCAAAGGATATCTATAAGACACAAGTAAGAACCAAGTTTACTTTAAAAGTTTGCTACTGTAACTTGAATAGCATATGCACATCCAAATGCAGAGCAAATAAAACAAAATATGTTAAGATATTTTTAGTTAATCTAGAATTAGCACAAATTAATATCCCTATGATATAAAATGTAGAGAAATATTCAAATTTAAGACAATAACCTGCAATTGAGAGACAATATTAGCTTTCAACAAACTATTCAGACAATCTTTTTAGAAATCCTTAGTTGTAGCAAATGCTCTTTGTATATAAATTGCTCAGAGTCTCTCCCTTAAAAAATGGTAACCTTTGCCTATTTATAGGAAACATAGGTGGTATACCAGTTATCTTCTCAAAACATCCATGGTATGATAAAGACAACTATCCTTAATATAAAGATTACAATGCAAAAGGTTTTTTACACCAACTTTGACAAAGGACTAATATATGCTAACAAACTAGCATATATATTGTAAAAGAATATTTTTTATGTTACATTGGTGGTTCCCATAGGTTATAGCTTGAGGATGTTCTTTGCCTTAGTATATTTTTCTCTAATTATCTCAAAATCTACTATAGGTTTCTTTAAACAATCCTCATCTTGACCTGTCAATGTGTTAAATTCTTTGTCACTCTTGGCTTTAAGTTCCTAAATGCATTGGGCATCTAAAATTTGATTCCCTAATGTCATGATGGTATCAAGGAAGTTTTTATTATCTTTGACAGGATGGCCTTGGTTTTCCTTAATGTTTTGGATGGAGGTACTAACCCTTTTCCTAAACTCTTCATCATCTGTCAGGCCTACGACATTAGTCTCAAAAGGGTTTACTAATAGTGCCCCTAAGAGCTTCTCCATTCTTGCTATCAATCCATTATCCTCCTCCATGAAACTATTGACACTATCATACTATTTGTTCATGACCAATATGATATCTTCAATGACTCCTAAGAGGGTATGCAAATGTTTCAACTTGATGATCCTGATGCCTTAGACCTGCTTGGTGTGATGGACATTAATCAATTCAATTGCCTAATATTTAGAGTTATACCACTGAGTGATTGATGCCTGTGCTTTCCCAATTTTATGGGTCAAGGTATTTGATCTGAGCTTTAGGACCTTTAACCTTTCAAAGGTGTTAAATGACTTACCTAGCAATTTCATTATATCCTTAGGAACTAAAATTATAACTTGTGCTTAAAAGTATTTCTTCTCCTTTTCTAGATTGGTGATCTTCTACATCATCCCCTAGATGCCATCTAAGGTCAATGTTGATTAGGCAACTACCAAACTTTCCACATCCCCCTGATGGATGGGATGTTCCCCTGTTGCCTGCCCTTGTATAGGACTTAGGCCTATAAAAGGTTCCACCTTTTGAAAGGTGAACTCTTTCGTGCCAATGGTAGTTTTCTTGGTTGTCACCCTTTTAAACCCTATTTTATCTAAATTATACATGACAATGGTCACTAGTCTAGAGGGTTTGGGTGTCTCTAGGGTTTGAATCTTAGTTGCACTCGATGTTCCTAGATCTTTTATTTTCTTACCACTTTCCTTGGCTACTTAAAAAATTCTTCTTTCTTTTTTCTCCTTCATGAGATATTTAATCTAGGGTTTGACATTCTCAAGGGGATCTTCACCTAAAGTGTGGGTAATCACCAGTGAGTGTGATTGGGAAGGAACTTTTTAGAGTTTCCTATATATGAACTATTTAGGAATGATAAGTCCATGTATGGGGAACTAATCACTAAACAAATTTTCTTTACTAGTGGGATGGTTCCATGCCACCTTTAGTATTTTAGAAGACCTATGGATAAGGGTAAACTTAGCTTCCCTCTTCCTTTGTCTGACAAGGACCAATTCCAATGCCACTTCTTTTGGTTTTTCTTCCTCACCTATTTGAGGTCCCTCAATTCATGCCAAATTAACTATGGCTCCCTCATCTTCTTGATCAAACCCATAGGTCTTTTCAAGTTCCTTGAATAATTCATCCACCATCTCATATGGTTATAGGGAAACCATATCAAAGTGTTATATTGGAGAAGATGGTTTTAGAGGCTAGGCTGATGATGAAGGGCCTTCTCCTAACTTTTCTTCTAGTTTATTCTCACCAGGTCCTTGAATTTGGAGTGTTTGATATTGTGGATAACATGGAGATGAATTAGAAGTGGAAGATAGTAGATGATACTACAATGGGTTCATTTTCCATTTCTCCCCAACTAGTTTCTCCTCTCTTTGTAGTTTGTGTTCAAGCTTGAAACCATGCTGCCTACACCTAGTAAGGACTTCCTTAAAGTAACCCATGGGTATGCTCATAGGTTACTTTGGTTAGTTTATTTCACTATGAATGAGGGAAAACCTTGTTATTGGGGTCCCATTCCTTTATGTCATCCTTCTAAAATTGGAAGACATCCCTATGTTTGGACATAATGTCCAATTTTTTCTAGTCCTAGATCAAAGTTTTCCGAATCAAGAATGGGAAAGGATACAACATAAACTTATTATTCTCCCTACAAAAATTATCAATTCCTTATAAATTTTGTGATAAATTTCTTGGTCAACCAACTTGAGGGGAAAATAGATAGGCAACCTAAATGGTTGGGTCATGATCCCTTCTATTTTGATAACAGTGCAGTCTAGATAGTACCAAATATCTCTTATGAGTTTAACATAATTCTTGACAAGAGGGTGCAACTTGGGAATGGGGTTATCTATGATATTCTTGACCATAGTAGGGTACATACAATCACAAATGAACTACATATGAACTCTATACTTAAAGATGTACAACTTTGCATAGTGATGGGAAATGGTAATTTTGTTATGGGAGGACCAATTCTTGACACCAAAATATATGATTGGATTCCATTAATGAGTCTAATAGATAGTAAATCATGGTGAATTATTCAATTATCTTTCTCTTAATTCCATAAAATTATCTCCCTAATTAGATGCTAATTAGTTCTCCAATGGGTGGAGTTAGCTTCTTTTCCACCATGAAATATATGTAAGAAACCCATCTAGGACTGACATAGGTTATGGTGGTTTCCCCTAAAGATATACACAATAGGGTCATAATGATCCTAATTCCTTATCTAAATTGAATGATAGGGATTTTACCATTATGGCTCCTAGCTACATTAGTTCCTTGGATTAACCAAGGTCTCTGGATAACATCTAGATTATGTTGGGTAGTCCATTCTTTGATGGAGGGGAGGTCTATATGAGTTATAAGGAGCTTGTAGTAGCCTTGAAAAGATACTAGGTTAATATAAACAATTTTATTTGACCCTCCTTTGATGATCTAGTCATTGTATATTTTATAATCAACAAATAGGGGTGCTAAGATATCAATGCAATGCAATACTTTGGATTTAGCAACAGTTTGATGAAGACCTATCATTTGGATTACAACCGGGTCCTCAAAATTCCTCTTGGTAGCTACCACCCTTTAATTATTAGATGATAGAGGTTTCATCTCTTCAATTACAAATAAAATCTTAAACCAATTCTTCATGCCATTGGCTAATGCCCCTATATCCAATTTAGTATCTCCAAAGCATCTCCCTTCATGGTCTGTAGATAGGTACATGTCTATGTCTTTTTTAATTTTTTGCCTTGTCACTACCATAATATCAATTACCTTTGAATACAATTTGTCTTGATGCTTAGGATGACACTTTGAGCTTGCTTAATGTAGTTGTCTTTAACAGTCAAGTTTTGAGGCCTCAAGCTGAGGTTTAGGGATTTTAAGCCAGTCAGGTAGGGTTTTTAAGGCTTTAATGGCAAAGGTGATGGATTTCATAAATATATTCATGTCTTATATCTTATGGATGGTAACACTTATGCAAATCCTATCTTTTTAGGTGCATCAAATCTTAGGATTGTCCTTTAGTGCTTTACATGGAATTTACGTGGACCTCCTTAAGCTTGTTTTTATGGCCCTCCCATGGGAATCCCTTTGAAAATTAGCCATTGTCTTTTAAATAAATCCTTTCTCATCACTCTATTGGATTTTGATTCTAAGATGAACATGAGCCTATGATTAAGATCTCAGAGGTCCTCTCTGATTGGTTGCTCAGATCTTGGATGACTCGATTATGCCAAATGGTGCATTTTGGATTTTTGGGGAAAATTCCACCTTCACTTCATGCCATTGGATTAATATCAATGATGGAGTGAGAACCATCAATCATGATCCATGAGGTTGAAGCTAATTGGTTGAGATGTTTGTTGAGGTTAAATTTGATGGTCTCACTGACATCAAAGATGTCCTCACAAACATCAAATGACAAGAGTGTGACTATAAAAATTTAATCTTACTATATAGAGTATTAAAAAGTAAGTTAGTCAAGCATTAGTCCATAAACCATGAAACATGCATAAATAAATAACTAACCAAGCCTATCTATTCTTATGAGAATTACAAAGGATAACAAGAAACAAATGAAAGAAAGCAATCACCATATTAACTTCCCAAATGGATTCACCATACCTATGTGGCTCAAAAACATGTTCTCCCTTGATCAAGCATCCTTTTCTTTATCAATAATGGTGGTAAGCTCCTCCAATACCTCAAGAATACTCTATAAAACCTAGGCTCTTGATTATAAACCACTAAACTAGCCTATCAATGAAGTTTTATGGAAACAATTTAGCATTATAACTTTGAAATGTTTAAGATTTGAAGATATTTGAGCATGATTAATTTTCACCAAAATATCTTATAAATTATGTCCATGGCCTCTCTATTTATATATTTTTAATATTGGTCAGGATCAACCTAAACCATCCATCTCAAGATTGAGATGTGTGGTTGAGGATAAACCTAATATTTGGAATTAAATCCATAAATATCCTCAAGATAACCTTGGAATAAGGGGAATTGAAGAGGAATGGGAGGCATTAACTAGGCATGGGTGACCCATAATACTAATATTTTATGCACTTATGGCTTGATGGATGCCACCACATATATGATTTCACTAGGTGATGTAGATAATAAGAATCAATTTTCAAAAATAAATATTCAACAACTCTCATGCAAAATCCACTTAAGCCCTTGATTTGGATTAATTATTCTTAAACAAGGTTAATCAACATTTGTGAAATTATTTAAAAATTGATCCTTAATTAATCAAAATGTTCAAAAAGTCATATTGTTGGGTCATAATTTGACTCAAGAAGAATTAGAAGGTGACGTAAGATGCATTGGAACTGTATTCCCATTTAGGATGTCACCAACATCAAATAACAAAGGTACATGATGTGTAACAATGAATTATTATAAAAGAGTGATCTAGAGCACTAAATAGCAAAATGGTCATTTTGACTCAAAATGATCTAATCAAACTTAGTTGGCCCATAAAATGCATTTCCATATTTAGGGATACTTTGACCTAAACTAACACTTGTAGGTGAAAATTTCAAACCTTTTAGGGCATTTTATGGATTTTGACCTAAAATGTGCATTTTAGTGCAATTCAAGTAAGACTGACTATTTCAACACAAATGGTGTTAGGAACTAGATGTCTACATTTTTCCTCTATTTAAGAAGGCATAGAGAGACATTTAGGTGAAGAAATATCTTTTCAAATAAAAGAGTTTTTAAGAAGGAATTGGAATATACCCATGATTCCCCCTCGAGAGGACATACTAGGATGAAAGAGAAGGATGAACTCTTGAAAAGAGAGATAAAGTGAGAGATTAACCCAAGGAATAGATCACATCTAGATGAGATAATGCTTACACACGTGATTACCATCAATGATTAAAATATAATTAGAGGTATAATAGGCCCCAAAGATGGGGGTAATGGGAAAGATACAATCCATAAATATAAGGGACATATTGTAAACATGCCCAATTTGAGAGTACAAGTTGCACACTTATGACATAATCAATCTTTAGATAAGTTTCACACTAAAATATTTCCATCATGGGCTTTAATGTGGAGAGCTTAGAATTAGATGAAAAGGGAGAATGTTCTACTTTAGAAAGGGAAGGACCACTAGAATGGGGTATCTAAAGAGAAGATAATAAGAAGTGCCCTAGTAGAGCAAATGTGATCGTGATAAAATAGTTTTGCCCTGGTAGGGCAAATTTTGATCATTGATAAATAATAATGAATGATTTTTCCCTTATAGAGATGATGTGATCAGACATGGTTCATATGTTATGCCCCAACATGGGTAATTAGAAAGCAAAATAACTAAATAATATAACCAAAAAAATAGGTTAAAGTGAGTGGGTAAAAATGTACATGTGATGGTGTAATGGCTTAGAAAGCCATATAAAACCAAGCATATAAGAATGCACAAAGTGATGAGAGAGATGAAAAGAAGAATGGATATATCTAAGCTAACCTCAAATAAATTTATCACTCCCTACATAGTTCCATAGACTCATGTTCCAATATGAACTTTAGGCCAATGTAGTTCACCCAAGTTTGGGAGAGAATGAAATGAAGAATGATGAAAAATGATTGAGAATTGATTAAACTCATAATGTATGCAAAGAGATGCACATCTAAGCATATACTTGAATACTAAAATACATGCTACCTAGAAGCGTAATTCCATATCATGAGCCTAAGTTTTATAGAGTGTTCTTGAAAATCGTTCATCGAAGTTGATGTTGACATTAAGACTTTGAGACCTGAGCACAAAGTGCTTGCTATAGCAAAATAAATTAGGCATCATAAGTATGAATAACTTACAATGGCATAAGATTCCAATTTCATTGAGATATTTCAAATGTGAATACCTATAACTAAGGATAATGGTAAAATAATGACCAAAACTAGAGTTACAGTGATTTACATTCAAACAAAAAAGTAAAAACAAAGAAATATATAAACATGAATGAGCCTAACTTGAAATCAAGATATGATCTATCAAGACTTAAATAGGAACAAAAATGTTTAAAAACAAAATGCAAGAACATCTTAAATACATGATACCAAGATATGAATAATCAAGATCCATGTGGACCATCAAGGCATTCTTGAACAAAAAAGAGAAAAGCAAAATAAAATTAAAAAACTAGACAAAGAAACACAATACCAAGAATTAAATAAGAGGTAATAAAAAAAGAGAAAGAGAAGAAATAAAAGGAGAGGTGAGAAAGCACAATAAAACACCAAGAAAACACAAATAAACACATAGAAAAAAAACCAAGTTAGTGCATTTAAAAGATAAATGTTTATGTATGTGCTGCAGTAGAGGCATTACTTTCCACCACATTATAACAAAGAACAATGACATGACAATTGTTCCCTACTAAAAGAGGAAAAATGACAAAATAAAAGGAAGGGGTTGGCCAAGCTGACTCTATATGTATAAGAAAAGTGGGCATTGCCTACATAGTTCCATGGATGCATGTTCCAACATGAACTTCAGGCTAAATGTAGTTCTCCCAGGAAATGGGATAGAAGAAAAAAAAATGATGATTAGACTAGCATGATTAATGTTATAGAAGAATATGGAAGACATGATAAAAAAATGAGAATGGTTTGGTAAACAAGAAGATGATGAGATGAGAAAGAATGATCTTGCAAAATGGTAAGTGCGTGGGACAATATAAAATGAATTGGTGTTTCTATGCTTTCAAAATGGCAAGAGTATTCTTTCTTAACAATTGCTCAAAAAATGGTGAGAGCGTTTGAACTTAACACTTACAAAATGGTGAGAGCATTCAAACTTAATAGTTGCTCACAAAATAATGAGTGTTCAAACTTAATAGTTGCTCATAAAATGGTGAGAGCATTCAAACTTAATAGTTTCTCATAAAATAGTGAGAGAATGGGATGGTGGAATGGGAATATACAAATATACAGAAGCATGAAATAATGTTTTTTGTTCTTTTATGGATCATGTTTTGATGTTTTTGGTATTTTCAAAGTATTTCTAATGTTTTTGGTGTTTTTGGGATAAAATATGCACAAGGTGGGACCATCTAGTCAAGGAGATGCACATCCTAAGAGTAGAAGTTCCAATAAGATAACTAAGCTAGCTGCAATGGCCCATGCTCAAAAATTGGTGAGAGTGAGGTTCTTGATAAAATAAGAAAGCAAAAAAATACTTATACTCAAAAGATGCAACTATTCACTTGTTGAAGATACATAAGATTTTCTTGGCTGAACTGTTGCTGAAGATGTTCATAATTCTCGTGAGACATAATTGAGATCATAATTGGTCAAGGGAAAAAAAGTGTTAAAGCTTATAACATGTCTCAGACATAATAAATGATATGCATATTGAAGACATAAATATTGAATGGGATGAATAATGTGTTCAGAGTGCCAATATTTCAAAGCCTTTACTATCAAGATTCATGAAAAGTGGACTAGGGTAGTATAAAATGCACTCAAGGCAAGATAATGATGTGGGATAAAATTATGACAATATAAGTTGTGGGCTGCGCCCAAGTCAGGGGATTTATAGACAACATTTCAAATCTATTCATGCATAGAATATCTTAAGGTGTATGATATTCATGGGCTCTAAAAGTTCTTCACCGTAATGTTTAGCCAATCAATATGCTCTTGATCCATAGTTTACCATGACAATGTATGGTCCTAACCAATTAGGCTAAAACTTGCCTTTCTTTTTAGGTTCAACATTCATGTTCTTTTAGTTCTATTTCAAAACTAAGTCATCAAGCTCAAAATATTGAGGGAGAATGTGTTTGTTGTAGATTATCTACAATCTATTCTAATAAGCCTGTAAAGTTTCTAGGGAAGCCAAACACTTACCATCAATTTTTAGTTCTTGTAGCCATGAGGCTCTATAGTCTTCATCATCTTCAATGTGCTCCAATGATATTATTAATTATGGGATCTCAATTTTTACTAAGATGATAGCTTCAGTGCCAAAAATAAGGGAATATGGATTAGCTCCAATTAGGGTGCAATGATTGGTTCTATAAGCTTAGAGGGTAGGAAAGAGTTGTAAGTGCCAATTATGGCCAATGTCATTGACAATCTTTTTTAAGATGGCTAGAATGGTTTTATTTGATGCCTCATCTTTTATGTTGCCTTGTAGGTTATATGGATTGGATTTCTTGTGATTGATCTTGAATTTTGCACAAAGAGCTTTCACATCTTGGTTTACAAAGGATACACCATTATTGGATATAATACAGGCTTGGATGCCATATTGACAGATGATATGGTAATGAATGAATTTGGATATTTATTTCTTGGTAACATAAGTGAGAGGAATGGACTCAATCCATTTGGTAAAGTACTCAATTGTAGTTAAAATGTGCTTATGTCCATTTGAATATGTTGGTTAATTTTCCCAATGAGATCAAGACCCCATATTGAAAATAACCATGGTGTTGTAATTAGCTGCAATGGTAAGGAAGATACATGTATCAAGTTGCCATGATGCTAACAAGGAACACACTTATTTACATAATTGCAAGTAATTATCTTCATTTTAGGCCAATAATAGCCTATTCTGAGAAGTTTCTTTGCTAGGACTACATCATTGGTATGGGCCCCACACATTCCTTCATGAACCTTCTTGAGTGCTAGCTTGGATTATCTCAAAGATAAATAATGAAGAAGCATTCCATCATAGCCTTTTTGATAAAGCATGTTTCCAAGGAGGATATAACATGTTAGGTGAAGGAAAAGTTTTTTTTGGCTATTATAAATGTTGGTAGGAAAGACATGGCTATGGAAATAGTTATAAAAATATTGGTACCATGGTAGCTCAGGTGAGAGATTAGGATTAGTAATGGTGCATATCCTCTCTGAATCTGATAAAATATGTGCTAGATAAAGAATATTTTTAATCAAGAACTGATACTCTTTATCACTATCATTCATTTGAATCATGGAACTAATTGTTGCCATGGCATCAGCAGACCTGTTGTTGATTCATGGAACTTGCTCAAATTGTAGAGATTTAAAATGTCTTTTAAGGTTATCAACAACTTGTTTATAAGGTATAAACTTATCATCTCTTGTTTAATACTGATTAGTTGTTTGATTTATGATTAGATTTGAATCTCCATAGACCTTTAATCTTTGAATATCCCATTATATGGCAAGATGGAGCCCTAAAACTAATGCCTCATATTCGACCATATTGTTTGTACACTAAAATTATATATGGAAGGCTTTGGGGATCAAATCCCATTATGGTGTTATCAATAATATGCTAGATCCAGCTCCTCAAGATGTGAAGGATCCATCAAATTAGAGTGTCCACTATTTAGGCTCTTGTGATGCTTGTTCTATCATCATGATAGAATCATCTGAAAGGTCAAAGTTGAGAGGTTGAGTCACTGTAATAGGAGCTTCTACAAGTTAGTATACAAGAATATACCCTTTAATTGCCTTTTGATTTTGTCATTCAATACCAAACTCACTGAGGAGCATAATCCATTTAGCCATGTGTCCTTGGAGACCTACTTTAGATAAGAGGAACTTGAGAGGATCTACCTTGGTGATAACAAAAGTTTTGTTATTTAGCATATAATGTCACAATTTTTGAGTGGTAAGCACCATAGCTAAGCATGCCTTCTCAATAGGAATATAATTATGTTCATAGGCTACCGATGTGTGGCTTAAATAATAAACCATGTTTTCTTTACCATGATCATCATGCTGAGCCAAAAGTACCCCTAGTACATACTTTATAACTGATATGTAAAGAAGTAATGGCTTTCCTTATGTTGGAGGGCATAAGACCAGTGTATTAGCTAAGTATGTTTTAAGCTTTGTAAATGATATATGACAATCTTCATCCCACTAAAACGTCACCCCTTTCTTTAAGAGATGGGTAAATGGGTGGCACTTATCTGTCAATTGAGAAATGAATCTATGTATAGATTGAATATTGCCTTGTAGACCCTGTAACTATTTAAGATTATTGGGTGGAGGCATTTCCATAATAGTAGTGACCTTCATAGGGCTAACTTCATTACCTCATTGTGATAAAATGAAACCTATCAATTTTCCTAATGTGATTCCAAAGACATATTTTTTAGGATTCAAGTGGGCTTTATATGCATGAAGAATCTAAAATATTCTACATAGAATGTTAGGGTGTCTATCTATTGTTCTTGATTTTGCTAGTATATCATCAACATAGTCTTTAATAATGTCATGCATCATGTCATGGAAGACGACAGTCATTACACACTGATATATGGCTCTAGCATTCTTCAAACTGAATGGCAAGACTTGGTAATATAATGTTCTCCACAAAGTGGTGAATGCAGTCTTATGCTAATCTTCAGGGGCTATCTTGATCTGATTGTAACTAGAAAATCCATCCATTAAGGATATTATCTCATACCCAATAGTTGATTCAATAATCATGTCAATTTTGGGTAGAGGAAAATCATCTTTGGGACATGCCTTGTTGATATCATGAAAATTAGTATAAGCACATATTCCTAGGGTCTTTTTACTTACTGGCACTATGTTAGAGATCCATTCAAAGTAGTCTAGTGGTCTGATAAAATTGGCTCCTAACAACTTCTCCAAATCAGCCTTAACCAAAAGGGAAATGCATGGATGCATCTTTATTAACTTTTGCTTGACTGGTTTAGCATCAGGGTGAACAACTAGATGATGCACAACTAAATCTAGATCTAGGCCTAGCATGTCAGAATATGCCCATGCAAAGATGTCTATATATGCCTTAAGAATGGATATAATATGTTCTCATTCTACTTCAGTAATGGAAGCTCCAAGATAAACATTTTTGGGATCCTCATGGGTTCTCAAATTCACTTCTATTGTGCTCTCTCCATAAGGAATGTGGATCAATCTTCTAGGATTATAGGCAATGTATGGTCGTGATCATCTTCTTTTGTTATATCTTCTTTTTGTTCTTCCCAAAGATCTAGATAATATGAAGAATCAAAATCTATCTTTTTAGGTAAAGTCCAATTGGCAAAGACCTCTAGAAACTCAAGAATAAGATGCTCAAATATTTGATGTTGTTCTGAAGAGATGCTTGTACTAGATATGGAACTTGGGATAGATGGACTTTCTACATCCTGAGGGGATGAGCAAACTTTCCCACCTATGAGTGCCTGAAATAGGTTTTCACTCAAAGGCTTGTCTTTTTATTTAATTTTTCCCTAATCAACAAGTGCCTCAAAGAGGTTTTCACTTGAATATCTTGATGTGTGTTCTTTACTATGACCAAGAAAATTTTCCTACTCTCCAAAGTAGGTAGAAGGATTTAATGAAAAATTAAAAACCTATTTATGATCACCAATGGGAAATACATCTTGTAGGCCCATGTATTCTGCATTTGATTCTTCATTTTGAAACTCGTTGAGGCATATGAATGAATTTTTTTGATCCCAACATATGAGTTTAGGATGGTAAAGGCATAGGTTATAGTGAGGGTTTGCTTTAGGATAAGATGAACCAATGGTAAATATATAATGTCTTGCTTCAGGAAAGGAAGCACCACTAGGATGGGTTTTTGCTTTAGGAATAGAAACTCTAATAGGTGTTATTGTCAATATGGCATTTAAATTAGAAGAATATGACTCAATAAGCTCATTGAAAAGGCTATAATGGGATGTTGTATCACTGCTAAGAGTTTCACTACCAATCACTTCATAAGAATCACTACCAAATGTTATGATTTCATCCTCTGGTGGTTTAAATCTAAGACCATGATTCCCATTGACAACTCCAGCTGATAAGGGCTCTAAAATTCCTTGCACGTGGGGGCCAAGGCCTTTCCTTATATAGTCAAGATGATCCATTATCCTATTAGGGATAGGATACTTTAGATTCTAAAAATAATCTGTAAAGCCCTCATAATATAACCAATCTCCCTTGATAAAATCCTCTTGATCTTTCTTTGGTGCAATTATAGGTACAAAAACCATAGGAGGTTTTGGTTACTTCTTTTTGGGTTGCCAAATCTAATCAAGATTGTTAGGAGTCTAGGAATTTTTAGGTTTACCAAATGTTCTAGGGGATTTAATTAATTTTACAATATGGAGGACATCCTTTAGATGATATGTGGAAATTCCTACATTTATAATAACCACCTATTTGGCTAGAGCTATAGGAAATGGATCAGTTGAAGTGGAGGCTAGATCACCAAGGTCTATATAATTAGATGGAGATGGATGAGAAATAATGGCTTTGTTCTTTGTAATGAATTCAAAACTTGGACAATAGTTATAATTATGAAACTCTACTTTGAGATGTTTGCAATATTGGTATGGCTACTGATCAGTGGGAATAGTAACCTTGATCCCATCATGGGAAAACTTTAGGCATTGGTGAAGAGTATATGGAACTGCCTATACTTCATGGATCCAAGGATGACCAAGAAGTATGTTATAAGGAAGTTTGATATCTATAATATGAAATAATGTGTGATGAGAAATAGCCCCAACCATGATTGGAAACCAAATTATACTAGATGACTCCCTCTCAGCATTGTCGTAAGCCTTGATTGTAATAGTCTCTAGCTGAATGTCTTCATCCATGTAACCCAATCATTGCACCAATTTAAGAGCTATGATGTTTAGCCTTGAACCATTATCTATAAGAACCTACTTGATTTTATGATCCAAAATGATTATTTTGATGTATAATGGGTTATTATGGTTTGGGCCAAGGGTGGACATGTCATTTTGATCAAATGTGATTTACCCAAATGAAGACAAATGTCTGATCATGTTTTGGAACTGATCAAGGTTTATATCGTTAGGTACAATAGACTCTTGTAAAAGGTTATTGAATATAGTTCTATGGACATCAGATGTTTATAAGAGCTCTAATATGGAAACTTGTGTAGGGGTTTGATCTAATTGGTCCATTATACTATAAGGCCTTTGAATTGTGGATTAAAGTAGTTTAGTCTTTATTGGGATAACATTTGGCTTTGGAATCATTGGCACAATGTTCTCATTGGGCTTATGGAAAGAAGTGGGTGAAGGGCCCTAGATGGTAACTCATGGGCATCTAGTTGTAATTTCACAAACTATAGGTGGCAAGGAGTTATTATAATTAGAAGGATGAGGCAAAGTGCCTTGGATGGTGATTCATGGATGGTTAGTAGTATTGTTATAATTTTGGGTCAGCGAGGAGCCTCTAGAATAATGATACTATTGTTTAGGATTAGTAACTGGTGTAAATGAATTAGCAACATGATGATGTGAAATCAACATGGTATTACTCGGGGGAGAGGGTGTTGACCCTATAATGATGGGTCTTATGTTACAAGTAACATGAGATTAACCACGTGACATCATAGTAACAATGGTAATGTGGGTTACAGAAATGCATCTCATAGTGTTATTATAGTCATAAGGCACATTGTTATAAGTGACATTATTAGTGTGGGGATCATGATCTTGATTATGATCATTATGATTTTGACCTTGTTATTGGTTTTGATTCTACCTCTGTCCTTGATTGTGACCATTTTGATTGTTTCTTGGTGGTGGTGGATAATGTCAAGGAAAGAGGTCTTTATAGATTCCCATATCATAATTTATGTTTTGATTAGGGGCCAACTTAATTTCCAACTCACCATTTTTAATAAATTCCTCAATAATATGTCATGATTGAATGCAATGATATGCACCATGACCAACAACATGATGAAAGTTACACCTTTTTTTCTCTTTGTACCAATCTAGTTTTAGCTAATCTTGAGGAAATGGCCTTGATACTGGCCATATAATTAAGTTAGCTAAAATGAGCTTTTGTAATACTACTTTAACTAATTCTCCTAACTTACTAAAGACTCTAAAATTGTTATGAAATATCCTTCATGGAGGTTGTCTTTGCAAACTAGGTAGCAAATTTGAGGGAGTTAATTATATATTTGGAGGAGGCATAGTCTATACCATTTGTACATGTCTTGTTTTTGTCACCCCATTTCTGACCATGTTCTTATTTTTTTGAAATCCCTTAGACTTATCTTGTATAACTATTTGAGGAGCCAATGATTTATTCTGATTAAACACTTGTCTTTGTGCAAATATATTAACAAGGCCCCTAGTAATAAGAGCCTTCTCAATCTGCACTCCTTTGTCAATAATTTATTCAAATGAGTTAACATAAGATAATCATATATTATGCATGACTTTGGGATGCAAATTTTGTTTAAATATATCAGCCAACTATTTGTCTGGTAAATTATGTTGGAATCACCATGCCAATGCTCTCCACCTTTGTAGATATACAACAAAACTTTCACCATCATGTTATTTCTCTTTTTATAAGTCATTAATAGCCAATTCATGTTCTATGTTGTATGAAAAATGGTTAACAAACTTTTTTGATAATTTATTCCAATCTGCAACTAATCCCTTGGGTAGTTTAAGTAGCCAATCAAGAGCTTGTCCCATTAAACTTCATGAAAATAGTCATAATAAGTACTCGCTACTATAAGTAACCTCTTGACACAAGATGAATAGTGCTTGTATGTGTTCACATGAATCTCCTTTCCCTTTGTATTTTTCAAATTTGGGTGCCTTAAAGTGAGGTGAAAAGGGGTTATGGAGAATAGATAAGTCAAATGGATATGGGCATATCCCATCAAATTTGTACTTTTTTGACTCTATTGTTCATCTCCAATATTTGAATTCATAGAATTCCATTCTTGTGTGTTTGGTGCACTTTTGGATTAGATAATATGTTGTTGGGGTGGAATGTGCCCCTAATTTTGTTGTTGTTGGGGTGGAATGTGCCCCTGATTTTGTTGTTAATGGGGTGGAATGTTCCCCTAATTTTGTTGTTGTTGGGGTGGAATGTGCCCCTAGTTTTGTTATTGTTGGAGTGGAATGTGCCCTTGGTTTTGTTTCTATTAGAGTGGAATATGCCCCTGGTTTTGTTTTTTTGGGGGTGTAATGTGCCCCTAGTTTTGTTGATGTTGGGGTGGAATTTGCCCCTGATTTTGTATAGATCTATAAGGAGCACTAACTTTTGATCTTTGATTTGGTTCTAATTTACTGCTTGAGTTGAGAACATAGGTCGTTGATTCTTGGATTGTAAAACATTCCCTAAATTTGTCTATTTTGCATTTTGTTGATTTTGGAAATGTCTATGTTTATTTACCAATCTTTGATTTGTTTGAGGGATTTCCTCAATTTGAACTGAATGTTTGGGTTTTTGAGTTTGTAAAGTAACAAGAGGTTCTTGATGATTGAATAATATATGTTTCATGTCAAATGGAACATCTTGTAAGGTCTCTTGTGACTTTAACTATTCATTTAGATTACCTTGATCCACTATGGTAATGTTCTCATCCAATATTTATTACGTACTATCCACCATATCTTCATGTTCTTTCAAAGCCATATTATGAATTAAAGTGGCAACTAGGGAGTAAATTAGGCCTATGACAAGTTCATCTATATATCATTGACTTATTATCTTAATCTTAGCTAGAAGATCTATATTTGTGGGTTTTGACTCTATTTGTATTTCCTTTCCTTTGTTAGAATAAGAAGGTATGTCTATTTATGCAAAAGCTTGCTCTTTCCATCATTTTTCTCCTTCTCTAACCAAGGTATGTAATTATTCTATAATAAATTCAAAAGGTAGTCTAGCACTTGATTCTATCAATCTAAAAAGGGTCTCATCTTGATCTTCTTAGGGTTGATATTCATTGTAATCATCTTCAAATCCTACTATTATGGGGATATCATCAAAAACAATAGGGTTATCGTGTCCATCATAAAATTGCTCAGCCTCATAACTAAGGCCATAAGAGGCCCCATTATGAGTGAACCTTTGAGTCATGTCTAAAAAGAGTTTCTCTATGTGTTTGACTAACTTTGGACCAATGTTTGATAATCAATCAAAGTATGCTTTGGATTTATTTTTAAACAAATAACCAAGGTACCAATGAGACTATAAGGGAGGGTGGTTTGAAACCATGTACAATTTAGAAGATTTGGTTCATGAAATTACTCAACCTCTAGTAAAATTGAAATCATATAAATTGAAAGAGAGTAAGGTAACTCAAAGACCCAAGGTGAAAACTAGTACACCAAAGCCTAGATCTTTGTGATACACCCGCACTATAAAAGCTAGTTTCAACTTTGACAAGTTGACCCTAGAAGCTTAGAGGAAATCTCTCCAGATTATGAAGAAGATAAAATTAACTAAGCAACTCAATATGTAAAGACATATGTGAATCACTAAGTATAAATCTAGGATCAAATGGGTAGCACAACATTACCACATGATTCTAGTAGGATAAAATATGTTCTAGGACCCAAAGCATGAGCGATATGTAAGATGACTTGAGTCCACCAAGATGATAATGTGATTTTGAGTCTTAATAAATGACCTTCAATCCAAATAGAAAATTGAACCCAAGTTAAAACAAGCTTAGTGCAGAAATGGAAAATCCACTTGGATGAACCAACCCTTATAACTTAGAAAGGTTTAATTTCAAATGTGGATTATAAATGAAGGATTTAAACAAATTGGGTAAAAGTTCTAGACTAAATTAGGTAGCATGAATGTACCAAAGTGGATATAATGACACAAAGCTTTTGATAATAATTTGAACAAGGAAGAGATGATTTTTCCATTTGGACAACATAATGCCTCCCTTGCTCAATAAAATTGAGGATAATGTGTTTTGGTTAAGTTCATTGAGTTAACAAGAAGTTTTAGACACAAATCAAGACCAAGTGAGCTAAAGACAAAAAATAAATGTCTTAAGTCTAAACTGACAAAAAATGGTATAGGAACTAGATGTCTACACTTACAAGGTTCTTTTAGCTGAATGATAGTATGCCATGCATCATTTTATTAGTACTCTTGGGACTTCAGGTTTGACACGGTCTATTGGATCAAGATAAGTGATGAATGTGAACTGTTGATCATGAATCAAGAGGTCTTCTCTGATTGGCCCAACTTTGAGGCTCTTTGATTTTGCATTATTGGATCAAGATCACCAGGTGAATGTGGATAGTCTAATCCTATAAGATGCATGAACATTAAGTTAGTCTGTGATGCACATAGTCTTAAGTTGAGGGTTTAACATTAAAAAAACACTATGATCTAAGCTTTAATGTGATAAGCCTAAAGTTTAAATGTTTAGAGGGTCCCCTTTTAGATTAAGGATAAAAATTTGGATGGGGTTTACTTTGAAGCCTTACTAGTATCAAAGATGTCCTCGTGAATGTAAAATAATAGGAGCATAGTCATCAAAGTAAATACTATAATTTTTTTTAAAGTGAATGGGTTTAGTATGTAGTTCATCCTAGGATGATTTTGTGTCACTTAATTCAAGGTTCTAGGGAAGCGAGGATCATTAAATCTGCATCCAAGTTAAAACATTGAATTACAATATGATATGCACTATGATTCAGACTAAATTTAGGATGCTCAAGGTGTCATCTATGTTGAACAAACACTAAGACATTTCAAGATTAAAACTTCGGCTAAACATTGATAAAGTCTAAGTGCAGGATGAAAAAGGGTTAGTGGATATAACATTTAACGAGGTTAGGATGGATTTTAAAAGGGGGAAGGAACATAAAATGGGACTTAATTATAATTTTATTTTAAGGTTCAGGAATGTTTAAAAACATAATAGAGCCTTAATGTAAAATTAAACTTAGGGTCTTTTTTGAAAAAAATACCAATTCCTACTAAACTTTCTCTTGTGAAAATTAAATTTCAACCCTTAGGGTTTTTTTGCTTGAGAACCCTACATTCCTCCATGAAACCTATAGTTAGCCATATAAGGGTAATAATTAGTAGGGTTAGCTCATAAATCATAATTAAACATGCAAGGACCTATCCCTTTCTAGGTGGATGATCTTAAAATTCTAAAATAATATCCTCATGAAAAATAGACTTGGATATAGATGTTTTGAAACATTTACAAGGGTCCCCGTTTTGAAAAGTAGAAAAAAATGGGGTATGTTGGTCCCAATAATAGTGGTGATTCATAAAGGAAACATAGAAATATGTTATTTACTAGAAATTATGGTTTAAAACCAACACATAAGTCCTTTATGTCCTTTGATCCACATATCATTACTTAGGTCTATTCAATGTTGAAATAATATTCAAATGTGTAGAATTCAAATCCTCATGTCAAAGCCTAAACATGGTGTGTGTGCTTTGATTCCACTTACTGATTATCATAAGACTTTAGGGAGTAACATTTAAGTTCATTTTTTTTTTCATTACATTTGACTTTGAGCAATATTTAGATATTCTTTTAAGAATAGTTTCTCTTAGTTTAGGGGAGGCTTGGGCATTACTCTGCTACCAATCAGGCATCCATAGCCCTAATAGAGATACCTTTGGATTTACTCATGGCCTTTCTCCACTGCCAGTCAAGCATCCATAGCCTTGGTGGAGGTTTCTTGAATCACCTTTGAATTTGCATATTTTAATTAAGCATTAAGTCCCTTTTGTGTCTTTTTTATTTTCAACAAATGTTAGGAGCTAGGATATACAGGTTTAAGGATTTGGTCAATTCTTTTGGCCTTAGGATAATCATATTTAGTTAAAATTTTAATCTCAGACAAGGATGTGTTTTAAGGGAAAGCATGCATATGCCTTAATTATTAAACTCTCCTTCCACATACATGATTCTTCTTATAATAGAGCTTGGGTCTTAGGTAATTTATTAGGTTATTGGGGGGTAAATAACTTCCATGTGAGTCTTTTGAAAGTCTCTATATTGTAACATAATGCTATATTATAGCCTTAGGTCCTCTTGTGTAGGATTCATGCCCTCACTTGAAATACTTAAACTTTGAGCAATTTTGAGAAAGGACAATCTACAAGACTTTATTAAAATAAAGGAGCACAACCAAGTAGAAAGGACAAGATTCAAAACAAACAAACAATAAGACATAAACAAACATAAGAAAACAAATGTATATAAGCCAAGCAGGAAAACAAAACAAGAAAGGAAACTAACTAGCCTACCCAATTTAACTCTAAGTAGCCTTACAGATGTTATTCCATGAAGGCCCATATGGAGAAACATCAAAGTAATGTTTGAGGTATTTCCCATTAGTGGGAAAGGTGAATTTTTCTCCTTGAAAGTCTTTTATCTTAAAAGTGTTGTTGCCCAAAGTCCCTTCAATTTGGTATGGGCTAATCTATAATGGTGCAAACTTACCATGCTTGCCCTTAGGTTTTGATGCCTTGTCCCAAAGGAGGAGTAGGTTTCCCTATCTAAATACCTTTACCTTGGACCTTTTATCAAACCATATTTTCATAGTTGCTTGATGTCTACTAAATTTTTCAAATGCTTTTTCTCTGGCTTCTTCCATCTGAATGATGTCCAATAGCTTGGAATTAACAAGCTCTTGGTTTTCCTCCATGTATTATTGCATGAATGTGAATGTAGGAAATTTGAGGGTGATGGGGAAGATAGGTTCCTGACCACATACCAACATAAATGGTAAAGCTTTGAGTGCCTAATTTATCCTTATTCTATCAGACCATAATGCATACTTAAGGAGCTTATGCCATGTTCTAGGCTTGTCTACAACAAACTTTTTGATGGCCTTCATAAGATTCTTATTGGTAAATTATGAAACTCAATTTACTTGAGGATAATTATTAGAGGCAAACTTCAAATAGATGCCACTATCATAATCCTATTTAGTCATTTTAATGTATATGAATGTAGATCCATTGTCACAAACTAAAGAAACTAGGGTTCCAAATCTGGTGCAAATATTTTCTTTTAGGTTGTTGATCACTTCCTCTATGCTACATTATTTGGTGGCTATAGCTTCAATCTACCTTGTGGAATAATCTATAGTAGTTAGGACATACTTATTGCCTTAAAAGGAATTGGGATTAATAAATCCTACAAATTCTAATCCCCACTATGAAAAACATTTATCTACCATCACAGGATGTAAAGGCATGACTGCCTTTGGCTCTTTTGTGCTAAAAATTTGGCATGAATGACATTCTCTCACATTTTTTTGAGCATCCTTAAAAATGGTGAGCCAATAATACCCAACCCTAATAATATTTTGGGTTATGGTTCTCCCTGAAGGATGTCTACTACCTAACTCTTCATGAAAAGTAGACATGATTTAAGAAGCCTCTTCTTTAAACACACACCTTAAGTAAACCCCTTCAAAGTTATTACTATAAAGGATCTATATTTGATGAGGTAATGGGATGCTTTGAGCCTTAAGTTTTCTCATTTATTGTCTAGTAAGTCCTGGGTGACAATTGCCTCTGATGAGAAAATGTATTAAATAGTCATACCATGCATTGGGATAGAAGTTTTGTTTATCCACTTTCATGACATGAAGTTTGGGATTAGCATTGGCAATCATATAGACTAGGCCCTGACATTTCACCAATTTGGAAATCTTCATCTCTATATCATACTCTTATAGGATTGCCATCCACTTGCCTCTTCTTTCCCCAAGCTCAATCTAACTTAACATAAGCTTTGTGGTTGGGTCAGGTAAGATGGCATGTACCTTATTTCTAAGGATGTAATGCCTAGATTTTTTCACTACACTAGTGCATAAGACTATTTATCAATCATGGAATAGTTTAACTCTATATTTTTGAAATTAGTGTTCATGAAGGATATAAGGTGGTCATTTCAATCCACATTTTGAGTCAGGATTGTATCCATGGCATGGTTAGAAGCAAATGAATACAAGTAAAAGTCCTTTGAGAAGTCAGGACTTATCAAGATTGGGGCTTGACTAATTGCCTTTTTGATGTCAACAAAATCTTTCTTGGATTCATCATCCCAAGAAATTTTAGCATCTTTCTTAATAATTTCATTTAAAGGGTTGACAATCCCAACAAAGCTTGAGATGAAATTCCTCATGAAGTTAATTTTACCAAAGAATGACTTCAGTTCCTTCTGGCTGTTGGGTAGATCAATCTTGGAAATGGCTTCCTCTCTCTTAAGGTCTATGGAAATCCCTTCTTTAGTGATGACATGCCCCAATAATTTTCCTTCAGTGACATAAAAGATAATTTTATTAGGGTTGAGAGATATACCATATTGCTTGCACCTTTCAAACACTTGCTTTAGGTGCATGAAATGGTCCTCTCTATTCTTGAAGAACACTATAAGATCATCCATATATATGATGATGCATTTTCCCACTAGACCTTGGAAATCATGGTCTATGGCCCTCTAAAATGTGGCTCCTACATTAATCAATCCAAATGGTATTCTTTTGTAAGCATATGTTCCCCACTTGGTAGTGAAAGCTATCTTCATCCTATCTTCCTAAGCAACAAACACTTGGTTGTATCTAGAGAAAGCATCCAAAAATGACATCATGGTTGATATTGAAATAACTTGAATGACCTGTTCAAGAGAAAATAGTTGTAATTGTCCTTTTCAGATGCTCTATCCATATTTTTAAAGTCTATGCATAATCTTATTTCCCCATTCTTCTTTCTACTTGGGACCAGGTTGGTAACCCAAGTGGAGTGCCTAATAAGAAACACAATACTTGCATCTAGCAGCTTTTTGTCCTCTTTAAAGATCATGGGTTCTAAGACAAGGTTGACTAACCTTTGTTTCTATCTAAAGGGTTTGCAACTCTCCTTGAGAGGTATAATATGAGTAATAACCCTTAGATCAAATATTTTTAAATCTTCATAGGACCAAGCAATTACATCCTTATACTTTGTAACCAACTCCCTAGCCTTTCTATTTTCCATTTCAATGCAAGCCTTTTCTATTTTTACTTGTTGGGGTTGATCATATGAGCTGATATCTACTACATGATAGTCCTTCCCATTTACCTTGGGTACCTTAGGTGTTTTAGGAATCTTATCATGATCAAACAACCTTTCCAATGAAACCATCCATTTAGGTATCTTATTGTCATTTAATTGGATGATTTTACCATTAAGCTCCTCCTTAGAAGAACTTTCATCAACTTCATCAATGATGTGAGCTTCAAAGGCCCCATAATTGGTCAAGAAATCTAATTTTTCTTATCATCATTGAAGACTTGAAAATTATTAACATTATCTAGGACTAAGGGGCATGGCATTAGCTCAATATTGAGGTTATGGGAATCATGATTGGGCATAAGATTAGCTGCAATAGAGGCCAATTCATCAACAAATTTATTTTCTTCCTTAGGGATAGACATGATGTATCAAAAGATTCCATTAAGTCCCACCCTGAAATTATACCTTTTAAGGTAAGATAGATTGCATTGGTACTTTCTCCTTATATGATTGACCACCAGTTTAGAATACCCATAAATAAGGAGTTCCCTGACTTTATTATTAATAGCAAGTTGGAATCCTAGAATGAGAGCTTCATACTCAGCCAAATTGTTGGTGCATGGGAATTGTAGCCTATAGGATGCATGATATTGCTTTTTTATAGGGTCCATTAATACAATACTAGCCCTTGATCTTGATTTTTACCTAACACCATCAACATACAATTTTCATAGGCCAAGTATAAGAGGAGGGTCTTTAGAACTAGGCTCTTTTATAGTCTCTAAAGTGAAAACTCCTAGATTAAAGTTAGAAAGTTTACCTTTTCATTGATAGCATTGTATTATGTTATCATTTTCCTCATCCTTAGTTCTCTTTCTACCCTTATTTGATTTGTCACACCTTTCCATGACAATCATAAGTGGGAATAGTTAGTAGATATGTATCCATTCAAGGCCTTAGTCTATTTTCTACTTAAGATCAATCCATAAGCACTGGGAATATCCACCACTTTTATGTCAATGAATTGTTGAACCATGGGTTCATTAGCCAACTACATATGTAAATTTAATAACACCCTAATGACTTTGACTCTTGACTTGTCCAATTATGTTACCACCCTATCAAACTTGATTGGGGTCAACCCAAGTTGTTCATACATCCCAACACACATGATGTTGGTTGAGGCTCCAAAATATAGAAGTTAATTATGGACATTCTTCCCAAATATCCTAATTGTAAGAAAAAAGGGTGGGGACTCTACTTTGGTTACTTGCATAGTCACATTTACACTATCACTCTTAGGAGACTTCCCAAGTTTCTTGGACAAGGGTTCCAAGAGTAAATCTCTTTGTTCTATAATCTGAGTTAGCTCATGTAGGGTAATATTAGCTTTGATCCTTTTGATATCTTCCACAATGTTGTAACTAGTTTTGCATGAAGGTTTAGCAGTAGATTTGGGAGAACTGCCCTTAGGTGGTTTAGGATCATTCCTTGATGTAGTGTCTAGAAGAGTCCTATAATTGTTGGGGGGAGTGGAAGTAGTCAATGGATACTTTTCTTCTCTATTTCTCAGAGGGTATGTCTTCAATAATTGTTGGAATGCTTGAATCTCTTTAGGGATATTCTCTATCTCATTATCCTCTTGGAAAGGGAATTGAAATGTCTCTACCATGTATACTTGGTCAGATGGTTGGGATCTATAAGGACTTACAATAGTATCTATATTTGGGACTACTTCAAATGTGCCAAGATCTTCTTGGAAAGCTTTAAAGGCCATTAAAAACTCAATGTAATCAATCTCATTGTGTTTAGAGGTAGCATGCACCCTAAAATAATATGGCAAGGCAATATCATTGAGATTAATGTCCATGGTCTTCTTGTTGGAGTAAGGCTCATTGGCTTTATTATTATATAAACTATCATCCTAAAATCTATTTCTAGGCCTATTGAAGTTTTGGAAGGTGAATTTCCTTCCAATCATTAGCATTGCCAACTTACTTTTTCAATTACAAGAAATCTATTTAGAACTTTTGGACCATCTTTAGTATAGATTCATTCTCAATCTTTAGGGTCTCAAAATTTTGGACATGGTTATTGTTAGTACTATTAACTGGTACTAAATCCTTTTGGTTATTGGTGTGAAATCCATTAGTGACTTGATTACTCAAGAAACCTAGGTTTTGATTAGGAGCAACATGGCTAGTAGGTAATACATTCAGAGTAGGAAGTTGGTTTAATGTTCGAGAATTTTGGTTATTATTTGGGAAAAGTTTTAATGTAAGAATCTAAGGATTAACATTTAGGATATAATAAGCCATCTATCCTTGAGGTTGAATTTGGTCACTAATAACCACTAATTCAGAATAAGCTTGGGCTAATGTGTTGATAGTTTGGAAAGATCTTTTTAGAAACACAAGAGTCATGGGGTCTACTACATCTTTGTAAACTTCTAAAGATAAAGCCTCACTAAATTTATATGGATCCATGGTCTGACTAAACATCTTTTGGAACCTGGGATTGAAGGATCTATTGGGCTCATTTGCATCTCTCTCAATAGTTTTAAATTGGTGATTAATGACACAAGGGCTTATGATCTTCCTAAATTGATCAATAAAGATAGTGTCAAAATTATTCCATGAGGTAATACAATTGTTACGCAAATTAAGGAACCATTCATATGTAGCATATTTGAATGTAAAAGGAAATAATCTATAAGTTACATCTTCATGGATGACATTTAATAACCTTAAAGCAACCTTGAATGACTTAACATGTTCTTATGTAGTTGCAACACTAGTTGGGCTAAATACTGGCAAGTACTATTCAAGATTATGAGGCAAGATTATATTGATGGTGGGGATTCCAAGCCATGTTATATCTGGATGAAAATTGAATGTAAGAACCCCTTGTAAGGGTGAAGATGGTAGAGACTTTGAACACCTATGTCTTCCTCTATATTTCCTAGTTATTTTGTGGGTTTTTAGCTTGAGCAAGGGCTCTCTTGTCTCTAAATGTGATATGGTCCTAATCCTTGGCAATTCCATATTGAAGATTAAAGATCCTATTTAAAATATGGTGTAATAGGTTATAATTCACAAAGAACTGCAATCAACCTACACACTATGCCTATTTTGTTGAATATTTTCTTATAAAGGGACAAAGGAAATTGAACTCTGACTAAGTAAGCTCAAATATGTGTTGAATTATGCAAAGATGGCCATTATTTGCAACCTGTGACTCAAATAAACTCAAGATTTACCAAGAATTATCAATCTTCAACCAAACAAAATTGTTCTAATTTCAAATAATATGAATTCTTAAATCTTGAAGCTATCTTTACCAGA
Organism: Torreya grandis; assembly: GCA_037957365.1. Lineage (NCBI taxonomy): Eukaryota > Viridiplantae > Streptophyta > Pinopsida > Cupressales > Taxaceae > Torreya > Torreya grandis. Next base: position 431,079 of record JARHVA010008328.1, read on the forward strand.
AGTTAACTATTTCCTTATAGAGAACTAATATATTTACATAAAAAAGCACAAATATATGTGAGAAACCACCTAGACCAAGGATCTTTTCACTTAGAGTGAAGAATCACTCATAAGGGTTAAGAATCCTTTATATTTAATGCAAGAATCATTTCAATTGATCAAGAAGGCCTTCCTTATAGTGACAATGGGAGCCTCCCTATTAATGCTTCTAATTATCTCACATGTGCTCTTCATTGTTGATAAACACTTCTCAATTTAGGATTCAAAGAATCCAAGGCATGAGTTATGGTTTGTGACAATTCTGTCATGTCTATGGTGAAATAGAAGTAGAGTATGGGAGCTATACATAATATTTATTTAATTTGGTGGTTGGGAACCACCAAGGTCTAGATCTTTGAGATAATTAAATCCCACAAGTTAATCTAAATGGATATTAACAACTATCTTTAAACTAGGTCATTTTTTATTTTTAAAAATAGAAAAAAGAAGGGTAAGGCACAAAATAGAGCATGAATGCAAATTCCCATCTCAAATATTATGACAAAGTTCTAATTAATTTGAGCATAAATGAACCAATTTGTGGTGTAAAATAGTATAAACTCATATTTCATCACAAACCAAGGAGGCTTCAAAGGAAATATATAAGCCACAAGTAAGAACCAAGTTTACTTTAAAAGTTTGCTATTGTAACTTGAATAGCATATGCACATCCAAATGCAGGAAAATAAAACAAATTATGCTTAAGATATTTTTAGTTAATTTAGAATTACCACAAATTAACAACCCTAAAAAATAAAATATATCTCAAAATGTGGAGAATTATTCAAATTTAAGACAACAACATGCAATTGAGAGACACCATTGGCTTTTAATAAACTATTTAGAAAATCTTTTCAAAATTCCTTAGTTGTATTGAATACTCTTTGTATACAAATTAATCGGAGTCTCTCCCTTAAAAAATGATAACCTTTGCCTATTTATAGGAAACATAGGTGGCATCCTAGTTATCTTCTCAAAACATCCATGGTATCATAAAGACAATTGTCCTTAATACAAAGATTACAATGCAAAAGGTTTTTTATGCCAACTTTGACAAAGGACTAATATATGATAACAGACTAGCATATATATTTTAAAAGAATATTTTTTATGTTACATTAGTGGGTCCCTTGGGTTATTTTTTGAGGATGTTCTTCACCTTAGTATATTTTTCTATGATTAGCTCAAAATCTACTTCAAGTTTCATTAAAGAATCATCTTCTTGACCTGCCAATGTGTTAAATTCTTTGTCACTCTTGGCTTTAAGTTCCTAAATGCATTGGGCCTCTAAAATATACTTCCTTAATGTCACGATGGTATCAAATAACTTTTGATTATATTTGATAGGCTAGCCTTGGTTGTCCTTGATGTTCTGGATGAAGTTACTGACCCTTTACCTAAACTCTTCATCATCTATTAGGCCTACAACATTGGTCTCAAAAGGGTTTACCAATAATGCCCCTAAGAGCTTATCCATTCTTGCTATCAAGATTTTGTCCTCATCCATAAAAATATTGACACTATCACACCAATTGTTTAGGTCAAATATGTTATCTTCAATGACTCTTAGGAGAGTATGTAAATGTTTCAACTTGATGATCCTGATGCCTTGAACCTGCTTGGTGTGATGGACATTAATCAATTCAGTTGTCTAATCTCTAGAGTTATACCACTAAGTGATTGATGCCTATGATTTCATAATTTTATGGGTCAAGGTATTTGATCTAAGCTTCAAGAAATTTAACCCTTCAAAGTTATCAAATAAGGACTTATCTAGCAGTTTCATTATATCCTCAGGGATTGAAAATGTAACCTATGCTTCCAAGTCTTTCTTCTCCTTTTCTAGATTAGTAATCTTCTATTACATCCCCTATATTCTAGCCAAGTTCATTATTGATTGGGCCACTACCAAACTTGCCACATCTTCCTGATGGATGAGACTCTCCCCTACTTCCTACCCTTGTATAGTATTTAGGCCTACAAAATGTTCCACCTTTTGAAAGGTGTACTCTTTGATGCCAATGGTAGTTTTCTTAGCTATCACCCTTTCAAACCTTATTGTATCTAGATTATGCATAATAGTCATCACTAGTCCAGAGGGTTTGGGTGTCTCTAGGGTTTGAATCCTAATTCCACTTAAGGCTCATGGATCTTTTATTTTCTTGCCACTTTCCTTGGTTTCTTGAATAATTATTCTTTATTCTTGCTCCTTCATTAGCTCTTTGATCCAAGGTTTGACATTATCAAGGGGATATTCACCTTTAGTGTGGGTAATCTCTAGTGAGTGTGATTGGGAAGGAAACTTTTGGAGTTTCCCATATATGAACCAGTTAATAATGATAGGTCCATGTATGGGGAACTCATAATTGAAAAAATTTACTTCACTAGTGGGATGGGTCCATGCCACCTTTGGTATTTTAGAGGACCTAGGGACAAGGGCCAACTCATCTTCCCTCTTCCTTTTTGAGATAGGGACCATATCCAATGCCACTTCTTTTATATTTTTTTGCTCACCTGTTTGAGGTCCCTCAGTTTATGCCAACTCAACTATGGCTCCCTCATCTTCTTGATTAGACCCATAGGTCTCTACAAGTTCCTTAAAGAATTACTCCATCTTATATGGTTTTAGGGCAACCATATCAAAGTGTTCCACTTGAGAAGATGGTTTTAAAGGCTGGGCTGATGATGAAGGGACTTCTCTTAGCCTTTCTTCCACTTTATTCTCACCAAGTCCTTGAATTTGGAGTGATTATTTTTGTGGCTAACATGGAGGTTAATTATAAGTGGAAGATAGTAGATAATAATATAATGGGTTCATTTTCCATCTCTCCCTAGCTAGTTTCTCCTCTCTTTGTAGTCTATGCTCAAGCTTGAAACCATGCTTCCTTCACCTAGCAAGGACTTCCTTAGAGTCTATAGCTTTGGTTTAAAAATGGTCATATAGACTAACCCTATGCTCATAGGTTACTTTGCTTAGTTTCTTTGACTACAAATAAGGGACAACCTTGTTATTGGGGTCCCATTCCTTTAGGTCATCCTTCTGAAAGCATAAGGCATCCCTATGTTTGGACATGATGTCTAATTATTTCCAATCTTGGATTAAATTTTTCCCAATCAAGAATGGGAAAGGATGTAGCATGCCCTTCTTCTTATCCCTATAAAAATTATAAATTCTGTGGAAAATTTGTTGATTAATTTTGTGCTCAGCTAACTTGAGGGGAACATAGACAGGCAAATTAAATGGTTGGGTCATGATCCCTTATATTCTGATAATGGTGTAGTCTAGATAGTACCAATTATCTCCCATGAGTTTGACATACTTCTTGACAAGAGGGTGCATCCTAGGCATGGGGTCCCCTATGATATTATTGACCAAAGTAGGGTATATACAATCACAAATGAACTGCATATGAACTTTGTACTTAAAGATGTGTAACTTTTCATAGTGATGGGAAATGGTAATTTTATTATGGAAGGACCAATTATTGACACTAGGAATATGAGTGAATGCCATTAATGAGTTCAATAGATAAGACATCATGGTGAATTATTAGATTGTCCTTCTCTTAATGCCATAAAATTGTCTCCCTAATTAGATGTTAATCAATTCTCTAATGGGTAGAGTTAGCTTCTCTTCCACCATGAAATATATGTAGGAAACCCATTTGGGGTTGACATAGGTTATGGTGGCTACCCCTAACGCTCTACATAATAGGGTCATAATGATCCTAATTCCTTCTATAAATTGAATGATAGGGATTTTACCATCATGGCTCTTAGCTACATTAGTTCCTTAGATTAACCAAGGTCTCAAGATAAAATCTATATTATGTTGTATAGTCTATTCTTTGATGGAGGGGAGGTCTATATGAGCTCTAGGGAGCTTGTAGTAACCTTGAAAATCTACTGGGGTAATATAGGCAATTCTATTTGACCCTTCTTCTTTGATGATCCAATCATTGTCTATTCTACAATCAATAAAAAGGGGCACTAGGATATCAATGCAATGCAATACCATGGGTTTAGTAACAGCTTGATGAATATCTATCATTTATATTGCAATGAGGTCCTCAAACTTCCTCTTGGTGAATGCCACCCTTTGCTCATCGGATGATAGAGGTTGTAGCTCCTCAATTGTAAAGAAAATCTCTGACCAATTCTTCATGCCATTGGATAATGCCCCTATATCCAATTCAGTATCTCCAAAGTGTCTCCCTTCATTGTCCATAGATAGGTACATGTCTATCTCTTCTTTCATTTATTGCCTTTCCACTACCATGATCTCAATTATCTTGGAATACACCTGGTCTTGATGCTCAAGATGATACTTGGAGATTGCTTAATGTAGTTATGTCCTTAAAAATCAAGTTTTGAGGCCTCAAGTTAAGGTTTAGGGATTTTAAGATGTTTTAATAGGGTTTTTATGGCTTTAATGGTGAAGGTGATGGCTTTCATAAATTTATTCATGTCTCAGATCTTATGGATGACACCACTTATGTAAATCTTGTCTTTTTGGGCAAACCAAATCTTAGGATTGTAGATTAGTGCTTATATGGTGTTTATGTGGACCTCCTTAATCTTGTTCCCATGGCACTCTCATGGGAATCCCATTGAAAATTAGTCATTGGATTTTAAATAAATCCTTTTTCATTACTCCATTGGATTAGGATTTTGAGATGAATGTGAGCCTTTGATTAAGATCTCAGAAGTCCTTTCTGATTGGTCGCTTGGATCCTAGCTGACCCAGTTATGCTAAGTGGCACATTCTAGCTTTTTTGGGAAAAGTCCACCTTCACTTCACACCATTGGATTAAGATTAGTGATGGAGTGAGAACCATTGATCATGATCCATGAGGTTGAAGCTGATTGGTTGAGAGGTTGGATGTGATTAAATTTGATGGTCTCACTAATGTCAAAGATGTCCTCATGAACATCAAATGATGGGAACATGATTATCAAATTTAAGATTGTGAGGCTCTTTTGATTGAATGATAATGTTCCATGCATCACATTCTTGGTTCTCTTGGGAATTTGAGGTCGATGTGTTACATTGGATTAAGCTATGTGATGAATGCAAACTATTGATCATGATCTAAGAGGTCTTCTCTAATTGGCCTACCTTTTGGGCTCTTTGATTTTGCACCATTAGATAAACATTACCAAGTGAACATGGATAGTTTAATCCTATAAGATTCATGAACATTAATTTAGTCTATGATGAACATATGTTTAAGCTAAGGGTTTAGCATTAAAAAACACTATGATCTAAGATTTAATTTGACAACCCTAAAGTTTAAATGTTTAGAGGGTCCCCTTTTGGACTAAGGATAAAAATTTAGATGGGGTTTACTTTGAAGGCCTCATTAGCATCAAAGACATATTCATGAACATCAGATGATGTGAGCACATTCATCAAATTAAATATCATAAAAACTTTTATAGTGAGTGGGTTTAGTATGTAGTTCATCCTAGGATGATCTCATGCCACTAGATTCAAGGTTTTATGGAAGCGAGGACTGTTAGATCTGTATCCAAGTTAAAACATTGAATTAGAGAATGATACATGTAGTGATTTAGAATAAAGTTAGTATCCTTGAGGTGTCATCTATGTTGAACAAAAACCAAGACATTTTAGGATTAAAACTTAGGCTAAACATTGATAAAGTCTAAGTCTAGGATGAAAAGGGGTTTGTGGACAAAATGTTTAACGAGGTTAGGAGGGATTTTAAAAGGGGGAAAGAACATAAAAGGGGACTTAAGTATAATTTTATGTTAAGGTTCAGGCATGTTTAAAAACATAATTGATACTTAATGTAAAATTAAACTTAGGGTCTTTTTTGAAAAAAATACCAATTCTCATGAAATTTTCTCCCATGAAAATTGAATTTGAACCCTTCGGGTTTTTTTGCTCATGAACCTTGCCTTCCTCTATGAAACCTAAACTTATCCATCCAAGGTAAATCATTAGTAAAGTTATCTCATAAATCATAATTAAACATGCAAGGACCTATCCCTTTCCAAGTGGATGATCTTTAAATTCTAAAAGAATAACCTCATGAAAGCTAGACCAGGGTACTGATGTTTTGAAACATTTACAAGGGTCCCCATTTTTCAAATTAAAAAAATGGGGTATGTTGGTCCCAATAATAGGTGGATCAAGAATACAAAGGCTATCCCTTTATCTCCATCATCACCCACTAAGTGAAGCTATGTGATCATGTATGTGTTAATCAATGTTTGAACTATGTATCCAATCCCTCTGAATAGGTTGCTCATGAATATAAAGGCTAGTTAGTCTTTTGGCTCCATTTTTACTCACTATGTAGTGAATTATAAATTGATACTGGTATAAATGTGTGTCATATGAGATGGCTCATGAATCCCATGAATGTTCTATAATTTGACAATATGGCATGGATAGTTGAATGTGTTTGAGAACTAGGCCAATCTTGGCCACTCTAAAAGGTGGAGATTATGCTTGTATGAAAACCACTCTAAAAATAAGAACTCGGATTATATGAAATCCACTTCAAAATGATCCCAACCACCTAAAAATGAAATAAGGCATGCAACTACTAAAAATACCTAGGTAATATAATGAACTAGAAAGAAAATAAGGTAAATGTGTCATGCATGTTTCCTCCAATCACTGGTGTCTATAACATGGATTCTGATCTAGAAATTGTACCAACTACCCAATATAAAACTAGAATTGAGAGACATCATGTCATGCATGATGCCTCCTATATCTAGATAATCTAAGAAAAACTATACTGAAGCTACCCAATCTAAACTAAACTATAGCTAACAAAACTATAATTGACCTTACCTTTCTATTTATTTCTAAATATTCTAGGTTTTTGGTTGTTTGGATAGGAATGCTAAAAATTAGACACTTTGATGTTTGACACTATTGTCCAATTTTGGTGCTCTTGTCCTTTACTTTTTTTGATGAATATTATATATTTATCACTATTTTTCTATTTTGTTATGTGTTTTTTGAATTCTAATTATTGTTCTGAGTGTTCTAAAAATTGATTTTTGATCGAAGGAGGGTTCTGTTCTCTATGACAAAACCCTTGTTTGTTGTCCCCTCTTATAAGGGTATAAATGAAGACCCTACAATGACTTCCCTCAAAATAAATATCTCTACAATTATGTTATGATATGAAATACCTGATATATAAATGATAATCTAAAAGATGTCTCAAGATATAACATAGTTTGTATTGGAGATTGTTAGATCAATAAGAGTATGCCTAAATAAATGTAGTAATGTAATAGCATGTACAATATACTAAAATAAAACTAGAAATCTAGTTAGTTATTAAGGAGGGATAGAGTATGATGTCTATGATGGCATTGAATAAGGAAAGATAATGCATGATGTGGATCATGGCATTGCAAACAACTAAGAAGAAAACAAGTAAGCAAAAATGCAAGGCAAGAAGAAAGAAGAAAATAAAAGAGGCCAAGGGGCCAAGAAAATAAGGGACATGGGCACATGTCACTCAAAATAGGAAAGTAAGCATACAAGGCATGTTCAAATTCCCACATACACATAGAATTGCAAACAAGGAAGATTGGTATGAAGCCCACAAACACATACAAGAGTACAAGCAAAGGACATTGGCAAATTCCTAAGGCACACATAAGTAAAAAAATAGGAACTAAGAAATGAAATCACATCTACTACTAAAGAAATAAAGTAAGGAATGTAAATGTTGGAAATATTATCACATCTAACTAATCAAAGCAAGAAGTGAATATATGCAAAACATGTAGTACAAGACTAGGTAGATGCTAAGAAATATGCAAGTAATATATACTAGTGAATCTCGATAAAATAATCTATGTAAGCTAGTAATTAATGTACATCAACATGATAACTAGAGTGTGTGGTGTAGGAATGGCATAACCTAGATGGTGTAGTCATGTAGAATATGCCCCCGGTGGGTAGATATGTTGATGTATGTCCTAATATAAAAGTAGGATATCCCCTCAATGGGTAGAGTGAAATAATGAAGGATATGGGTGTTAATGCACACACTCAAAGAAGATCAAGTGAAGCATGGTAATGTAGATAAATCAATAAATAATAGTATAGAATAGCAAAATGTAAGTCTAAAATGGTAGTAGAAATGTAAAGCATGGATAATTATTTTTGGTGTTTTGATATAGTTGAATGTTTTTGTATTTTGACATATTATATTATTTTTTGTATTTTGAAATTTTATATTACTTTTGATATTTTGAAATATTATATTATTTTTTCTATTTTGAAATAAGCTATGTATAAGTAAGCAAAAAGACACTATGTATAAGTAAGCTATGAAATTATGTACAAGTAAGACTAATAAGAAATGATACTAACCAATGAGTCTCCTAAGAGACTCCCTATCATGGTATCATGTATCAAGGAGAGAGATCATGTGTGATTGTGAAGCACGATGGAAGGGATGAGACTATGAATCTAAAATTTGTGTATGTTGTATGTGCTTTGAAATCTCTATAGTGGAAATTGACTATGGGGTCCCCCTATAACTCTGAGAAGTGGATGTAACTATTGGGCTCCTAGGGACCCATATATTAGTATAAGAATATTTATAAAAATATACTCTATGTTTAGAGACATGAGACCTCAATGACATTACCTTGGGTGTGAATACTATAGTTAGAAACTATCTAGAGTTTTGAAACTATCACTGATGTAGTGTTCACTCTAAGAGAGGCCTCCATGGAAGTGTATAAACTCTCTATAATAGTAAGGGAGGCCTTGGTTGTGTCTAAATGTTAACTAGAGGAAGAACTATAACTAGTGGAGAAGATGATACTAGTGAGTGCAAAGTAGGAGATGGCTCTAAAGTGGGGAGTGGTAACTCATATAGAACTCCACCAACTATAACAACTTGATTAGCATGAGTGTATATCATGTATATATGAACTATAGATGGTATTTTATGAAGCTTATAGATCCATGGTTAACCAAGCAACATGTCAAAGACTCTTATGCTCAGAATAATAGTAAATGGTGTGGCCACATGTGCTAAACCAACCTATAGAGGAAGTACAATCTCACCCAATGAACTCTATATGTGCCCACTAAATCCACTGATAATTATGTCCATTAGGGTGATATCCTTCTTTGAATATCCTAAATGCTAAATTAATGTCATAGTGTACATGTTCACACTAGATCCATTATCTATGAGAACACTATGAATGGGATGGTGGTCAATGTAGGCTCTAATAAAGAGTACATATTAATCTGAATCATCCTCAACTATCTCCTACTCTAAAAAGGATATATAAGTTCTAGTTGGAACCTTATAGTTATATAGGCCAATCATGTTTCTCAAAGGATATGACTCAACTGAAGGTGTCTGGTATGTAGCTGGTAGAGCATGTGCATGATATGCATGGTGAACACCTAGTGCACCCTCTGTCTCCTATTTAGTATGCTATGTGAAAGGATCTAAGAAAATTTTCAAAGCCTTGTCTTATGTTTTCTTTGCCTAAAGAGGATCAACTAGAGTTACAAGATCAATAGGGTTACCATCTATCAAGTCATATATCTTATGTCTTAAATTGATGCATCTATTCATTTTATGGCCTAGTGTCCTATGAAAATTGCACAATGCATTATGATCATATCCACATGGAAGAGGATTTGTTGTATCAATTTCCTAAATAGGAGGGAGAGATATGATATTGCATTCCAATAGCTACTGTAAGACTCTGGATGGAGATATTGGTAGATTGGTAAAGCCTTGCCGAGGAGGTGGTGATAAAACCACTTACTAAGGGGGATCTAAAGCCACATTAATTATAGGTTGATTTTGAATTTTTCTATTTAATTTATATGAGACTTTACTATTACTCTTGTTTTTTACTTTTTGATATGCTTGTGTACTTGAGTTTGCCCATTATTAGTAATTTGAATTACCTTTCCTTTAGTGTATGACATAACTCAGTAAAGGAAGAAAAGTTTTTGAACATTATTGACTCATGCAAAGCTAGCACAAGACTCTATTTGAAGATATCTTTTAATTTTTGATTGGCCATAGGGCTAGTCATTTTAGCCAGAATAGTCTTATATCTAAGAACATAATTTGTGAGATTCTCATTTGAATTTATTTTTGTTGTGAAAATTAGACATAAGAAACCTTATCACATATGTTAATACTAAAATGAGATAATAACATGTTAGCTAAATGATTGAATGCATTGACCGACTAATTTGGTAGACTATAGAACCATTTTAGAGTATAATCCTTTAAACTTAATGGAAATAGCTTGGTTAGTAACCAGTCATTTGGCACGTAGTCCAAGCATGTTACATGAAAATCTCTCAACTATGTCTCTAGATCACCCTTGCCATCATATAGAATGAGCTTGGGTTGAACAAAAACTAGTGGTAAGGGTGTAGAAGTAATATGGCATGCCAATGATGTATGAAGTAGAGAAAAAGAGTCCAAAGCCTTTGTTGGTATAAAGGTACCTTTCTCAAGTATATAGCACCTTGGATTGAAGATATTTTATCTCTTGCATAAGGGAAACTACATCAGAAGGCAAAGATGTACTAGCCATAATTGGTGGTGCCACATAAGAAGGTTGGGCTATTATAGGGGGTTGTTGAGACATAGTTGCCCCCATAGTGTCATTTTCAATTAGTTATTCTATGGTTTGAGAGGATTGGACATTGTTTGCTCTTTTTTGTTCTTGTTGTAGTATTTTAAGCATATCATCTTGCATGTCAGGATTTTTAGTTAAAAGGTCTTGAAGTTCCCTCTTATTAGTTTCATCAAAGCTGGTATATTATTCCATGGTTAAAGTAGGAAAATAAAGTGAAAGTGGATTGAATTTTTTGTAATAAGCTGTAATAAGAAAAATGGGATGGAAGGAAATTAATGAATAAAGGAAATGTAAAGTCCTAAAAATAGCAAAATGGAATATTCATAAAAAGGATACGAAGCTTACTAACATGTAACGTGATACCTCAAAAACATGGGAACCTAATATATTCAACTAGGGTTTGAAAGAAATAATTTTTAACATTACTATGGTGAATTTTAAAATTTAAATGTGAAATTATGATTTATATATGTAGGAAAAAAATTTAAAAAATAATGCTAAAATAACAAAGGAATTTTTCGTAGGGTTTCTAGGGTTTTTGTGCACAAACAAAGTAAGTCAGGATCACCAAATGATTTAATTTTTTGGGAATAATGGAACTTTATTCCTATTTTAGTTAAGGGTATGGATTAATAAATTAGTACAGAATATAACAATACTTACAATCCTAATTTGTGTAATTTTTTAATCTATTTCACCTTTCTAAAAATAGCAATAAATAGGAAGAAATATAACTTAGCTAGAAATAGACTGAGATGGTTCATATAGAGGCTCAAAATAGTTATGTAGGATTGGAAAGGTGTCATAAACCTAAATATATATTTTATTTGGCAAAAGGATATGAGTATTGAAAAGTGGATGCTTTAGTTTCTATAACTATTATCCATTCCTATCCTTGTTGTCCAAACTAATCATAGAGACCTAAAACTTTTTGGGTAGTTGTGTTGTGCTTGTGTGATCCTACCTATGAAAAATCAAGCACTAGTTGTTGTTGAAACTCACTATATATCTAATTTTGTCTTCAAACCCTAACCCTCTATCATGATTGATAAAATGATATTTGAGTCACTTGAGAAAGAGGGGGGATTAGTGTGTAAGATGTATTGAACGTATAATCCACACCCCTTGTGTGGGCATGCTACCTACATACCAATACTCTAAAGAGGGACCAAGCTATATGTAGTTCTCTCACCTAACGTGCTTTGTGTAATAGTGTGATGCAAATGCAAATACCAATTTGATAGTATTTGAGGTGGATAGAGACTGGTATGAGTATTTGAGTATGTTTTCAGTTGTGTTGGGTGACTGTATGTAAAAAATATGGAAGTTTTCCTTAGTGCTTTGTTTTTATTCTTGCTTGCTTTGTAAGTTTGGTCACCTCCCTTATAAATGAGATTTGAGTGGGATTTTATAGGGAATAATTGGTCATGGATTAGATGGATTCACATTAAGACAACCTAATTAAGGATAAGGACTGAATTAAAATGACCATTAGGGATCAAAGTGTAAATAGACAGGAGTACAAAAAATGGGACACTTTGGTGCCTAGTGCTATAGTCCTATTTCTCTTAATTTCCACTCATTTATTAATTTAGAAGCAAGTAATGAAGCTAGTAATAGGGTGTGTAAAGGGATACCTGATAAAGTATGTGTGTGATCTATATGATGATGGGAACTCCTCTTTGCCTTAGAAGGAATAACCTACAAATAAGAAAGACACTAGAAAAGGGGTTGTTAGATGGATGGTTAAGTGGATTGTCTGGCATGAGTTAGATATAAGAAGTGTATGCTTGTTAGGAAGCTATCAAACCACTATTTATAATAATTATGTTGATGTAGATTAAAATAAATAATTCTTGCATTCAATAACTAGAAAGCAAATGCATGTAAGATGAGATGAAAGTAAATTGCTTGTTAAACAAAATGATTAAATATATCAAAAGTGGGTCAATACTAATGCTAATATAGTTGGGGTTAGGTTCATAAAATCAAAAAAGTCTCTATGAATAGGTAAGAACACAAAAATTAGGGTTTGGTTAGGGTTAAGGGGGCCAAAACTAACTTTTTACTATTTGGGCCACAATGACCATTAATGGTTGGGTAAACCATTGGTGGTTGGGCTAATCATCAGTAGTTGGGTGACCATAGATGGTTGAGGTGACCATCGGTGGTTAGGATAACTATCAATGATTGCCTGTGAAATTCTATAAATGTTCAAAAAAGTGATGGTAGATTGGGTAATTGGTCAAGCAGATGGATGTTATGGATCTGAAGGATGGAAAATAAGATAAAAATAGGTATGGATAGGGTAGGGAGGTTAGAAATTAAATAGATCAAAGAAAATAAGCATGAGATACTTATAACTTGATGGTGGAAGGCTGAAGCAATTTGGCCAAAGTGATAGTACTTTAACCGTTGAAAGTGATTTTGATATAGGTTTGGGTCTCTGTTAATGTTGCTTATTTATTCAAGGGATGTTAGATACCTGTATACAAGATAGCTTGGACATGGATTACTAGATTTTTGGATCCGTTTCTCCTCTTCTCTCTTTTTATAAGATGAAGTTATTAAATGTGTAGGAAGAAGTTGATAATTTTGAAGGAGGATAAAGTTACCATTTAAAATGCTTTAAATCTTGTTAGCATCACATAAGGAAAGTTGATAAATACATCCATGTTTATCTCATATAGTTGGTAATGCTTTTAAAGTAGGCTTGGAAGACCTGACCATTGATGGTTATGCTAATTGTCGATGGTTAGGCTAATTATTGGTAGTCAAAGTTCTAAAAGAAAGTAAGCTAAAAGGGGGTGGACTAAAAATTTAAGTTAGAGGAGTTAGATTAGGGGGTTCAAGTTAGTAAATTAATAAATGGGCTAAGTCAACTAGGTGGTCAACTAGCTTCAGGATCAGGTAGGAGTTCAAAGCAGTTTAACATCTAAAACTTTGTGGTTTTTAAGTTTCTACATTTTCCCCCTTTTTGTTATGCATCTTTGGATTAACAAGTTGTAAAACAAAAATGAATGGATTATTGGTCATGGTCTGATTGCCCTGAGTATGGGAGGAGGTGTTCCCCCTCAAATTGAGAGTTAATGAGGTGAAAATGAAATCAGGTCAAGATTTGATAAAGTGGTAAATGGTGAGTCATGAGGTAGGTGACATAAAAGGGTTAAGTATTTGAAATGTAAACATGCTCATAAAATGTGATTAAGTATGATAGTCAAGATCGTGTAAAGACTAAAATTACCAATGTTAATAAAAATAAGGTTGGGTTTTAGGGAGACATATGACAGGGTAACTAGTCCACAACATTGGTCATAGCTAATCAGGTCAATCCTATCAAATCTATTAGGCAAGGTCAGTGTTGTTCATAGTTATCCAAGGTAGGAAGTGCTCCTATAAAACAACATAAATGGTCTAGTCACACATGAGGTGGTGTGATTTATAAAATTTAAACATGGCAAGGTTAGTTAGTGTGGTCAAAATGACCAAGTCAAGGTCATGGAAAAACATGATAATATTTAGGTCAAAAAGACCATCATTGAGTTGGATGTGTTGAGGTGGATGTGGTCAAATGGGTTAGGTGATATCTAAAAATTCAAATTCTAGTTGGGTGGAGATTAGGTGATCTCCTAAAAGGTTAGCACCTAGGGGGAGTGCTATGAAAATGTTGAAAAGGGTGGGACTCCAACCGTTGATGGTTAGGGTTTTCCACATGATCGATCATTAATGGTCACCCTGACCATCAATGATTAGGGAAAACCTTAAAAAACTAAGATAAAAGTAAAAATGTGAAATCATTCACCATGTTGACTTTTGGAAACTTGTGCTTTGGGTGTGTTATGTGATTTGTCTTTTTGTGCTTTCAAGCATGGTGAGTTGGAGGTGTTTGATTAGTTACCAAGGGTGGGAGTTTGATTGATTGTTGAGTCAATGGAGGGTGGACAAGGATGTGGCCAATTAGTGGGATGAGGGCTTCAACCATGATAGCTACCACACATTATCCTTATAGAGCTAGTACTAGATATATGGGAGATCAGATGGTGAGATTGAGCTTATCCTATTTGATCAAGTATGGATGTAGTTTATCCTCATATAGGGGATCTCAATAGATTTTCCATGATACAAGAGAGAGGATGTTGAGTTATTACTCTTAGAGCCACAACCACAAGACATTTTTTTGGACCATGAGGATCTACCACTAAGATTTGTAATAGATGATACAGGTATTACAGATGGTTATGCAGCATGATACCAAGCCTAATATGCAACAACTAATTTTGGATGGGGTGATAGAGGGAAATAATCCATGGATGTGGATATTGATAGAGCATTGACATAGGATGGATAGGTGTAAATAGTAATGATAGTGGTATAGGCCTAGATTACCAGATTACAGGGATAGATGGCCATTTTATATTGTCAAATCATCACCTTATAAGGTCAGGTGGGCACCTTGACTAGAGAGAAATATTAGGCAAGGATCTCTCTTAGGTTAGTGACATAAGAGAGAGATTCATAAAGACATAGGGCATGAGTGGCCATAATAGTAGTAGGAGAACCAAATGACATAGCTATGAGGATATGGTACTTAGCCATTGTTGAAGAGTTAAGATATTATGAGGTGATAGTGTTGGCATAGTTGCCATTAGAGATGAGATATGGAGAGTATAGGGCCAGTTTAGTAGGTGTTCCATCTATAAATACTCCAATACAATGGGCCTCAACATTGGGGTAGGTAGGTATATGAAGGGGACTACCACCAAATGGTAGTGTAGTTGTAGGCACAAATGGGGCCAGTGGTAGTGGTGTCTTAGGGGCCTAATAGAGGAGATTATATGATGTATATGTTCTTGGTTTTGATACTAGCCTATGTGCCAATGACATGAGATGTATATGAGAGAGATTGATACATTATTCCATGTATTTCTTATATTATTGTGTGTACTTTACTAACATGTATGACTTGGATGATAATGTATATGATGATTATGTTGTATGATGTTCATGATTATAGAGATGTTGATTATGTTCATGATGATATAGATGTTGATTATGTTTATGATGAGATAGATTTAGATTATGGTTAGGATGTAGTTATGATGATATGTATTATGGATGAGATGTTGAATTCGTGATGCTTATGATATGTTTGGCTTGTTGACCTAGGCATGTGATGATGTTTATGGATATGCATGTTTTTGGCATTGTATGTACATGATTATGAATGAGTAATGATTTTGTTTATGACATGATTATAGGTATGTTATAGATAATGTAATTAGGATATGGGTAATGTTATTCATATATGTTGATTCTTTATTCATTGGATGGAGATGATATATATATGATCATGGATGGTTTTGATTATTTTCATATAAAGATGTTTTTTATAATATTATTATGGATATGTGATTGATGATTAGATGGATGATTTATATATGATTATGTTAAATAAAATGATATCATAGTTTATAGATGTGACATGGTTTTTATTTGGTAGATATGTGTGACTCACGAATAATGTTTATGGTAAATGGTAAATGTCATGATTTATGTTATTTGGTGATATGATGTGTGAATATAGTTATGAATGTGGTTTATTTATGACTCATTAGTTTTAATGTTTATGAATGTGCATGGTGTATGTTTTGATAAGAGGAGATGGTAGGATGCTCATGCCCCATGCTCTATAAGGTGATATGTGGATGTTTAGTTTAGGCATATGATGACATGTTAATGGATAGTATGGTTTGTTTTATGTTTTGATAGATATGATGTTGAATAAAATGGAGTATTTATGTGATGACAAGATGGGGGAGTTAAAATGTGCTTGTGATTTTGAATTTAATATATTGATAGTGTTTGGTTTTTATATTATGGATGATGTGTGTGTTCATGGTCATGATCATGATCATGATCATGCATAATATGGTTTGGATTGTGATTTTTGATGACATGGTTTAGGATATGAGTGATGATGTGATTGATGTTTGGGTACACAGATAAGATATATATGGATTAGTGTGGCATATTAATGGTTTGAATGTTTGGATATGATATGGATTAATGGAGATATAATGAAGACACCTAAATTAAGTGTAGATGGCAAAATAAATATGGGAAAGGGATAAGAATTATGAGACACATGTCTACATTAACTAATAATGATAGGGTAAGAAAAAGGCATGAAGTGTTCATTGACAAAGGCCTAACAAAACCAAAGGTGGATGCGAGTTAATGAAAATAAGCCTTTCAAATTCTTCACATGAACATGATTTGATTGAAAAATAAGGTATCATGATCACTTTGTGTCAAGTAAGCTCATAATCCCTTTATTTTAGAGAGTTTAAGAAGGGAAAGTAGGTGTAGGTAGATGGTTAAATGAGAAATGGGTAATATGGTAACATGATGTGGGTTATCTTGCCCCTTTTATAGGTGACCAAACAACCATAATATACAAGTCCATGCCTTAATATAATGTGTATATTGATCGATATAAGAAGTCTATTAATGCCATTTGTAAAAGGTGATTGTCTCTTACTTGCTTTAATTTTGACATAAGGTTACTTGTTACTTTTGTTTTGTTGATAGGTTGGTGAAGTTGATCAATGAAAAAAGATTTAAATGTTTGTTTTTGACAAACTTAACTTAGCCATCCTTCAAGTGAGTGATCTAAAGTTGGATTTTTATAGTTGTCCTTTAAAGGAGTGATCTATTTTTTAAGTAATTGAGTTTTGTGTAGCCATCCTTTAAGGGATAGGTCTACAATGCTAGATATTATGGACCCAAGTGATATTTTGGTATCCCAATTTGATTTTGAATGCTAGGGTTAGACATGTAAAAGTCTATTTAGGTTTAAAGATCTAACTTTATGGAGGCAAGACTTTTAGCATAAAAGGCTAATGATGGATAAGAAAAATTGGTTTAAAAGATAATTGATCATGGGATTCCATCTGATTAGACATGAAAAGTATCCATAAGAACCATGCCATGGGTAAATCCATGGTATCCATGCTTAGGATGAGGCTATGACTGTGATGGATAATCACATGGTCCTATGTTGTAATCAATTGTCCCCAAGAGGAATAGGGATAGGTAGGTGAAGGGAAGTGAAAATATCATAAACCAAGGGATGATAGTAAGTTAGACACAAAGGTGAGTTTGATCCTTGTTTTAATAATAGAAAGGACATAAATGTGAAGAATTAAGAGGCTTAATTTTTTATTTGTTTGAGAGAAGACAAATGATAAGCTCCTGATCCATACTTATGGGTTATGATGTAGGGTCCAAGCTAATTGAAATCAAACTTTCCTCTTTTGATTTTCTCTATATTATTTACATGTTGATTTTCCTTAAGGATGAGGTATCTGATATTGAATTCTTGTTCTTTCAATTATTTGTTGTAACAATGCTTGATTCATTCTTGATAGGCGTGAAGATGATTAAGCACTATGAGGCAATGTTTATCTAGGAGTTCAAGACATATGAGCTTTTTTTAAAGATAATCACTCTCAGAAAGAATCTCATGCAAAGATATATGAAGATAAGGGATATAGACTTTGAGAGGTAAGACTACCTCTACCCCAAAGATGAGAGACCCATAGAGGTTTAAATGCTAGTGTGATAGGCCCATAATGGGTGAAAGGGATGTGAAAGTTCCAATCCTAACATGAAGCACTTACTACTTTGGTTAACATTTTGTTGAGGGTTTTGGTAGAGGTTTCCACCTTTCCATTGGCCTATAGATGATAGGGCAAGGAAAATCTTAACTTGATACCAAAATAATTGTAAAGATCTTGGACTTTCTTATTTTTAGAAGATTTTCCATTATCAATAATGATATTATGGGGAACAATGAAATGGCAAATGATATGGTGACTAATGAAATATATAATCTTATTAGCTTTGGTGGAGATAAGATGAATGGCTTTCACCCACTTGGTGAAATATTCGGTAGTGATAATGATGGATTGATGTTGTTGTGAAGAATGAGGATTGATTTCCCCAATAAGGTTGAGACCCTATTGCGAGAAGGGCCAATAGTCTTTGGATACTTGAAGGGCATGGGTCAGTGTGTGATGTAAATTAGCATGTTGTTAAAATTTTATGCACTTCTTTACATAATCACAATAATCCTAATTGAGGGTGGGTCAATAGTAACCAAGGCAAATGATAGGTTTAGTAATAGCTAGGCTACTAAAATGTCCCCCATTGATTTTGTCATGTATTTCTTTGATAGCATGGGAAGTCTCATGACTATACAAGCAACAAAGAAGGAGGATATTGAATCCATGTTTATAAAGGATTCTCCTTATTATGGTGTAATGGGAGGTACTCTAAACAAAGGCTCTTTGGGCATTCCATGAAAGGTTGGGAGTAATAAGGCCAAGGTTAAGGTAGTTAAAAGTTTGGTCATACCAAATGTTGAAAGGGGATGACTCCACACTACAAATGGTAGGAAGGTCAGAACTAATATATGAGGGTGTGATAAAATGATGAATGGTGACAAATATTTTAGATTCAGTAAGTTGGGATGGAGTTTGGGAAGCTAGGGAAGCCATTGTATCTACAAACTTGTTGGTAGATCAAGGAATTGACTGGATAAGGTAATGATTGAATGATGCTAAGAGTATGTATATGAGTTGTGTGTACTTCAATAAGACATAATTTTTAAATTGATAATATCCATTGACTTGTTTGATCACAAGTTGGGAATTGTTAAAGATACTGATTATTTTAAACCCTAGGGCTAGAGTGGTTTGGAGATGTATGACCAGGGCTTCATACTTAGCCACATTGTTGGTACATTCAAAGTAAAGTTTAAAGGAAAGAGGAAGAATTTCACCTTCAAGGGGGATGAAAATAACTCTAGAACCCCCACCACCTTGGCATTTTTAACCATAAAAAAACATGGTCATTTGGTAGGTGGGTTCCTCCTGAGAAAGAGTTATAATGGACTCATCAGGAAATGGAAGAAGAAGCGGTTGATAGTCTAGTAGAGGAGCTTCAGCCAATTGGTTGATGATGAATTGCCCTTTAATGTATTTTTTCTAAAGGAACTTAAGATCAAATTTAGCTAGTAGCATGAGCCACTTAGCCATATGATGGTTTTGGTATGATTTAGAGTACATGTACTTGAGTGGGTTGATGTTAGTGATGACATAGGTTTTATGATTAAGTGGAGTTTGGAGGCCATAAATACTAAAGTGAGGAAAAGTTTCTTAGATGAGTATACTGAGTCTCATATTCTATAAGTGTGTGGCTAATGTAGTAGACAACTTTCTCTTTTTTTTGTTCATCATGATGAGCAAGCATTGCCCCTAAGAAATGGTCCATAGATGATATATAAAGGTAAAAGGGTTGGTCTTTCTTAGGAGGGATAAGGATAGGTGGAGAGATATGGTACTTCTTGATTGAATCAAAGGCTTTTTGATAGTCTTTGGTCCACTTAAAAGAGGTGTCTTTCTTTAGGAGATGGTGAAAGGGTTGACATCTATTTTATAGATGGGATATGAAGTAATGGATGGATTGGAGCTTCCCATGCAAGCTATAGAGTTGCTTAAGGTTGGTGGGAGGAGGAATTTCTAAAATTGCTCTAAATTTGGCAAGGTATATTTTTATTCTTCAAAAGGAGATGATAAAGCCAAGAAGCTTTCTAGATAAGACCCCAAAAATGCATTTCTTGGGATTGATCCTAACATGATAATGGATTAGTCAATCAAAAATGATTGTGATAATGGCTAGGTGATCTTTACAATGTTTGGATTTCCCAAGGAGATAATCCACATAGTCCTCTATAATTTTATGGATGAGATCATGAAATATATATTTCATGGCACACTAATAGGTTGCTCTAATGTTATTTAGACCAAAAAGAATGACCCAGTAATAGAAAGTTCCCCATGGGGTGATAGAGGAAGTTTTATGTTTATATTTGGGGTAATCAAAATCTGATTATATCTCAAGAAACCATTTATGAAAGATAACATCTCATGGCTAGCTGTAAGATCAACAAGTTGGTCAATGTTTGGCAAAGGAAAGTCATCCTTTGAGAAAGCGAGGTTGAGGTAATATAATTTGATGCAGAAATGAAGGCCCCTTATGGTATTGGTGATGGGAATGATATTAGAAACCCATTATGGCTAGTCGATGGGTTGAATGAATTTGATGGATAAAAGATGTTAAAGTTCTTCTTTGACAAGAAGGGCTATGCAAGGATGTATCCTATGAATCATTTACCACATTGGTTTAATCTTAAGATGGGTGAAAATGTTATGGAGGGAAATAAAAGGATCAATTTTTGGCATATCTTGATAGGACCAAGCAAAAACTATGCTACGATCATGAAGTAAAGAAGGTTAATCTTGCTGCTCCATGGGATTTAAAGATTGGCTGATTTTAATGCTATAGGGGTTATCCTGAGTACCCAATTTGACATTGATAGTAGATTCATTAAGCATGGTTTGATTCTTAAGAGGAAGGGACTTATGAATAAAAGAAACCCCACATAAAGTTAGGTGAGAATGGAATCATCATCCTAATGTTGGATGGTGTTGATGGTAGGAGAATCTCTCTCTATCATTTCAAGATGGATGAGAGGAAGGTTTTGGTTTGAATATAATTTTGATAGGTTAAGGGGCCCAAACTAATAGTATTGATAAAAAAAAGTTAGATGGGATGATATTTAAGTCTTTATTATTCAAGGGATATGAGGTTAGTGAAGATGGAACATCTTTGTCAATGGTGGTGATGGGTTTTGGTGAGGTGGGTTCTTCTGGTGGTATGAACCCAAGGTCAAATAACTCATGAGGTTTTTGGGTTTTGATTATGGGTAGCTCATGAGGTCCCTGTTCATAAATGCCAAGGCCAAACCCCTTCCAATCACACCTATAAATGTAAGCTTTGGAAAAGGTTGGTTTGTTGATATAAGAGAAGTCAAAGGTGAATGGTCAGATGGATGAGATAGTGGTGAGAGTGAGAAGTGGTTTATTAATTTCCCCATAGATGAAATTTGTTTGATTTTTAGGGAGCCCAAAGGGGATGATGGTTTTGATGTTGGGATTATAGGAAGGGTCATGTTTGAGGTTCTCATACTCTTGTAGAGTTTGGAAAGCATCCAAGGCTAAAAGATAATACTCCCCAAGTGAGAGGTGTTGTAATTTGAATTCCAAGGGGTCCTCTATAGGGATCTAAGAAGAAGGGATAGATGATCTAGTTGAAGCTTCATCACTATTATGGGTGGGAGTCTTGTTGGTTTTAGTTGGTAGTGAGGTAGTTTTGTTAGTAGTTGATTTTGAGGTGGATGAGGGAGGAATATGAACATCATTAGGCTAATATGTCATATTAAAAGAGGCAAAAGGACTAGGGTCAGCTTTGATTGAAACAACTTAACCTTTGTGTTCAAATTTGACACATTGATGTAAGGTAAAAGGGACACAACACATTATGCAAATCCAAGGGCATCCAAGTAACATGTATTAAAACTCACCCTATATAACATAAAAAAATTCAAGAATGGTATGAGGTCCCAAGTGGATATGAAGGACAATTATCCCAAAGGTAGTTTCCATGGTATCATTGAAGGAATAAAGGACCATTACACTTTTTGACATAATGTTCTTGGGTAGTTGGAATTGGTCATAAGAATGAGAAGAGATAATGTTGATGCTAACTCCTCCATCAATCATCACCCTTTTGATGTGGGTTTGATTAATGTATGTATTGATGAAGAGGGGGGGATTAAGATCCTCAAAATGAAAAGAAGGTATTTCAAAATCCTAAAAGGTGATGAAGGAAGAAAGTTGAAGGGCTCCAACAAAGGGTGAAAGAGGTTGTGGGTCTTCTGGTTGAACCTATATAGATTGTAGAGCTTCTATCAGTGCCTGATGATGGTAAGGTAAGGTGTTGATTAGTTCATAAAGGCTCATTTTCACCAATGTTTGGTGAATTTGTTTCAACATGATATGTTGTGTGGATTTAGAAGGGTTGGAGGGAGAGGGTCTTAAGATAGACACTTTGGGTTTTGGTGGTGGTACAAGTGAAGGTGAGGGTAAAGATGTTTGGGCCTAGTTAGTGGGATAACGGGTTGAAGGGTATGTCTAGGGAATAAACACCTTGGATTTTCCCCTATCTTTTTATTATTATTGAGATCAAGTAACCATATGAATAGTGTGGTTAAGGGGATTTGTTGAGATTGATGGTTGCTTCGATTATTTCTCCTCACTCTTGGGTGAGAGCGAGGGAGCAGGTAAATTTTGGATAGGTTGAGTTGGTGGTTAGATTGGTAATGGAAGTAAAATAAGTTTATCTAATAATAGATCATCCTCATCATATAAGCCATGAAAAAGTGATTAGATATATTTTTAGTTCTCTATGTCATGTCTTGGTGCCCTATGGTATGCACAGATCAAGTTATCATTGAACCAGGAGGGTTTGGTATTGGAGGGGTAGAATGGTTTGATAGGTGATAAGCTAATGGAAGAAGTTTATAAAAACTTTGTAGTATGGTTGAATAAGATTCATTAAAATGTGTTGGAGGTGATGAGTTTATATATTTATGGATGGGAGCCTTATTAGAATCAATTTTCACCTGAGAAGTTATAGGTGGTGGAATGGTTTTAGTTGGTGGTTTGGATTGCTTAGTTATGGTTTATTTTGGGGTACATTATTTAAAATTTCAAGATTTAGATGATGAAGGATTAGATATATGCAGGAAAGTAGAGTTGGATAGGTTTGTTAAAAATGAAGGAGAACTAGATGATTTGGTAGGGGTAGGTGTAGATAGAGAAAAGAGGGATGGCTTAGTAGAGGAAGAATAGGTAATTGGGATGGTAGAAGGATGGGATCCTAAAATAGAAGGTTAGTGGGAAGGAGGTGGTATGGGTCTATTTTGAGGTTGAGGTTCGGGAAACTCTACCTTCTTAATTGGTTTGGTTGGGGGTTTCTTTGGTGGACTAGATGAAGTTAAGTCCAATTTCAAAGAGGGGTGAGTTTGACTAGGTGTGGGAAGAATTCCTAGATTCTTGATAGGTTTGGTAAGAGAGGCATAAGGTGATTTGGCAATGTTAGATGGAGGTGGTTGGGATGGTTCACCTATGGTTTTGGAAGATGAGGAATTTGATGCAGTGGTAATAATGGGATTAAGGATGGATTCAAGTGAGGTTGAGGATTCAATTTTTATTTGGTAAGGAAGCCCTAGATGATGCCAAAAGGTGGCTCTATCAAATTTGGGTTGAGAAGTGAACTCCAGATATTAGACTAGTCTATAAAAGGGTTTGTAGATAGTTTTGGTTCCTTGGTAATTGGTTTCAAAGATTAATCCCCTAAGTAGAGAAGAGGGAATGGTTCCTCCATCCTTGTTCTTGATGGGAGGTTCCAAAATTGGTGGTTGGGTGGATGAGGTAACCTTCTCTTATTAGATGGTTTCCAAAGAGAGAATGGATGGTTTTATGATGGGGAAGGTAGGTATGATGTCCTAAATGTAGGAATGGACATGGTTGTTTCCTTGGTTTGGGTGTCTAAAGGAATGGAGGGAAGTTCTACCACTTAAATGAGAGGAGTGGAAGAAATGGTTAAAGATAAGGTTGTCTCGTTTAGTGTTTCCATCAAAGGAGAGGTAGATAAAGCTAAGGTTTCATTAAGTGAAGAGAGAGGGGTAGTTTATTTCTTCATTTGGGTATCCAAAGGAATGGAAGGTAAGTCCACTACTTTTGTGAGTGAAATGGAGGAAGAAGTAGTTGTGGTAGTGGTCTCCTCAATAATGGTCTCTCTAATAATAATGTTGATCATATGTGTCTCATTAGAATGAGATGATTTTGGTTTATTGTCACGGTGATGGGTAGAAGGAGCATTATTGAGAAAGGGTTTTTGGAAGATGTCAAGGAACTGATTAGGAGGTGAATTAGGATTATTGAATGCAACTTCTCCAATATAAATTAAGTTTTGGCCCAAAATTTTGAAGGTATTGCATCTATTGATGTCATGTCCAATAATTTGGTGAAAGGTACAATGGTCATTCTCACTGTACCAACCAAGCATGGGCCAAGAATCATCAAATTGTTGGGGTGGTTTGATAGGTGGAAGTTGGATGATGTTAAATTTGACCAATTTGTCCAAAACTAAAGCATAAGACTCCCCTATGGGGTTGTATTATTTTAGAGGGGCTCAATTTTGGTTTCAGCTTTGTTGGTAGGAAGGTTTGGAGGAATTGGTTTGATAGGGTTGGTTAATAGTTGGTGGTGGAGTAGTTTTTAGGACAACTAAGTTTTCAGATGATTTTGTTTTGGTATTGGTATGGTTGGATTGGTTAGTGGTTTTGGTGGAAGGAGGGTCATCAGATTTAAAGCTAGAATTATTGTTTCAAAGTTTTAATTTTCCTTCATCAATGGATTGATTTTCAATTTTACATGCCATGGTGAATGCCTCATCAAAAGTTATGAAAGTTTAAACTTAAAGAGTGGGGGAAATATTTTTAGCACAACTTTGAGAGAATATCTCAATCAACTTAGGTTTTGGTAAAAAGAAAAAAAATTGGTTGATGAGACCCCTCCATCTAGATACAAAATTGGTAATTGACTCATCATTAAATTGCCTAATAAAATAGAGGTCAGTAATAGAAACCTTTTTACATATATTTACTAAGAAGTGATCTAAAAATATTTGGGATAGTTGAGAGAATGAAAATATGGAGTGATTGGTGAGAGTACTATACCAATCAAGGGTTGGTCTTGAAAAAGACATGGGAAAGGTACGAAGGAGGAGAGAATCATCATATGCAATCAAATAATAATAGTAATAATCATGAAATGCTCTCAAATGTTCTTGGGGGTCCTCCTTGTCTTGAAATTTGGAAAACTTGGGTAATTCCCATTGAGGAGGGTAAAAATTGGTGGGTTGGTTGAGCTAAGGGTAATAGTAGAAATAGGTGTAAAAAATACCCCCATGATAGGATTTAGGTAACAAGAGGTAAATTTGATCCAATGTTGGAGGTATTGGTTGGGGTAATAGGTGTTTAGTTACTGGTTGGGATGTTGGATAAAGTTTGGGGAGTGGTAGTAGGTGGGATATTAGAAGAAGAAGAGGATTGGGGTGAGCATGGGTTGGGTTGAGGTAGCACCCACCAAAATATGGGAGAGCATACCATAGGGAGGATCCATAGGAGGAACTAAAGCAAAAAGGGTACTATTAGATAAGGTGTTTAGGTAATGTGGAAGAGCCACAGTGTTGTTATCAAGGAAGGCAACAAAATCTAGATCACTCTCAATAATAATCAGAGGCCTGGTAAGAGGGGAGAGAAATGAGGGGAACCCTTAGCACCAGATGTATACTCCATAGAGGAAGAAGAATAAGGTGGTTTTTGGTTATTTTGAGTCTGTAACTACTATTTATTAAAGACCATGAGAGGAATTAGGAGATAAAATTATGAAACTCACACCTCAAACAAAGAGCAAGCAAAAAAATAACTCAAGGAAATCAAACATACACTAAAGTGCATCTAACAACCTAGGGTTATTTTTAAATCACTTCTGGCTTATGCCTTAGAGAGTGTGAAGAGGAAATTTGGTTTGTAGATCAAGTACTAAAATGGAAATATAAGGTTAGTTTCATGTTATGTTTAGGTGCTTAAGAGAGAAATCTGTATTGATCTTTAGTATGTGGCTGAGTATTGGGGCCTACCCCCTCACTTCACACACGATAGAGATAAAGGTGTTAGGTGTTTATCCAAAATATACTTAATTTTAGAGTTTATACTCAACTAGATAGTTGAGTTGGTTCTCCCCTTGGTAATGACCTCTAAGTGGGATTACTAGGAAAGGATAAGGTTTACCGCTAGGTGATGAAATCCTAGTCAGGCCTTTTCTCAAGTATGTTCTAATGTGTTAATTTATTATATGGTTTGGATAAGTGTGTGATAATAAGAGTGAAAAATATGATTTATTACTTTGCCTTTAAGTTACTAGATGAATTAAAACATGCAAGCAATCAATGTATCAAAAGATTTATTTTAAGCATAAAATAAATTTTAGATTTAATTCGATGAGCATACAATAAAGGAAGAAGAAGGGATGTTAGGTCCAACTGAGTGTGCGAAAATGTTTCTCTTAATTTTCACTCATTTCTTACTTTGGAAGCAAGTAATGAAAATAGGGTGTGTAAATGGATACCTGATAAAGTGCACACATGATCTAGACAATGATGGGAACTCCTCTTTGGATTGGAAGGAATAACCTACAGATAAGAAAGACACTATCAAAGGGGTTGTTAGATGGATGGTTAAGTGGACTTCCTAGCATGAGCTACATCCAAGAAGTGTATGCTTGCTAGGAGGTTGTTAATCCACTATTTATAATAATTAAGTTGATGTAGATGAAAAAAAGAATACTTACATTCAATAACTAGAAAGTAAATGCATATAAGATGAGATGAAAGTAAATTGATTGTTAAAAAAAATAACTAAATATAGTAAAATCAAGTCAATAATCATACTAAGATAGTTGGGGTCAGGTTCAAAAAATTAGAAAAGTCTCTATGAATAGGTAGGAACACAAAAGTAGGGTTTTGTTGGGGCTAAGGGGTTTGAAACTATCTTTTTGCTATTTGGGATACAGTGACTATCAATGGTTGGGTGAACTATCGGTGGTTGGGCTAACCATCATAAATTGGGTGACTATTTACGGTTGAGGTTACAATTGATAGTTAGGCTAAGCATTAGTAGTTGCCTATGAAATTCTATAAATGTTTAGAAAAGTGATGTTAGATTGGGTAATTAGTCAAGCAAAGCGATGTTATGGATATGAAGGATGGAAAATAAGATAAAGATAGGTATGGATAGGTTAAGGAGGTTAGAAGTGAAATAGATCAAATAAAAAAAGCATGAGATACTTGTAACTTGATGGTGGAAGGTTAAAGTAATTTGGTTAGAGTGATAGTACTTTGGCCTTCAAAAATGAATCTAATAGAGGTTTGTGTCTTTGTTGATGCTAATTGTTTTTTGAAGGGACATTAGATACCTATATGCAAGATAGCTTGGATGTAGATTTCTATATTTTTGAATCAATTTCTCCTCCTACTTCTCTCCTTTTATAAGATGAAGTTACGAAATGTATACGAAGAAGTTGCTAATTATGAAGGAGGATAAAATTACCATTTACAATGATTTAAATCTTGTTATCATTGCATAAGGAAGGTTTCTAAATGTAGTCATGATTATCTCATACAACTGGTAATGCTTTTAAAGCAAGCTTGGAGGACCTGACCATTGATGGTTAGGATAACCATCGACGGTTAGGTTGACTATCAATGGTCAAGGTTCTAGAGGAAAATAACTTAAAATGGGGTGGACTAAAAATTTAAATTAGAGGAGTTAGGTTAGGGAGTTCAAGTTACTAAATTAATAAATGGGCTAAGTTAACTAGGTGGTTAACTAGCTTCAGGGTTAGGTACGAGTTCAAAGAATTTTGACATCTAAAATTGTGTAATTTTTGAGTGTCTACAAGTCCAAATGGGGTGATCCTATCCTATAGGCTCAAGACCTAGGGGAATAAGATTAGTATAGGGACAATTATTTGGGTAAAGTGGAATTAGGGTTTAGAATGTTTTGAATGACTGGTAATGAGAAAAAAGATGTATATAAGGGTCATAAGAGCATGTAAAAAGGACCTATGGATGGAGTGTCACAAGCCACACTCAAACTACCAATTTGGACATTTTATATGACTACATAGGGTCCATGGGGTAGATCCTTAAATTCATGCATGTAAGCATTTGATGTGAACCTAATAGTTATGATTATTCCTACTAAGATCAAGAGGAATATAGTGGGCCTTCATGTTTGAAGCTTGATCTACAAATTCATGGGAACACAATTAACAATGGAGGAACTACATGCTTAGACTAGAAGGAACTAGAAAGCAAATCAAAAACATGAGACAAGGTTTTGTGAAAAAGGGTAATTCATAGGAATCTTTACAAATGAATCTAATAGGACAAGGTTTTTATGGGAGGAACTTACTTAAAAAAATACAAGTTTATTTATGAAGCATTGACATATGTATTTCAAGACAACTAAAGAATTATCAAATATGGCTATGGTTTGGATTTGCATATATGCTCTTCTATAGGAATTCTAGTCTAGGTATGTCTTCAAGATTGTTGCTAATGTTTTAGGTCACCTTATTGATATTGTAAATCCACACCATGGTAAATTTTTATCAAGATATGTGAGAATATATATAGAATTAGATCTTACATAGCCTTTATAGAAGAGTATTAAACTAAAGGTTAGAGATCTTTAATGGACTCAATATCTAGATTATGAAAGAATACCTTTTAAATGTACAAGATACCATGAGTATGGGAATCTAATTCAATAATTCTCATCACTTCAAAATAATAATAGTCATGGTAAATTACTGGATGTCTTTAAAAAAGATGCTAAAGTTTTCATGAAGCTGAAGAAGAAGCATATAGTTAAAAGTAAAAGTAGGGTGATTAGGAAATATGTCCCCATAGAAGGGAGAATCAAAGTTGAAGAAAAATATCCCCTGGAGGAGGATACAAAAAAGGTATCAGAGACTTAGCCATAAGGGGGAAATGACAATATGGAATTAGAGGATATTGTAATGGATTATGTGTTTAGGGAGGACTTGGAAAATTTGATAAATGATCCATAAATGGGGAAGAATTTAAAAACAACAAAAAAAGGGATTGAGGAGAAGTAAGGTAAAAGTAACACAACAACAAAGGACATGATAAAAGAAAACTAGTTGAGCATAGATGAATCAAAGGTTAATGGAACAAAAAATAATGAAGATAACATCAAAGTCTCACAAACCCCTAATTAGAATAGAAGAGGTATTTTTTGGAAAAGAAGGAGAGGATGACCTATCAAAAAAAATAAAAGACAAGAAGAAGCTCTGGAAGCAATTGGGGAACGTACCCAAATCTAGTTGGAATTAATCTTGGCAAACATCAATATCCCCCACCCTATCTGTTGCATGTCTTAACCTAAAATATTAAGGGTGTTAATGCCCCCAATTAAAATAAATATTCTAAAAAACATTATCAAGAAATATAATTTGAAACTGATAATCCTTTAGGAAACTAATCTTGATGATTTAGATCTCTTCAGTAAAATCTTTACTAGAGTTTTGTTAAGAATTTAAGTGATAGGAATGCCTCAAGTATAGTGAGGGAAATGGCATTCCTCTAGAAATTATATGAATTAGAATTTTAGATCTTAAAACATGATGAACAATTACTTATTGACAAGCTAGAAGCTAAGAAGACTAACTTATCTTTCTTTTTGGTCAATATCAATGGATCTCAATGTAAAGAGGAAAGAGAGCGATCATGGGTACAACTTGAATAAGATATTAAAATTGGTAAGGACAATCCTTGGATAATTGGAGGGTACTTTAATGATAGGCTGGGCCCATCTAAAAATAAAGTTGGAAAAGGAAAATAAAAGAATAATGTAGCCTTTCATAATTTTTTAGAAAATTCTTATTTGTACGATATTAAAACTAAACATGGTTGGTTTACTTGAAGTAATAGAAGACAATTAAGTATCTTATCCTAGAGCTTTTGGATATATTTTTGATATTAAGAAATTAAATGGAAAGTGACTTCATCCTATAAATGGAGGTCCTGAGAAAAGTAGGGTCAGATCATTAGCTTATAGCCTTATATCTTTCCAAAGATGAACAACCATCACATGTACCTTTTAGATTTGTAAAAATGTGGTTGGAACACCCTAGATTAGAGTAATTCCTAATGGTAAAATGGAATAAGCTAAGCTATATATATGGGATGAAGATGCATATTTTACATAATAAATTGAAGGAGCTCAAGATGGACCTGAAACATTGGAATGAACACATCTTCAAAAATGTTTTTCAACCAAAAAGAGACTTAGGAAGAAAGAATGAAGAAATACAAGAGATGAGAATGGAAGGTAATATTGAAAATGAACTTCATGAAGAAGAAGAGTAAGTGCCCATGTATTTAGAAGAAATTTACAAGAAGGAATAAATTTATTGACGTTAAAAATCTAGAATAAGATGGATAAAGGAAGGATATAAGAATATGAGCTTCTTTTATCTCTTGTAAAATCATAAGATAGAAAAATTATATTAGGAAATTGAAAACCCATAAGGGTATCATGATTGAAGAGAAAAAATCAAATACCATTTGGTTAATTACTAGAAAAATATATATCACCAGGGAAAGTGAAGGAAGTGAGGATTAAGAGGAATTTTGGAATCAAATTTTGTAACTGGTTTCCTAGTCAAACAATGAAATGGTAATGAAAGAAATTTTATTATAAGAAATAAAGATAGTGATTTTTGAAATAGAAGGAAATAGTGCACCAGGGCCAGATGGTTTCCCCTCCTTTTTCTCTTAGCACTTTTAGGACCTTCGTAGGGAAGAAATTAGGGAGGTGGTGTAATAATCCAAGGATTCCCAAAGTATGATAAAATCCATTAACACCACCTTATTTTCCCTCATCCCCCAAAAAATAGATAGTAGGACCCTTGAATATTTCAAGACAATCTCTCTATGTAATAAAATTTATAATATCATCTCCAAATTTATTTCTTCATAGATCAAATCATCCTTCCTAAATTAATCTTAGAGGAACAAAGATGGTTTTTTAGGGTAAATAGATTACATTTATAATTGTCATATCCCATGAGGTTATTCACACAAGAAAAATTCAAGGGATGTTGATTAAATTAGATATATCTAAGGCCTTAAACACGGTTAATTAGACTTTTCTTGATGGTGTCCTTAATAGGTTTAGTTTTATTGAGAACTAGAAGAAATGGATTAGAAGTTTTTAATCATATTCTATGTTCTCAATCATGGTGAATGGATTGCCATATGGTTTATTTTATTCTTCTAGGGGATTAGGCAAGGGGATTTCCTCTCCCCTTATCTCTTTATTCTGATGGTCAAAACTTTGGTTAGGAGACTAAAATATTTGAGTAAAAAGGCATTCAAATGATGACGGGGGTGAGTCACACATCCACCTCTAATTTATGAATGATACACTATTTTTTGTAAACCCCTCCATGTAATATGTTAGAGTCATCAAGGATACTCTCTCTATCTATGAGAAAGTGTTAGGACATCTAATAAATAAAGGTAAATCCAATTTTTTTTTAATTAATATGTCCCCTAATCTTCAATATTTTCTCAATATATTTATGGGTTTTGAAATTGCTCCCTTCCAAAATAGATACCTACACTTTTTGATCTTCTATGGAAAGGGGAGAAGAATTTATGGGATGAGGTTATACAAAATATGCAAAGAAAGATTGAAGATTAGAAATGAAATATCTAACTCTAGCTGGAAGAATCACCTTATCAAAAAAGTGATCCAAGCCACTACTATATATTGGTAATGCATCCTAAAGGCTCATTCATAAGTAATAAATCAAATGAAAATAATCTTTAGGAAGTTCCTTTGGCAAGACCCCCCTTGGTAAAATAAAAAATGGCACTATTAGCATGGGAGTTAGTCTAGGAGTGAGCTGGAGTAAGGTGTTGAAAAGAGATTTCATAGCTAAGTTTATTTGGAGGATGGGAAATAGTTTAGGAGTGAGCTGGAGTAAGGTGTTGAAAAGGAAATATTTAGACAATAAGGATCTACATAGATTTTTCATAGTAAAATATCTCCCTCTAGGATCAACAATCTAGAATAGCATGAGAGAAGTCAAGGGTCTAATCCTTAAGTATATTTTTAATAATGTGAAGAATGGGGAAATAATAGACTTCTAAGAAGAAATTTGGATCACCCAAAAGACTTTAAACATGGAAAAATATCTTCAAACTATAAAATATGAATAAATAAGGTAATGGGGATGCAAAGTAAAACATTACTGGATTGAATAAACTAAGATTGGGGTCAAATATTTCATTTGGAAAACTCTATAGAATAGTGAAATCTCACAAAATGAATGGCACAACAAGGTCAATGCCATTTTAAAAGGATTTCAAATCCCATGGAGTGAGGGAATGGATGTTTTGAATTAGAGAAAAAATTGGATAGAAGAATACATAATAAAATAATTATATAATGACCAGATGGATCTTTAACCCAATAATGTATACAAGACAATATAGAATAAAAGTTGTAAATCAAAATCCTGGCCAAAACATAAAGCCTTCCTATGGCTGGCCACACATGGTAAAATATTCACAGGAGAAAATATAAGTAAAAGAGGTTTTCAAGTTCTATTGAGATGTGTCATATGTTATCAGAGTGAGGAAAGTAGGGAGCACCTCTTTCTTCACTACCACTTAAAGTCAATCATGTGGAATGCTTTCCTATGTATTTTTAGCCTAGACTAGAATTTAAATAAAAACCTTTTGTGACACTTTAAATCTTGGCAAACTAATATAAAGTTGAACATCTTAAAGGACATTTAGGAAATGGGTCAGAGTATGCTAGTCTAGGAAGTTTGACTTGAAGGAATTGCTAAGATATTTGAGCACAAGGTAAAGAGTAAATATCCTGAGAATATTTAGTTAGAATTGTAAACAAATATTATCCAGATTGTCACAACATCTCAATAGATGAAAAATAAAGAAGCAAACCTATAGGAGATAAATATATTACAAAATTGGGAAGGCATAAAAGAAGCATATGATACACTAAAACCCAATGGTAAATAGGTCACAGATGTGCTAAGGAAAAAATCTAAGTGAATTCTATGATAATGAGGTTGGTTTAAACCAAACTTTGATGACACTTATAAAGGCAATCCAAAGGAATTAAGGACCATAAAGTCTAGTTGGTAGCCCATGAGGCATTTTACATGGGTAATAACACTAACAATATTGTGGAAGTGGAAGGGTTAGTTGATGGATACAAATTGGCTATCAAAGAGAATATTAAAAAAATAAAAGTGGAAGTGATTCACTTTTGGTTATTTATGCCTTAAGAAATAATGAGGTCACAAATTAGATAATTAGAATCATAATGGAAGAATCTAAAAATATTCATTCACTTTTTGAATAAATCCAAGAGCACCACATCTTAAGAGAAGGGAATAGAGCTACAAATTGGTTAACAAATTGGGTCATAAAGGTGAAGCTAGAGAAGAGGGTTGAAAGAGTAAGTGAAAATCCTAATGATCAAGAAATGGAAGGTTTTATTTATGTCCTATATTTAGAATGTTCCATTAAAGAAGGAAATAATTTATAGGAGAATCCATTTTAGATGACAAGTTTAATACTTCTGACTACATCTTTCCTTTAACAAGACTTATGTTTGGCACACCAAATGATTTCATGTTATTTTGGATTTGTATGGATTAAGGAGTGATGTTCCATGAAGGCATGTTTCTCTTTTGTGACCTAAACTTACCTATCAATAGGTATAATTTCCATATTTGTTTGTGGTAGTGTTGGTTATCAAGGAAAGGTGGACATTTTAGAAAGTACATGAGCTATCATCAGGTAGTTCTAAATTAGACTTAGAATATTTCCTTATATGGTTGCATTTTGGCTATAGTTAGAGGATCTTTCCCTACATTTTTTTGCTCACATTCTATTTAGGGGGTTGTCACCTCTTATTAAGGGGTTGGTTGGTTGGTCATTTCCTTAATCCATATCTAACTTAGACTATGAGCCTCATACAATACTTGGTGAAACTAATATGACTCTCTTATAGGTATTTCACTAAACCTTTTCTATCTCCATTCTCATCTTAGAGTGTATTATATTTATCATGGAGATGGTGGACAAAGAGTCAATTGAATAAATTTGAGGGACTAGAGCTAGTAGGCTAAAATACTCCATAATAAGAAATGTTGATCAGATGATCGGTGTTGAGGAGAATAAAAAGCTCAAGGAAAATCATGTATATTTCATAAAATATGAAAAGACCGCTTCTCAAAATGATAATGGTCAATGAGGGAGTCCATCCACCTCTCTTAGAAACCTCTCAGAAGATGGCCATAGATGAAGAAGATTTTATGCTAACTATCAAGGACGATAGAAGTAGATTAGAAGAAATGAAGATAAAAGGTCAAACATTGAAAGAAATAAAGGAATAGCTAGAAAAGAGCAAGATCATGAGAGGTAGGATACTATTAATTGAAAGGATTAATGTGAGGAGGTAAGGCCTCTGAAAAAACAAATGCATATGAATGATGAGGAAGAGTAGAAGATAGACTAAAGGGAGGGCAGTACAAACCCTTAAGACATTAGCTCCAATAATACTAGCTAAGATAGCTTTTGATATAGAGGTAATGGATTCTATAGGATCAATGAGACTCTTGTAAGTATTAATAATTTGCTTTTAAAGCAAAATAGAAAAAAATTGGAACATCAAAAATAAATGGAGGCTTTGACTAAGCATTTTTAAGAGTTTTTTATAGCCCACTAAAGGATGATGGAAGTTGTTAATGATAATATACTCCACCTCAAGAACATCATTGATGTCATTTTAAAAGAATAAAAAATCCACACGTAAGTTATATCAATGATCAAAATTAACACTAATGAGATAGAAACCATGAAAATTACCTAGAAAAACTTGTGGACACAACCAGTATCAAGATACGTCTTCATCACTGGCATTATGTCTAGGTTTGAGGAAGACAATACACTCCTTTAGAGGAAATAATTGAATTATTCAAAGAAGACAAACCTAACCTCCCATTATCATGTTAGGTAAAATATATCTGGGAATAAGACTTAGTGGCTCATCTTTTGAATTATTTGTAAAGATGATAGTTTTATGGCAATCTAGCCATATGGATATGTATTTAAATATTTTTAATTAAATAAAGTGTTTTAATTTAAAAAGCATATAATATTATAGTAAATTATTCATTTAAAAATAATAATTTACATTTAATATTGACTTAAAAACTTGTAACAGTAGTTAAGATTTAATATTGTAATAAACTAAGCAACAAATTTCAATGTGCCATATTTAAAATTTGAAAATGTCCCATTTTCAATTGAGCCATAAATATGTATGAGCCAATAAATTATAATTTTTTTGTAATAAAATATGTGAGGTTTTGGGGTTTTGCAAGAAAAAAGGAAAAAAAATTGAAGGAAATAAGAATAAGAATACAACATTCAATCAACTTTTGATTTTTTAATTGAAAAAAAGAACACAACATTTTTTACATGAAGGAATCAATATCACTATTTGTCAGAGAAAAGAATATCAAATCTCACTCATAAGGGAGGACAATATCAGTCAGTTACATGAAAAATAAATATGGCATTCACTTATAGCAATGAACAATTAATAAAAGTAGGTGCATGAAATTCAATCCAATTCTTTTATTTATTATATTGTTTTTGTTTTAAAGCTTGTTTTTGTGCAATATTCTAAATGATTTAGAGAGAGGATTTAAATTTTAAATTATTTTATGTTAGTATTACCCTTCATTAAGGATTTTTTTTAATCCTGTGTTTCCTTTTTATGTGTGATATTTTTATTTATGTGAATTATAAATTCACGTAAATCTAGATTCTATGAGGTGTCACTCACCTCTTTATTCCCCTTTAGGATTTGGGGGCTAATTTCACAATTAACCCCTGGGCCCTTCTTCTACTTGGCACACACTTCCATCCAGTCTCTAAGGGAATAGGCCATTTGACACACATAAATGAGGCTTGTAAGTTAATCATGGGATTCCTTGTAACTCCATTTCTCTTCTTCTTCCTCTATTTAAAGAGCCTTTCTCTCCTCATTTTCTCACTAAAACTTGAAGCTCCCTTTCTTCTTCTTGAATTACTCTTACTTTAAAATTGTAATTGTAAATATTTTTTAGTGACAAGCCTTCTTATAGATCATGTGGGTTTTTCTTCAATACATTATGTTTCCTACTTTAAAACTCTTTTCTTATTTATGGTTTACATCTTAAGAGGTATTATTATTTATTGCTTTCATTAATTTAGGAACTTGTTCAATGTCATTGATAAACATTTTTGGTGTAATTCCCTCATGGTTTCATAGTTAACTTCATCTTTTTGACATTATTTTGAGAGTGTGTAGGATTGGGAATATTTTTAGATTTTTTTGCAAAGGATCCACCCTTTTAATCTTATCCAAATCTGTCTTACTTTCTCACCTTGTATTTTTTTTTTTTTTTTGAGCTTTGATTTCTACTTTTCAATTTCATTGATAAACATTTTTGGTATAATTCCTTCATGGTTTCACAACTAAATTCATCTTTTTGACATTGTTTTGAGAGTGTCCAAGTTTGGGAAGATTTTTTTGGATTTTTTTTTCAAGGGCTCCACCCTTTTGCTCTTGCTCAAATCTATCTTTATTTCTCACCTTGTTTTTTTCTTGAGTTTTTATTTTTAACTCACTATTGCATGTTGCTCCTAAGGAGCATTTTCACATCCTTCAATTGGATTTTGGCAATATTTTCCAAGTAGGTTGTTCTTCTATTTTATTTAGCTCATACCTTTATGCAAAAAAAAAATTGATTATAGTTTTTAACATTCTTTTACTTACTAATTCTAGTTATTTTCTGCTTTTCACTGTTTTTTTTAAGAATAATATCTACATATATTTTAATATTTGATTTTTATTTACTTTTCTCCTAACCTTTGTTAGTTTTTAGCATTTATTATTGCTTAGATAGAATTACTTACTAGTCTATTAGGTTTTAGTATTTTTTTGGCATAGTTTTTATCCAAAGAAAAGTTCTTTTACCTTGGTCTTGTTTTTTATGTCCAGTCTCTTTTATTTTAGTGTATTAACTTGTTATTTTGTTGAGTAGTTATAGCATTGTTTCATTTAGTGTGCCATCAATCCCTTATATTTTTTTAAAGTTTCCTAGATCATGTTTCTTCTTACCTGAACACTACTCCTTCCTTTCTTATCTTCATGTAGTCTAGTCCTTTAGACTTTTTAAATATTTCTTTGTGCAATCCTTGTGCACAATTTATTTGGCTATCTTCACATAGTCTGGTGTATATTTCTTTGCATTTTTTCATACCCTTTGTTATCAGTATAATCTTTGCCCTTTATTTTTTTCTCTCTCTACCATTAGCCATTACCTATATTTTTCCACTTTCATTGTTATTGGTAATACCTTCGGGGTTCCCCATTTAATGTTTTGGTCTTCTAGTGCATTGCATGCATTTTTTTATGCTCATCTTGTAGTGTTTGAAAATTAGTAAAGGTTTCCTTTTTTTACAATCAAATCTTCTTTGTGAAGTAAATCATTTTTTAGTATTATGCTTTTTTTTTTTTTTTATCAATTTAATGTTTTTTAAAATGAAATTCCTTTACATTTCAAGGTTTAATAAATCAAAAAAAATATTATTTTTAAATCTCAAACACAAAAAAGTCAATTCACATGGTATATCTTTCAGTTGTTAACTTGTGATCTTTTACTATATTTAAATTGTAATAAATAAAGTGTAAATAAAATTTAATTCATTAAACATTTTTATGTCTTTTATTCACTCTTCTTAATTTCATATTATGTGTGGACTTATATTTATAATTTAATTAATATATTGGCTAAGTAATTTTTTTATCAATACTTTTCATTTCATTCCTAAAACCTTTGTAATAGTCATTTCCACTAAAAATCTTGTGTTTAATTTTTTGCATTTCTATGTTTTTATAACCATCTTGTATTTTCCAAAATATTGTGTTTTTTTCCAATTCTCAAACCATTTATGGTTCTCATTTATTCCTTGTCATGTTTTTTGCACTTTGGTAATAACTCATTTTTTGGCCTTCTTGTCCTTCCTCCACCTATCCTAAGTTCTTAGTGATTTTTTTCCTATTCAATTTTAAAAATTGGTTGATCTTTTGAGGCATAATGAATAAATTTTTGCCTAAATTTTGAACTCACTTCCATTAATTAACATTTATTAAAATAACATATATAATATATATTCACTTTCAAACACTTAGTGTCCATAGTACATGGTAAGGACCCCATACCCAATGATAAAACTATTACCATCGACATGAAATTAAAAAAAAAAAAAAATGAAAAGGCCTTAGGTTTGATTAGCATGGCCATAACACCTAAATTGCATGTACACATTGATGGTTGTAATCATGCATCTAAATCTTGGTCTAGACTTCAATATGTTTATGATATCAAGAATGAATCTAGGAAAATTCAAGTTCAGGATCAATTTCTTGATTTTAAGTATATTAAATTCAAAACTATGGATGATTTCTTGACAAAATTTCACTCTTTGAATTCTTAATTAATTGGTTTAAGAATTAAACTTTTAGACTTGAATTTAATTCATATTGTCATGAAAAAATGTTTGCCTAGACCTTTTTAGTAGTTTATTATAAATTTTCACTTGCAACAAGATTTTCCTACTCAGTTGACATTTGATTATTGTTTACTTTGTTGCATTAAGAAGAATAAAAGTTAAATCAAATTTTTAGTCTTAATTCTAATGAACATTGTTTTGTTTCTAAATACCAACACAAGCATGGCAAAGAACATGCTAAGTCCAATAATACACATGATAAAAAAGATCATTAATCTAACTTAAAACCTAAAAATATATTAGAGCTTAATTATTTTGACAAAAATACACATGATGAAGACCATTATTTCAATAATAAAAATGATATTAAAAGTGGAAAGATTAAGGTCAAATTCAATGCTAGTATTAGTAACACTAAGACTCAAAACAAATAAAAGTTTAATATGAGAGTTGTTTTTACTTGTGCTTTGTGTGCTTATCCTCTTAAATGGATTGTTGATTTTGGTGCTAATCAACATATGACATGTAATGTAATTTTGTTTATTTCTTTAGAACTAGATATTTCTAAAAATTATTTAATTCTTGCAAATCATGCTTCTTATAATGTTGAAGCCATGAGAACTGTTAAAATTCCTAATGGTGAATTGCATGATGTCTTTCTTATTTTTTATTTAAAAAATGACTTTAAAATAGAATTCTCTAATGACACTTATTATATTAAACCTACCAAGAAATATTTTCAATTAGTTGTTACTAATTTTTTGGACAATGATAACTTGTTCAAGTTTATTGGATTCTCTTATTCCTCCTCTACTCATGCTTTGCTTAATTCTATTAATGGTAACTTATGTCATGAAATATTAAGACATATTAATTACCAAATTATTTTACTTATGAATAAACTTCATATGGTGCAAGGTTTCCCTAAAACTCCCACCACTAATTATGTTTGTAGTGGATGTATGGCTAGTAAAATTCATAGAGAATATTTTCTTAAGAATCAATATTTCTATGCTAATGAAAAACTTAATTTAGTTCATAGTGATCTCTTAGGCCCTATAAAAAATCCTTATATTAATGATGAAAAGTATTCTTTAACTTTTGTTGATGATTGCACTAGACAAGTTTGGATTTTAAAAACTAAAGATCAAATTTTAGACACTTTCATTGAGTTTCATGCCTTTGTTGAAAATTAACCTAGTGATTTTTTACACATATTAAGAAATGATAATGGAACTAAATATGTTAACAATAATTTTCTTTAATATTATAATTAATATGGTATTAAACATAAAAAATCATTTTTTACACACCTGAGTAAAATGGTGTTGCCAAATGTAGACATAAGACTATTATCGAAATGGGTAGGTGTATGTTGCATGCTAAAAATATGCATTGTAAATTTTGAGTTGAAGTTATATATTATTTTATTTATCTAATTAAAAATATTCACACCAAATTTATTTTAAATATTACCTATAAATAAACTTGGAGTGTTATAAAACCTAATCTAAAGAATTTACGTGTTTTTAGTTGTGATGTATTTATTCATATTCCCATGAAAAAATGAAAGAAGTTAGATTATAAAACAAACACTTTTATCTTTGTTGGTTATGATGAATCCTCTAAAGCTTATAGGTTTTATGATCCTCAAACTAAAAAAATCAATATTAAAAGGGATGTTAGAATTACTAAAATGGTGTACTAGATTGTGCTTCCAATTTAGATTCTCTTGATATAATTTCTACTTCTTTTCCTTTTGAATCAAGTGATGATCATCTAATGTCTTGCATAATGATGTTTTTATTCCTAATATTCTTTCCATTTTTAGGTCATTATGATCCATGGTTATATTTATTTTATTTATTTCCTTATTTTTTATTTTATGTTTATAAATTAAAAGTTGGTGCACAGGTTAGTTGAATCCCATAACCACCCATGAAAGCTTTATAAGATTTCACATTTCTTGTAAATATCATCCATCATAATAATATTTTATGTTGTGTATAAAATTTGTGTTCATGATGTAATTTATAATTTTCTCTCGCATTCCTTTTAAAAATAGTGGTATCAAAGTCTGGAAGGAGAAAGATGTGCCATGTTTTTAGTGAGGAAGTGGAATCCATGAAGAGAATTGAAGGAGAAATCAAGTAGCCAATAAATTTTCTTATTGCATGTTTTGAATTTGTATAGATCCTAAACTTTTACTTAAAAAATTTTTATGGGCATGGCATTTTAATATGATGAAGTGAAAGTTTGTGATTCAATGTGTAGCCCTTTGGCATGGTAAATAAATTCTTCCTCTGTATGACATTCAATCTATATGGATTTTTTAAGCATTGAACATAATTTCAAAATTATTTTCAAGTGTTTTTAAAGATAGAAATATGGTTCTTGAAAGAAAGAAAATATTCTCTATATTTTATTATTTGTTATTATAAACCTAATTCATATGCTAAAATCTCTAAAATCATTCTTTATACAACATTTTCATAAATTGATAGTCATTTTTTAGCATCACATTATTGTATGACATTTTACAAGAAAATAAAAACAAAAATCGCATAGTATTCCATAATATGGTGCTTTAACAAATCAAATTTTTATGATTCTTTTATTCTTTTAACATCTAGGTCTAGTTTTATTACTGCATAAATTTTTTTTAGAACTTGTAATACATTTTTGGATAGATCTAGGTGATTTTACAATTTTTTGGAGACATTTTGATGTAAAATTCTCACCTATACCATGTTTTAAGACATGTAAAAGCTCATGGCACAATGAATAAGTTAAAAACTTTTATTTTTGTTTGATTTATCAAAAACAAACTCTTAGTGGGGTCCACAAGGTGAGAAAAATCCTTTTCATGAACATTTATGGTTGAGTAATTAAATGCAAGAATAGTTACATGCTTGCAATTTAATTTATTTATTTGATAAACTAGACAAATGAAAATTCAAATAGTATATCCTCCATTTTTATTTCATACATGCTTGTAGCGCAATTGGTGAAAGTTTTTTTATGAAACCTTTGAAATTTAGAGAGGTCCAGGGTTCAACTCCCCTCCAACCATTTTGTTGGTCAACTAGACGCTATAAGAGTGTAAATCACATAACACTTGTGATACTTGTAACTTTTATGACCCATCATCATTTTGCCTAAATTTGACTAACAATTTATAGGTTCTTAAACATTTTTGACATAACTAAATAGTTTATTTTTTATTTGACGTGTGTGTGTGTGTGTGTGTGTGTGTGTGTGTGTGTGTGTGTGTGTGTGTGTGTGTGTGTGTGTGTGTGTGTGTGTGTGTGTGAGTTATATGACAAATAAAATTATGTATAAAGGTAAATTCTTAGTGAAAATTGACACCTTCAACATGAAAATTTTCATAATTTAACCTCATGATTGTGTTCTCAGAGACAATATCATATTTTATAGGTCCATATCTTAATGACATGCTACCGCTTGGTAACTTGGTGTAAAATTGATTAATGACATGGAAACTAAAAATGTTGATCCAACTCTTTATAGAAAATTAGTTGGCAGTTTGAATTATTTTACTCATTTTCTATTCGATTGGTTTCTTGTTTTATGTCTAAACCTCAAACTAATTATTTTAAAACTACTAAAAGAATTATTTTTAATATTAAAGGTACTATAACTTTGACATTGAGTATACCTTAAATAATAATTTATCTTTGATAGGTTATTCTGATTGGATTGGTGATCCTAATGATCATAGATCCACAAGTGGTTATTATTTTTCTTTGGGTTCTAACATAATTTTATGGAATAGTAAAAATTATACTATTGTATCTTTATTTTCCATGTAAGCTAACTATAATGTTTGTAATCATGTTGCTAAGGAATTTATTTGGCTTCAAAGACTTATTGTAGAATTGGGCCACCCTCAATCTTTAACTACTCCATTTTTTTATGATAATTAAAATGTAATTGCCTTAGCAAAAAATCTAGTTTTACATGTAAAGTCCAAGCACATTGATAATCAACATCACTTTCAGTGTGAACTTCTTGAAGACAATGAAATTTTTTTCTCTTTATATCCTATTCAAGAACAAATGGCTGGTATTTTCTCTAAGACATTATGTAAAGAAAAGTTTGTATTCTTTTGTAATTGTTAGGATTAAAGGAATTTATCCTTAAAGGGGGGAGTTATTAATGTTTCCACCTTTCTTGTTTTTTTATAAACCCCTAAATAAATTTTAATGGGGAATGTTAGTATTACCCTTTATTTAGGATAACTTATTTATCCTAAATTTACTTTTCACATGTGGAATTTTTATTTATGTGACTTATAAATTAACATAAACCCAAATTCCATGAGGTTTCAATCACCTCTTTGTTCCCCTTTAATATTTAGGGGTTACTTTCACAAGTAACACCTTGCCCTACTTGGCACACACTTCTCTCCTCTCTCTAAAGGAATAGTCCACTTGGCACACACAAAGGAGGATTTTAAGGTAATCATAAGATTGCTTGTAACTCTCTTTTAATTCTTCTTGATCTATTAAAAGATCCTTCCTTTCCTCATTTTTCACTAGAAACTTGAAGCTCTTTCTCTTTTTCTAATTTTTTTCTTGTTTTTAAATTGTAATTATGGAGATTTTTAGTGACAAGCCTTCTCATAGTTCATGCCATTTTTTCTTTGATACATTCAATTACCCACTTTAAAATTTGTATCTCATTTATGGTTTTCACCTTGAGAGGTATTATTATATCTTGGTTTCATTAGTACACATTTCAATATCATTGATAAATATTTTTGGTATAATTCCTTCATGTTATTTAGTTTTTTTACAAAATGCAAAAACTTATAATCTTAAAGGTTTATTTTGAACCATATTGTATTTTAAAAGATATAATTAAATCATATTTTGAAATTTTTATTCTAAAATTTTTATTTTCAATGACATTATATTTTAAATTTAATTATATTTTATTTTAAACTATTTATTTTTCAATGCTTTATTAATTTAACTCTAATAACAACAAATCAAGAAAAATAAATCTCCATATCTTGACTTGATTTTCTATGATACTTAGTGATTCCCTACTGAGATAATGTTTAGAATTGGTGGATGCTCACTCTACTAAAATATACTAATGAGAGGAAGTGACTAGTGAGTGGATCCCCATTCAAAAAATAAACCTTTCGGACTTGATTTTATAAGAAAATCCTCTATACACAAAAAAAAAAGTGATTGTCCATTCTAAAAATGTTGGCTTAATAAAATATTTTAAATTTAATTAATATCCATTTTAAATATGAGAATTAATTATCCTCCACCAAAATGTTTTTCAATCTTGTACCCATGAAATATGTTTCCATATATACCCACTACAACATGAGATCATGGCCCAATGTAGTTCTACAAAACAATAAATTAAAATAATATAGAATAATGACATTTAAAAAAAATGTTAAATAATAATGTTTGGAATAGTTTTTTTGTGAGTTATAATGGAATGTAGTTTAATTTAATTCTTCATTTATATGTCG
This sequence comes from Torreya grandis, assembly GCA_037957365.1. Lineage (NCBI taxonomy): Eukaryota > Viridiplantae > Streptophyta > Pinopsida > Cupressales > Taxaceae > Torreya > Torreya grandis. The sequence continues at coordinate 475,510 of JARHVA010008328.1, forward strand.
AAATACTCCAAATTCACATCTAGATTTATATATATGAGATTATTATTTCAAATCCTATATTGTAAAGAATTATGAGAGAAGGGTGGATTTAGTTTTATAATAGGCATTCACCCACTCACAATGTTTAGAGTGTGTGGTCATCTATTCCATTATAAATATAAATTCAAGTAAAAAATCAAAACTATTTGATATATCATCTTCATGTCATAAGCAAAATTGTGCGCCATTTGACAAAATGTAAAAATTGTTTGACTAAATTTATGTGAAATAGATGTGGTCTCATGGAATTATGCACATGAATTGTTTGAAAAAATGTATGATATATATTTGGTAGTTTTTTATAGTAGGTGACTACCCAATCTATTGTAATGTGGTTATGGGCACACAATATCATGATGGATAGGAAAATGTTCACACTAACTCTTTTATTACTAATATTTTCCAAATGATAGTATGTAATAGTAGGACTATACTTGATAATGCTATTATATATGTAATTTTGTGCCATGAGTCAATCGATATACTAATGAATATTTTGATTTCATACAATTAATTTAGATTATGCATCCAACCACTCTAAACACTTTGAGTGGGTGACCACCCACTCTAAAGACTATCATAGGTTTAATTTATCTTGAATATAAAAATTAGAGATACCCACAAATAATTTGAACCACACATATGATTAATACATAAATAGTTAAAATATGTGCCAATCATCTTATTGAAGCATTTAAACCCCTTATACATTATAATTACATGACTACTTACAAATATAACATAAAAATATAACCTACAATCATTGCATTTCATGAGACTGCATCTCATTCATACATTTTTTAAAAAAAGCATTTGCCTACTATATGATTCCACATTGTGCATACATTTATTCAAATAATTCATGTACCTATTGTATGCTTACATATTTTAGAGTGGGTGTCTGCCCACTCTGAAAACTATCACAAGTTTAATTTATTTAAAATATGAAATTTAGAGCTACCCACAAATAAGTTCAACCATATATTGATGTAACCCACACATGATGAAAATAAGTGTCAACCATCCTATTAAAACATTTACACTCCTCATCCACTATAGTTGCATGTAAATGTTTTATAATAAATCACAAAATGATATCTTATAATTTTTTCATCCCATGAGACCACATCTCATTCATACATTTTGTTAAAAAAATCACATGCTTGTTGTATGCTTCCACATTGTGCATACATTTAATTAGATAATTAATGTGCCTACTATATGATTCCACATTTTAGGGTGGGTTATTTCCAAATATAATATTTTGAGTGGTAAATAACCCACTCTAAAATTTGTCACAAGTTTAATTCATTTTTTAGATTAAACTTATAGCTTTTCGTAAGGAAAATGAACCATACATGTGATTCAATGCATGTATACTGCAAATAAGTGTCATTTTTCCTATTAAAGCATTTACACTCATCATCTAATAAAATTTCATGATTGATTATAAATATAACATAAAAGTATATATTAAAATTATTACATTCCTTGAGACTCCATATCATTCATATATTTTTTCAAACAATTCACATAATTTTATGCTTACACATTTTTCACATGTATAATTTAGAGTGGATGGGCCTACTACTTCCACATTTTTCATACATTTAATTTAAAGTGGGTAACCAATTAATATAATTTTTTTGAGTGGACATGTACCCACTATTAATATGTCACATGTTTAATTAATTTTAAATATAAAGCTTAGAGTTACCCATAAATAAGTTCAGCCATACATGAATTCTAATGTACACATAGTGAAAATAAGTATCAATCATTCACTGATTGAAAATAAAACATAAAAAATATATATTTTAATCTTTTAATTCCATGAGAACATATAATTAATAATGTTTTTTGAACAATTCACGTGACTTTTGTTTTCTTCTACATTGCATACTTTTATTTTAGAACAAGCGGGCTTCTTGTATGCTTACACATTTTACATACATTTTGTTTAGGGTGGGTGACCAGCCATTCTAAAAATTATCATAGATTTGATTAATTTTGAATATGAATCTTATATGTATCCACAAATAATTTAAACAATATATGTGATCTAATGTAGGCATAGTGAAAATAAGTGTCAATTATCATATTAAAGCATTTACCCCCCTCATCCACAACAACTACATGGATTCTTAAAGATATAACATAAAAATTCATCTTGTGCTCATTAAATTAAATTAGAGTACATATCAATCATACATTTTTTTCTAACAATTCATGTGAATGTTATATGCTTAAACATATTTCATACATTTATAATAGAATAGGTGGCCACCAAGTCTAAAAACTATTTCAAGTTTAATTCATTTTGAATATGAAGTTTATATATACCAAGAAATAAGATCATAAATACATGTGATAAATTGTAGGTATACTAAAAATAATTTTCAATGGTATTATTGAATTATTTACATCCCTCATCCACTACATTTACATTATTTATTCCAAATAGAACAAAAAATGATATCCTTCAATCATTGCATTTCATGAGACTACCTATCATTCATATATTTTTTTGAATAATTCATGTGCCTAATATATGCTTCCACATTTTTCTTAGATTTACAAACCCTAACTCATCAATAATAACTAAAATAAGTTACAAGTATCTTTCCACTAAAGTGAGACCTTCATGTAGATACCTAATTCCATTATACAATGCATGACTCAAAATAAGATCTTTAACTTATACAATGAAATGTGTTAAATATTATTTAGTATAATTAAGGAATTTATAATTTTTTCCATTGTCTACATTTTAATAATTATCCAAATCAAGAGTAGTAAGGCTTGCATGCTTTCATGTTATCACACAAATTAGTTTAAATGTTTCCTCCCTTTGCATGTTCAACTATTGATGTGTATGTTAGATTGGTCATTTCATTAATTAAAGTCTAAAATTTGGCTATATCAACATGTGAATATATAATTTTATTGATAGACTTTAGGTAGAAAATTAAAAAACCCATGAGTAATAAACCCAATCCATTGTTCAAGATATTTAACATTTTCAAGTAAAAAATAAATATACACTTGAATGCATCAATATGTTTTTTATTTGACTTTAAATATATCTCATTATATAAATAATTAATTGTAGGAGGGGATGACCCTCTCCAAAAATTACATGATTTTCATTCACAATGAAAATCTTGACTTACTAGACAAGTTTACATTGCTTCCATTTGAAAGACAAAGAATCCCATTTCTTAGGTTTACTTATAATAATTTTACCTTTCTCAAGGAGATTCAAATTAGTTGTAATTTTACCTATCAAACCAACTACTTTCCAACCTATACTTTTTCTAACTTATAATCCAATTGAAAATATCATGACTTATAAAGAATTGTAAATACAAGGGTTTGAGTAGGATTTAAGTCTCGAAATGACTAATATAGATATTTGTATGAAGGATTTAAATATGCCCATTTTTAATATCTTATAATAATTATAGTTCATGATGCCATATAATGTTCATGAATTTATTTGAAAATCCTTAGAGCCTTGTGAAAAATATCATTTTGTGGATAATTATTCTAAATTTATTTTTACTCGTGAAACCAAATTTATTTAAGGAATATTTTACCTTGTGTATGATTCCATGTTTTACATATGTCTATCAAATAACTCACCAAAAAAAAAAAATTTTTTTAAAATTCACTTTCAATTACACTTTGATGGTGGCCTATAACTTATTTTTAAAATCTCCCATTTTGGCACAACATTGGAAGATATTGAAAATGTTATGGGGTTTTGTTTTATCCTTAGAAACTAAAGTTACTTAAAATTACCTAGACATTTTAAGAAATTCCAATTTGTTCATATCCTTCAATCATTACATTCCATGAGACTACATCTAGCTGAGATTATCATTACATTCCAAAAATAAATTAAAGTACTATAGAATTTTGACCTTTTAAATTGTGTTGAAAGGTAATGTTTTCAATGTGTGGGTATTCCCACTTTGATAAAATATTTTTATGAGTTGAAATGACTAGTGGTTAGACTCCCACTCCAAAAACTAAACATTTTTAACTTGATTATCTAAGAGTATCCTATATATGTCCAAAAATGGTGATCATTCTACAAAAGTTGGTTTAACCAATTTTTTTAGAATGGGTTACCAACTATTTTCATATAGCTTTGAAATATGCCCATATATTTTTCAATTTGGTGCCTATAAAATAATTTTCCACACATGCCCACTGTGACATGAGATTAAGGCCTAATGTAGTTTTATAGGACAATATATTAAAGTAATATGCAATAATAAACTTTTAAAAAGTGTTTAATGATAACATTTGGAATGGGTAACCACCCAATCAAAACATCAAAATCCCACTCAAATAAATTTGTTTTAAACCACATTTTTAAAATGGCCTACCACTTATCTCATATCCCTTTGAAATATGATAATTGATGATCCCCCCACTGACATATTTTTTTAAGCCCGCATCCTTGAAATATGATACCATACATACTTAGTGTGACATAGGATTATGGCCCAATGTAGTTTTGAGAAATAATAAATTAAAGTTATATTATATAATGGCCTTTTAAAAATTGTTTAATAATAATGTTTAGAGTGGGTGGATACCCACTCTAAACATTCTCATCCATTCTAGAAAATTTGGTTTAACCAACTTTTTTAGAATTCTCAATTGCTTGTTCTCATATCCCTTTGAAATATGAGAATTGGTGAACCCCCACTAAAATATTGTTTAAGCCCACACTTATGAAATAAGATATCATAAATACCAAATACAACATGGTATCAAGACCTGATGTAGTTTTTTAGAACAATAAATTAAATTAATATTAAATAATAGCCTTTCAAAAAATGTTTAATGATAATGTTTAGAATGGGTGGTCACTATCTCTAAACATCCAAATTCCATGTTGAAAAATTTAGTTTAAATTAACTTTTTTAGAATGGGATACTTCCCATTCTCTTATCCATTCAGATATGAGAATTCATGAGCACCAACTGAAATATTTTTTAATTCCATACATTTAAAATAGGATGCTATACATATCCACTACGGCATGGGACTAGGGACCAATATAATTTTATCAAATATTAAATTTAATTAATTTTTAATAATGGCATCTTAAAAAATGTTTAATGATAATTTTTTGAATGGATAGTTACCCACTCTGAACGTCCACAACTCATTCTACAAAAAAATATTTTACCAAAAAAATTGGATTGTGTAGTTGCATGTTCTTGTATCCTTTTGGAATATGAGAATTCATGAGCCACCATCAAAATATATTTTAATCCCTCACCCATGAAATAATCTATCATACATACCCAATGTAACATGGAATCAAGTCCTGATGTAGGTATATGGAATAATAAATTAAATTAATCTACAACAATGTCCTTTTAAAAAGTGTTTAGTGATAATGTTTAGAATATGTAGCCACCCACTCTAAACTTATATATCCCATTTTTAAAAAGTTAATTTAACCAAATTTTCTTAAAATGGGTTGTCACCCATTCTCCTATACCTTTTAAAATATGATAATTCATTATCCCCCACATAAATATTTATTAATCTCATACTCATGAAATAGGTTTCCATTCATATGCATTGTGACATGCAATCAAGGCACGATGTAGTTCTGTTGAACAATAAATTAAATGATTTTGAAATTATGTCATTTTAAAAAGTTTTTATTGGTAATTGTTGTAATGGGAAACCACCCATTCCAAAAATAACTACCAATAAATATAAATCCACACCAAAATTATATACAACTACTATTATATATATTTACATACTAATAATTAAAATAATTGTATATAAATATTACTATGCATATTTACATATTAGAATTATTGTGTATAATATAAATTTTTAATGTTCAATATGTAAGTATATAAAATAGTATTTTTTATATTATATTATTTAATTATCATTATATAATTATACATAATAGTATTGATATATCATCCTAGTAGGAACAAAGTGCCCAAAAAATATTTACCATCATATAGATATGCCGCAACATTGAATTATACATGTCATAGATGAATGATGAGATGTAGCTTCAAGGAATACAATGATCAAAATATATTTTTGTGTTATATTTTCAAGAATCCATACAACTATAGTGGTTAAGGGTTTACACTTATGGATCACATGTATGATTGAACTTATTTGTTGGTAGCCTTAAACTTCATATTCAAAATAAATCAAGCCTATTGTAGTTGCATGTATGTGATTAGTTTTTAACTATTTATACCTAAAGGTATCTCTTTATATCATGAAAATCTAAGGCTATATCTAAGGCTATATCTATATAAACCTGCTCTAAGACATAAATGAAGCTCAAATATGCAATAAATACATCTCCCATAAAATTTCAAACAATAAACAAAAATGGGCTCTAATATACAAAAAATTATTCATAAGATTTGTTTTTTTATTTAATTCTAACATGTCTCCCAAACTAAATTAAATGTCATACATGATGCGACTTAATTCATTTTTTGTGCTTGTCAGCTAAGATGAAATTTAAGTCCAAATATAGATTACTAGATAAATTAAACTCATCTCTATAGTTCATGTTGATTTGATATTTTAAATTATTATTGTTAATATGGTATTGATTTATATAAATAATGGAGTTGATATAATTTCACTTCACACATCTAAAATTAAATAGGAGAGGAAATCTCTTTTTAATCTTCTATCTGGTATTTAAACTTAAACCGATCCAAAACTAACCTTAGCAAAAAAAGAATGGAGGAAAAATATTAAAAATATTATGTTTTTATATTTTAATTAAATATGGTCACAACATTAAAAATATTATCACCTAATCCTAGATATATATTAGGAATGCAATCATTTTTTGAGGGTTTTGTAACAAATGCACATCTCCAAAGGGAACTATACAATTAATACTTCAATAAGATGATTGAATATTATTTGAACTATACCTACAATGGAATATATATATATATATATATATATATATATATATATATATATATATTTGAGATTATTTTTTGGTATCTCTAAACTTCACATTAATATTCTCCTAGCACCTTTGTTATACTAGGATGATATGTTTCATTCTAATTCTCCAAGACCATGTTTTGGTCTCTTGCCTTGGGTTTACATTTAAAATTAATATGATTTAGGTTATAAATAGGATAAAATTTTAAAACCCTTAAAACCCATTCAAATTTTATGTTTCCATTTAGATATTATTAAGAGCTAGTTAAAATTAATAACCCTTAGAATAATTAGATTTTTGTATCAAAATTGTGAATAGTTGTTTTTTGACTTTAAAAATATTTTTTAGATGATAAAACATGTGATATTGAGCTTTGAGTCTGAAATTACACATTAAAATTATAAAATTATATAAAAATATGATTGAATTAGATATGGTTACCCATTTTGAAATCTTACACTTGAAGCACTAGTAAATGCCATAAGTACATATTGGAATAATACTTGAAGGGTTAGTAAAAACCCTTGCAGCGGATTTTGGAGAAATCCATATGAGTACTTATCTCCCAAATGATTTTTTAAGCATTACATAATTGGGTTAATCTTTATTCTTATTAATACTAATTTTCATGATATTTATTCCAACTATACCCAATAAGGAACATGAAAAAACATGTTTGATCACATTTTTGAGCACATCAGCCAATACAAAATGGAGAGAAAAATTGATGCCATGAACTAAAAACCCATTGTGCTTTCTTATCATATAATTAACAAAAACTTTATAATTAATATATATTTATGTTAACCTTAACATAAATTTAACCTATATTCAAAGAGAGATCCAAAGGTTTGAGGTGTGCATAGACATGAATACTAGTTAATCATCTTCAACATCAAATTAATCAAGAATATTATAATATACATGTATAGTCTTATAAGAGACCTCCCTAACAATAGATTAGTTTTTATAACAACTAAAAAATATTTATTCCCCAAATATCTCTCTAGCCTATATTAGTGAGTTGGTTGAATAACCAACACTCACATACAAACCTCTCACAATAATATTATGCCAAACTCATAATATATATTATTGTTACATAACAATAATATTACCAACTATTTTATCATAATTTAAATTACAAATTACTATGAGAATTATAATTTCCTAACATTCTTCCCCTTAGTATTCACATGGGGAGAGGAATTAAAAGACTACCCATCTCTATATTACCACCCACCCAAAATGCAGACATCAGGTTTGCCTGAAAATGCATCCAATTTTTTTAATATCATATATTGCACATAGGAGATATCTTTTACATGATTTATTTGAAAAATACCTTTGAAAGTTTATTTTAAGACTTATGACTAAAAGTTGACAAGAAATATACAATATTCAAAATGACAAATGACTATTGTAAATAAGACTTAAAAAAACTGACCACTTTATTATTGACACACATAAACTAGTAGCCATTAACAAGTGACTAAACACAAAAAGACTAATAAATAAATAAAAAATATAAGAAATAAAATATTAAAAATAAAATGACACATAACAAAGTTTTTTTTTTTAAACAATGAAATAAACCTGCTTTAATAATTATGTAAGAAACCTTAAATACTAATCAAAATAAAAGACTTTATAATACATAAAAACATAAAATCCAATCTATTGACTTCTACATTTACCAAAAAAAATATTTTGAAGAAAAATAAAACTATAGGTGATAATGACTCATAAAAATTAAAACCTTAAAGAATACAACACATGACCAAAAATATTTAAAGAAATAAATCCTTAAAACTTATAAACAACTGACAATAAACTTAAGAAGACCCCAAAAAAATGGCACAAATAAATAAATATGATGACAACTTAAAAAACACAACAATATACCTTAAATGAAACTTAAAAAATAAAATAAATAATAACTTAATAAATAAAACAACCTAAAAGAACCCTAAAAAGACTCTTTTGTCTTTATCTTATCTTCCACTACCATTGTTTTAAAGCAAAACCAACTTTTTTTTTGAAGCACCTGAGGTGGATGATGAATAGAGAGTGGGTTGTGTGGTATGGGCTTTGTGAGAATATTTTTGTAGAAAGAGAGAATATAATTCTATGTACTGGTATATTGAGCTATGTGGAAGATCTGTCTATGCATGATTTAAAGTTGTAGGAGTAAATGGAGCTACCGTAGAATCCAATTTCTCTTGCTAGATTCACCATTGTAATAAGGCCAAGTCATGGAATTTATATGTTGAGTTAAATGAAATTATTTGTGCCAAATATTCACAAATATCTATATTTTATTATTCTATGAAATTAGTTATGGCTAACTTTAAATAGAACATTTTTTATCAGGATGATATTTAGCCAAGTCAAAGCTAGAGTCATCACCAATAAAGTAGGTCTCTAGGTTGTGAACAAAAAGTTAATGTTAAATTCCAAAGATAACATCACCCTTAGATACCAATGCCAATAGAGATGAAAATGAATGAAAACTTAGACCAAACCCTTATGTAAAATATAATCTAGATAGATCAATAATATACCTTTATATATATATATATATATATATATATATATATATATATATATATATTCCAAACACACACATATTGATTTTTTGATTGCATATAGTGAAAAATATCGGTTGTAAAACGCTTTGAATAGAGAGTGGAAGGATGGATAAAGAGATGTATGTAGGTGAATGGTTGAGCCAAGGGGTTTCATAAGTGGTCTACACTATTAGATTATTGGAAATATGCAAGAATGGGTGAATAGACAAACAATAGTTTTTACAAGTGGGATGCACTGCATAACCATTTTAGTTAATCACTTTGATTGAATAAAAATGAATGGAGCATAAAAAAAATTCTCAAAGAGGCCATAAAAAACCTACTCTGATATCAAATATAGATTTTAACCCATATTCAGAGAGAGAGCTGAAGGCTTGACGTGTGCACATGCATGAATATCAGTCAATCATCTTAAACATGATATTAATCAAGAATATTACAATATATATGCATAGTCCTCTAAGAACACTCATTAAAAATAGCTTATTTTTTTTAACAACTAACAACTACTTATTCCCCAAATATCTCTTTGACCTATATTATTGAGTTGGTTGAATAATCAACACTCATGTATAAACCTCTCACAATAATATTATGCCAAAATCATAATATATATTATTGTTGCATGAAAATAATATTAAAAACTTTTTTACCATACTCTAAATTACCAATCACCATGATAATTCTAATTTCCTAACACTTAATTAGGTTATAGACTTTTCACTTTCTACTTGAAATGGGCCTAAAACACATATAATAAGCATTTTTAAAAATTTCAGATATTTTAAGGATCCATGCCAATTAGATGTTTTTTATTTGGATCCATGTGATATGTATCATTAAAATTGACTTATCTAGTACTTAGTAAGTATTTGAACACCCACATTGGGTTCTTATGTACCTTGTCATTCACATATAAGGGTGGTACAATGGTTGTTTTTAATAGAGGGACTAAAAGTTTCAAGTCTTGAATATTAGGCATATATTATTAAATTATTACCAATGTAGGATTTAAACGAATTACAACATAATTATAAATATAGTTGTCTATTTTGAATATTTTGACAAAGAAATGAAGAATTCAAGTATACCCCATGTAAAATAAATAATCCACAAATAATTAACTATTTCCTATACAAGCATGCTCCAATGTAGATTTAGTAACAATTTTAGGAAATTCTATCATATAATTCACATGCTTGTGGTATGCTTTCAAATTTTCCATACATTTTGTGTTCTATTTTCAAGCACTGATGTATCTATAGTGGATGTGGGATGTAAATAATTAAATAAGACAATTTAAAAATATTTTCACTATGCCTACAATGGATCACATATATAGTTGAACTTCTTTGTTGGTAGTTTTAAATTATATATTCATAATGAATTAAACATGTGGTAATTTCATGCATGTTCTTGATTATATGTGTATTTACATAAACACACATACACACATGTTATACATACATACATACCTTATAAATATGTATACATACTTATATTCATGTATGTGTGTATGTGTATGTATACATACATATACATATACACACACACATATATATACAAACATAAGTAGGTATGTGTATAAATATATACACATACCTGCATGTATATGTATGTATGAATGTTTGTATTCATATCTATGTGTGTATAATACATAATACCTACATACATACAGATATACACAAAATACACACATACCTAGTGTGTGTGTGTGTGTGTGTGTGTGTGTGTGTGTGTGTGTGTGTGTGTGTGTGTGTGTGTGTGTGTATGTACACACATACCTTGTGTGTGTGTGTGTGTGTGTGTGTGTGTGTGTGTGTGTGTGTGTGTGCCTACATACACACACATATATAGATACATAGGTGTGTGCCTACATACACACACATATATAGATACATAGGTGTGTGTATACACACACACACCTACATATGTATATGTATATGAAAAATGTGTATATATCTACACATGTATACATATATATATGTATGTATATTGATGCAAGATCATTTTATGGGAACCTATAATTCTTGATCACTAAAGTTTTAGAGTACATAGGTGAAAGGAAAGATGGTATCAGAAGACAACACAAAAGGGCTTTTTTCATAAACTATGTGGGGAAACTCATGGAAGGGTGCATAGAAGAAAATTTTGGAGGAACACATGGATTGTGTGTAGAATAAATAAATTCAAATAGTCCTTAGGAACAAAAAAATTGAGTAGCATATAGAAAGAACCTTCACAACACAAAACATAAAACAAGGTGTAGAACCTTTTACACATCCCAAGAAAAGCTAGATTGAGTGGAAAAGACTTGCCATGTGAACTATACTATTGAATTAATGGCATGTTAGATATGATTTCATGGATAAAAAAGATTGATATGATATAATATATGTTTATTTGATCAATATGCTGTCAGATCCACAAGGCTCAAGGTCCATAAAAGGTAAGGCTATGGATAAGTCAAGCCAATTGGTGACATTTGTTGGTCTCTAGACCATACACATCAGTGATAGGGTTATAAAAAATATAAAAGGGGAGCCAAGTCCCTATTTGAGGGATGTTGAGGCCATTTTTATTGATGGAAGGTTGTTAATGTAGTCAATATATCCACAAGTCATTGAGGGTAATAGGTTGTTAAATGTGGACTGTGCTATCAAAGAGAGCCCAGTCTAGGGGATGAACTTTTCCAAAATGTATAGTTGAGTGTATGAGGGAAGACAAATCCAATATCTCTTATAATGGAGTTGAGGATACCATATGGAAAGATGAAAATTTTATAATATTATGTAACCCATTTGAGTAATAAAATAACTTAAGAATTTGTTATGCACAGTTGATGGCTATGTGGTGAAGCATCCTTTAACTAGGAAGCCCTACCATAGTACTACATAATTTTGGTATCAAAGTAAGGTTGAAATATTTGGTATACATAGGATTAAAATAGCCTATGAGTGGAAGAGGAGAGTGTTGAGGGAATAATAATCTATTGGACTACCAACCAATGAGGTGGCTAGAAAGAGAGGACAAAAAACGAAGATAAGATGATGAGAAGTGATAGTATACCAGTGAAATATAAGGAAACTAGTCATGAATGATGATATAAGGTAAATATTAAAATACTATTGACCTTTGAGACAACTAATAGGAAGTTTTAAAGATAGATTGGTTGATCACCAAAAGTGAGGCAAGAATAAGAAGCATTTTCCACCATAAAGAGGTGTGTAGAGAGTGGATGAGTGGGAGGAGTAAAATCAAATGATGAGCTACATAGGCTAACAAAAATAATTTTTGGTAGTAGTTAAAAGGTCTTATTTTAATAAATAGGATTGAGCTCATGAAGCATAATAATGGGTAGCTAAGAGATTGAGCATTAACCAATCATTGATTGTGAGGCAGTCAAGTACAGAGAAAAGGAAAATATAAAAACATGAAAAATTTATTTGAGGTAGTTAGCACAAAAGTAATATGAGAAAAATTCACTAAAAATTTGATGATTAGAGGTAATCAAGCATAAGAAAGAGGAAGCATGGTAGAATCAATGCTAAGAGGTAACTAGACTGAGAAGAGGTGGAGAGATAAGGATCATAGATAGAATCATCAATATGAAGTTATTAGGGCACAAAGATCATACTATAATAATTTTTTTGGGTAGAAGATGCTGAAGAAAAATTTCTCCATCAAGCACATATGGATAGAGGACATAGAGTGAAAAGAATGAAGCAGGCATTGCAAATCAAGATAATGTAGGGAAGAAAAGACATAAAAAAGGGGATGAAGTGGGTTGTATATATAGATAATAGTTTTGTGTTGAAAAGTGTATGGTATTCTATAAGAGTGAAAAGTGCATAGAGAATAATGTGGAGTGGTGCACCAAGGAAATGGTGAGACTTCAATGAGAAGAAGAGATGGTGAAAAAAGGAAAATAAACATGTGGTTTTTACACTAAAATAAGAATTAGTGCATGCATAGACCTCAATATAGAAGGAATTCATGAGTTATGATGGTTGAAATGGGTGAATTTCAAAGGATAAGGATATACATGTGAGAGATATATGAAAAGGGAGAATAAATAGGAGTGGATAAGGAGACCCTATTATTATGGAGTACAACAGGTGGAGGAAATGTGGATATTAGTCCACCAATATGGTGACAACATGAAATAATGTGTTGAGAATAATAGGTATCATGATTAAATACATACACTCTTGGATGAAGAGTTGAATCCAAATGAGAGGAGTTAGCAAGAAATAAGAGAGGATTTGTAAGAGGAGGAAAATAGATAAGGAGAGATTGAATAAATGGATAAATGTCTAGGTGCATGGGATGATGCACACAATAGTATGAGGACATGATAAAACTAAATCTAGAAGATGATAATACCATGGAATAATGCACAATCCAAATTAATTGGCATGAAATAATGTTAAAAAAAGTGATTAGAAAGGAAGAAAACACATAGAAGATGGAGCAAACATTGGTGTTGTGAGAAAAATTGCTGAGATTGTAGAGTTTTTAGAGTATAAATAAAATATGGTATATCACTAAAATATATATGCAACCAACATATTTTATGAAAAATGTAGAGTTTCCTAGTGAGCAACAAGAGACTAGAAAAATAAAAAAATGAGGTAACTAGCATAAGGGTGTGATAGTTAGAGATATGTCAAGAAGAGGAGAGGTAAAGTATAGTTGAAGGATATTAGATTTCCAAGATTTTAGGTAGATAAGAGGGGTATATATTATAATACCTTTCAAATGAGAAGAGAGGTAGAGTTGAGATGAATACAACTAACACTAGCTGATCACCAAACTTTAGTGAAGCTAGTAATTTAAATTTAGTGGACACACCAAGAGAAGAGAAGTATAGTTAAAGATTAGTAGAGAATTGAAAATTGAGGAAAATAGTATGAGTTGAGATTGTTTTAAAATCACTAATGAGACTATAACATGGAGAATAATAGTTGTGCAAGAAGCATTTGATTTGATAGATAATTGAACTATTGAGGAAGTTAGAAGAAAAGTCCATATTTGATATAGAGTGTAACATGAATATTAATTAATAATAAGGTGAAAAAATTATATTAAAAGATTAAGTGAATAAATCCCATTGGAATGAATGAATGTGAAGGAATAAAAAATCTAAGGGTGGAAGTGCACCAATAGGATAATGAGAACAACACATAGTTGAGCCTATAAAAAGTTGAGTGTGATAATGGAACTTCTCTAAATAGTAGATTGATCATACAATGATAATGCATGATGTAGGCATAGAAAATCTAAAAATAGGAGAGGAAGGTGAGGAATAGAAAAGTTATAAGCAGACCAACTTGAGTACACCAAGGCATGGGATGGAGATAAGACCAATGTGCTAAGAAGGAGTTTGAGAAAAGAATAGGATGAGCAAAGGTCAAATTGAAATATTACACAAGGGACCAACGTGAACATAAGATGATATTTTAAAAGGAGGATAAGGGTGGAGATGCATGAAGAATAGCACAAGGTGTTAAAGATACCACCATAAAAAGAGGTAAGAGAGTTGATAAATAAAAAATGATGAGAGTTCTCAAGTAGTATTTGTTCATGGTGCAAATAAGCTAAAAGAAGGAGCCAAAGGTCATCTCAAAGATAATAATAAGTGGATGATGGTGTTTCAACCTAAGTATGGATTAATGTGAGAATATACCAAATTATAAATGAGACACAAAAATAAAAGGAAGCATATAAGGAAGATGAAGGGGGAGAAGAGTTGGAGAAGGAAAATGATTAACAAGTGGAGAAGTGCATGTAGAGGATATAAGATGAAGATAAGGAGAAAGCACAGGTCCACTTGAAATAAGGTATAATGGATTAATTATGAGAAGAATATTAAAATATGTTCTTAGAATATTTAAGGATAGATATTTTCAATGGATAACATGAGATGAATAAATATAGACACCAAAAGTGACTCACAAAGGTAGAAAAGGAAGAAGAGAAGAAAAGAAAAGAAACATGCATGGGGTCAAAAGGAGGAAGGCACACCCAAAGGGTTGATCAAACCATTTCCATAAAAAATTTAAATAGGTTGGTACACATCCATAAAATATATGAAGGGAGAAGAGGTAAAGGGGAATGCATAGAAGATATTTCTAGGTGTGCACTAGTACGAAAAGGAAAGGAAAAAAGAAGGTTAGGTAAGATAAGTGCACAAGGGATAATACAAGACACACATAAGAGGAAAATTGATGTAATAATATGGATAAGGTGGGATAATAACCATGGGATAAATGAGGAGAAGAGGAGTTAAGTAGAGAATAAGAAACTGAAGAGGAGGAAGAAGACCTAGAAGAACATAGATCAAGCCTAATTAGGAAATCATAGGTTAAGGAGAATGCCTTGGTCATAATAGCTGACTAGAAGAGTGATTTCATAACTTAGTATTAGATATAAGAAATGTTTTTAATTTTAGTTACATAAGAAACATAACATAAGATAATCATGGGCAAACATTAAATCTAACATCACTAAAGTTTTGGAGTGTGTAGGTGAAAGGAAAGTTGGGTGCTAAAAGACAACAAAAAAGGGATTGTTGATAAAGTGGAAGGGAATTTATAAGACAAGTTAAGAGGTTCATATAAATGGTGCATTGAAAAAACAAGTCAAATAGTGTTTAAGATCCAAAAAATTGGGTAACACATCGAAAGAACACAACACACAACATAAAATAATGTGGGGAACCTTATACATAGCTTGAAAAAAGTCAAATTGGTAAATACTTTCCACATGTACTACACATTTTAATCCATGGCATGTTGGACATGAATATATGTAGAAGAAGGACTTTCATGATCTAATCCACACCAATTTGATCAATCTATTGTAAAATATGCAAGGTTTGAGCTCCATAAAAGGTAATTCTACACATAGGTTAGGCTAGTTGGTGACAATGGTTAGTCTCTAGATCATATGTACTAGTGATAAGGGTGAAACAACTATAAAATTACAACTAGGTCCTTATTTTAGGGGTGTTAAGGCCATGATTTTTTATGGGAGGTTGTTTACGGTTGTTAATAGTTGTTGTTATTTGTTAAGGGTAGTAGGTTTTTGAATGTGTAGTGTTTTGTAGATAAGGGACCAACCTAGGGGATGAAATATTCTAAAATGTAGATTTGAGTGTGTGAGGGAAGACAAATCCAAGAGTTATTATAAATGATCTAAGGAGACCCTATGTAAAGTTTAAAATCTTATAATATAATGTAACTCATTTTAATAAAATGACTTAAGAATATGTTATGTATATTTGATATTTATGACATGATATTGAGTCATATATATGTATATGTATGTGTGTGTGTGTAATAAACACACACATAAACACATATATGTATGCATTCAAACATACATGCATATGTACATACATATGTGTATGTATATATGTATATCTATACATACCTATATATTTATATATATACACATGTATACCTATGTATAAGTATGTATATATGTAGGTATGTATAAATGTATATATACCTATATATATATATATAGGTAGGAAGGTGTGTGTGTGTGTGCACGCACGCACACACGTGTGTGCATGTGTGCATGCACATATGTGTGTGTGTGTGTGTTTGTGTTTTTGTGTGTGTATGTGTGCATGTGCATGTGTGTGTGTGTGTGTGTGTGTGTGTGTGTGTGTGTGTGTGTGTGTGTGTGTGTGTGTGTGTGTGTGTGTGTGTGTGCACGTACACACATGTGTGCATGTGTGTTTGTGCATATGTGTGTGTGCATGTATGTAATCAGGAAAGAAGGTAAGCATGTGAGCATGCATTCATACATACATACATATATATAAATTGGGTGAATAAAAAACAAGTACTACACCTTTTACAACTTTCATGTTTATAAAATCCTAATGTTGAGTCAAGATCTCATTGGCACATCTTGTTGTAGTCATATGTATTTATACATCACTCTTTCACATTTATTTTACTATAATTATTTAATTTTTTATTATTCCATGCCATTCCTTAGTTTAATCATAGGGATCCTTGGTATTCTACCTCTTTCATTCAATTTTTTTTAATTTTTGGACAATCGTACCTCATTTAGATTAGGTCATTTTGCTAGGTTTTCCGAAAGGGTTGGCCCTATCCAGTGTACATTTTTTAACCTTTTTTTAGGTTTGTTTCTTTTGGTTTACTTTTTATGATTATTTTACCCTTATTCAAGTTAGTTGGAATGCCAATGTGTTTTTAAATTATAAATTAGGAGTCTTCTATTTAAATGGGTTCCAATAGGCATTTTATATCTAACACATATCATTTTGGCACTATCATACTAAATAAAATCATTTTACAACAAGATCATTACCTAAATTTATCTAAAGTTTATACATATCACATCTAGATTACATGGTTGGACTAAGAGGATGGCCTAAGCAAAGATAATTTATATGTGTACCATCTATGATCCAATCACACACACACACATTATTGGGATAACTACATTGACCTAATGTCCCTATTTTGGGGCTATGTAAATAAATATCAATTCAAAGGGGTTCTAAGGATATATCAGTCATTCCCACTTTCCCATTTCCCCCCATTTTGCATTTAATCTCCATTTGGTTTGTGTATAGGACTTCATTAGGGTTTTTAAGAAGATAAGATAAAAAACATAGGTTGGATTCATGATTGCACATTCATGATAGGTTAAAACACACCTACATTAATATCTTCATAGGTTACTAGTTTATAGTTTTATTACAGGAAAAATTGGGGAAATCATTCCTTGACAAGGTAAGGCAATAGGGTGACATTGTATATATCCACCAGTCTTATCAAAAATAGTCATGATAGTCATATAGATGTGCCCATGGGATTTTAATTTAATAAATCTATCTTAGTCAATCTTACAGTCATACATATTTCTCCACAACCTCATGCTTCTCAAACATATAAGTTGCTCATTATTTATTTTCACTTTTTAGTAAACAAGAAATAAAATATATAAAAGGTATGTATATATACATACATAAATACATATAATGCAAAATAAATAGGAAATAAAATAAGTATTAAAGTATAAATTTACATGGAAAAAAATGTATGTGTAATTAGGGTTTTTGACTAAAAAGTGAAAAGAAATAATGAGAAACTTATATGTTTGAGAAGCACAAGGTTGTGGATGAATGTGTATGATTATAGGAATTATTATGATAAGTTTCCTCTTACCTATATGAATATCATGATATTTTAGACATGATTGGTGGATCTAGACAATGGCACTCTATTGTCTTGCCCTATTAGGGAACTATTGTCCATGTTTTTCCTATACCAAAAATTTAAACTAGAACATATGCAGATCTTCTTTTGGGTGTATTTTACCTATCATAGATGTGAAATCATGAATCCAACATGTGTTGTTCATCTTTTATTATAAAAAATCATAATGAAATCCTATACATAAACCAAATGGAGATAAAATTCAAAATGGATGGGAAAGTGGGAATGGTCAAGCTAGCCTCAAAACCCCTATGAACTGAGCATTACCTACATAACCCCAAAATAGGGATCTCAAGTCAATGTTATTTTCCTTCTAATGTGTGTGTGTGTGTCTATATTATATGTAGTGTGAATCTAAATGTTCTTCACCTATGCCTTCCTCTTGGTCTGAGCATGCAATCTAAATGTGATATGTTTAAACATCAAATAAATGTATGTGTTGATATTATTGTAGAATGATTTTATTTAATATGCTAGTGATAAATTGATAATTACTATGTTTAAAATGCCTTAGAAACCCATTTTCACAGAAGACTCATAATTATGAATTAAAAAACCCATTGGCACACTGACCAACTCATATAAAGGTTAAATGGTCATAAAAAAGAGACCCAAAAGAAACAAGCCTTGAAAAAGGTTCTAAAACATATGTTGGATAGGGTTAGCCTTTTTGTATAACCTAATAGAATAATTTAGACTAACTAGGGTGTTGTTTTACAAAATCCAAAAAATAACATAATGAAAGCTTCATAATACTAGGGATCCCTATGACTGAGTTAAGGAATGACATGGAAGAAAAACAATAAAAAAGTATAGTGAAATTAGTGTGAAAGAGTGACATAAAAAGACATAGGACTACAATAAGATGCACCCATGGGATTTTAATTTAACATTAGGAGTTTATAAATGTAAAATTCAAAAAATACATAGTACTTGTATCTTTTTGACCAAATTTGGGAGTGCACACCCCCCATCCCCTCTTCCCTCTTTTATTTTAGTAATGGAATAAAATGAAAGTACTAAAATAAAAGTAATAAATTCATACTCGCACTTACTCATGTTTTATATGATTTCTTGTAGATGGATATGATATGAGTTAAATGTAATCAATCAATGTGGATAATATATGATATCTAATCTAGTTCATTTATTGTCCAAATAATTGAAAAAGAATTCAAGTGATGCTTGTGAAGATGAACTCATGACATGGATTCCATATGTTGAATATGAATAAACAATTATGGTATGGGGTTTTAAGTTATGATTTCCCCTAATATTTTATAGATAGATATATTCCTATAATTAATAACTTTATTTGACCTCAGCCTCACATAACTCAATATATTGGGTGCATGTGCAAATATATCTTCCTTGGTCATACACATTTCTCCACAATCCTATATATACATGCATACATGCCTATATATACATATATGTATGCATTGAGGTAAATTAAATGATATATATATATATATATATAGGTAGGTAGGTTAGTAGGTAGGTAGGTATACCTACCTACACACACAAGTATATACATGGTTTATGATTTAACTATTTTGGGAATAATGGAGTTTTATTCCTATTTTAGTTAAAGGTCTAGATTAATATATCAGCAAATAATATTCCAATAATTACAGTCATGATTTATATAATTTATTTGTCTTTTTTACCTTTCTAAAAATATCAATAAATAAGGAGAAATATAACTTATCTTAAAACAAGACTGAGACAAAGGCTAAAACTAGCTGTGCCAGATTGGGACAATGTCATGAACCTAGATCTATCTTTCATTCTATGAAAGGATAGGAGAACCAAAAATAGGAGACTTTAGGGTCTAGTGCTTTTGTTCACTCCTATCATTATTGTCCAAACTGATCATAGAGACTTGATTTTTCTAGGTTCTTTATATTGTTCCTATGTGAGCCTATTTGTGAAATTTCAAGTGTTGAATGTCGATGGAGATCGCTATAGGGATGTTTAATCTTCAAACCCTAACCCTCAATCATGCTTGATAAAATATGTTTTGAATCACTTGAAAAGGGGGGGCTTAGTGTGTGTAAGATGCACTTAACATGTGATCCACACCCCTTGTGTGGGAATGCTACCTACATACCAATACTGCAAAGAGGGATCAAGCCATATGTAGTTCTCCCACTTGATGTGATTTGTGAAATAGTGTGATGCAGATGCAAAAATGACAAATTGAGAGTGTTTAAGGTGGTTAGTGATTGGTTTGATAGTTTGAATATGTTTTTAGTTGTATTGGGTGATTATATACAAAGAATAGGGAAGTTTACCTTAGTATTTTTCATGTATTCTTGCTTGCTTTGTAAGATTTATCACCCCCTTGTAAATGAAATTTGGATAGACTTTTATAGGGAACTATTGGTCATGGGTTAGATGTATTCATGCTAGGTTGATATAATGAAAGATAAGAATTAAATGAAAATAACCATTTAGGATCAAATTATAAAGGGATAGGAGTGCTTAAAATGGGACACCCTAGGGTCTGATACTATAGTCTAGGTATGATGCTCCTATCATATAAGCTTAGGACCTGGGGGATAGGATTGGCCTAGGAAATAGAGTCTAAATGAGATGGAATGATCATTTAGAAGGATATGGATGGTTTTCAAAGAGGAAAAAAGGTGTCTAAAAGGGTCACAAAAGTATGTAAGAAGTAACTATAGATTAGTGTCATAAGCCACACTCAAACTACCACTTTGGACATTTTATATGACTACATTTATCCCTCGCTTATTCTAATGATATAACAAAGTGAAATACTAGGATAAAGGAAAAGTAGAAAGCATACCTAAACTTACCTATAAGGGTGAAACCTATGAGGTGTGTGATGTTGAGTGTGTGTAGAGATCACATCGTGAAGTGAAAATATGCAAGAGAAAGCAAAGAGTAGATCAGTTATTTATTAGACACTCTATGTCTAAAATAAAAATGTACAAAAGTTGGGTAAAAGAGAGAGGAAGAGAAAGGAATTAATACACCTCACTAGGTATGTGAACCAATACAAGCCTATTGTGATGTTGAGTGGTGTTGAGTGATACTAGGTATGTGTTGTACCAATAGTAATATTGTGAATGGAGTTGAGTGCTCAATTCCCCAAGGGTGGCTCAAGAATACAAAGGTTGCCCCTTTGGCTCCATCATCACCCACTAAGTGAATTTATGTGATCATGCATGTTTTGATTTTTATTTCTACTATGTATCTAATCCCTCTGAGTAGGTGGCTCAAGAATACAAAGGCTAACTAGTCCTTTGACTTCATCATTTCCCACTAAGTGAAGCTATAAATTAATATCAGTATGAATATGTGTCATATGAGATGTCTCCTGAAGCCCATGAATGATCTATAATATGATAAATCTGGCATGGATAGCTGAATGTGTACAAGAACTAGGCCAATTTTGGCCACTCTAAAAGGTGGAGATTAGGCTTGTATAAAATCCACTCCAAAATTGGGAACTAGGATTCTATGAAAGCCACTTAAAAATGATGCCAACCACTTGTAGATGGAATAAGGCATGCAACTACTAAGAATACCTAGGTAATGTACTAAACTTAGAAAGAAAAGAAGGCAAATGTGCCATGCACATTGCTCCCAATCACTAGTGTCTATAACATGGATTTTTATCTAGAAATTGTACCAACTACCCTATCTAAAATTGGAATTGAGAGCCATCATGCCATGCATGATACCCCTATATCTAGATTATTTGAGAAAAATTATACTAAAACTATTGACTCTAAACTATATTGTAACTGACAAAATTATAACTGAACTCACCTTTCTATCTATTTAGGAAAAATATGGGTTTTTTACTATTTGGATAGGAGTGCCAAAAATAGGACACTGATATCTAGCACTGTAGTCCAAGTATGGTGCTTATGTCATTTATTATTTTTTATTATTATTTTGTATTCATCATTGTGTTTTTGGTTTATTCTACCTAGTTTCGGCATTGGTTGTTGTTTTGAGTGTTTTAAAAACTATTTTTTTTACCAGTAGAAGGCTTTAATCTCTATGACAAAATCCCTAATTATTTCCCCATCTTCTAAGGGTAGGAATGAATACCTTATAATGACTAACCTCAAAATAAATATCCCTTCAAGTGTGTTATTCTGCAAAAGTATTATATAGTAATGATAATTTAAAAGATGTCTCAAGATATAGCATAGTTTGTATTAGAAATTATTAGATCAACATGGGTATGCCTAGATAGATGTAATAATGTAATAACATGTGTAGTTTATTGAATTGAAACTAAAAATGTTAGTTGTTAGTTATGAAGGAGGTATAGAGCATGATGTCCATCATGGCATTGAAGAAGGTAAGATAATGCATGATGTAGATCATGGCATTGTAGATAGTGAGAAGAAAACAAGCAACAAGCACACAAGGCAAGAAGTATAAAAGAGTGGCCAAGGGGCCAAGCAAACAAGGGACATAGGCACATGTCACTCAAAATAGAAATCAAACACACAAGGCATGTTCAAATTCCCACATACACATATAATTGAAAACAACTAAGGTTGGCACAAGGGCCACAAGTACATAGAAGATTAAAAGCAAAGTACATTGGTAAATATCCTAAGGCACATACAAGAGATAAAATAGGAACTGAGAAATGCAATCACATATAGCTACACAAATCAAGAAAGGAAGGCATATAAATTATAGAAATAGAATCACATCTAATTAATTAAAGTAAGAAGTGAAAGTATGCAAAACATGTAGTACAAGACTAGGTAAATGCTAAGAAATACACAAGTGTTATATACTAGTGAGTGTCGATAGAGTAATCTTTATAAGCTAGTAAGTAATATAAATCAACATGATAACTAGAGTGTGTGGTTTAGGAATGACATAAATTGGATGGTGTATTCATGTACAAGATACCCTTGAGGGGTAGATATATGGATGAATTAGGATGCCCCCTCAATGGGTAAAGTGAAGTAATGAAGGATCCAGATGTCATTGCACACACTCAAAAAAGATCAAGTGAATCATGGTAATGTAGATAAATTGACAAAAAATAGCATAAAACAACAAAATGTAAGTCTATCATAGTAGTAGAAATGCAAAGCATGGATAATGCATATAGTTGAAATGTTTTTGATATTTTTATTTATTTGAATGTTATTTATATTTTGAGATTTTGTATTATTTTTGGTATTTTGGAATATTTGAATATGTACAATCAAGCATAAGGAAAATATATACAAGAAAGTTAAAAATAAACTATGTACAAGTAATGTAATAAATTATGTACAAATAAGAAAGGAGAAATTATATACAAGTAAATGAGTAAATTATTTACATAATGATGTAAAATACTAAGCTAGATGGGGTAAAGGGTTCAAGGAAGGATCCCATTGGGGATGGAGATGGAGGAAGGGATCACGTCCATTATCAAATTCTTCAAAATCATCATCATAAGTATCATCATATACCACAAGCTCTATATACATGGTGGCTATCTCTTTAGATGTCAGTAATATATGTGATATTTATGTAGTCAGAGATCTATCACTCATAGTGGTGTCATCCTGTTGAAGGCAAACTAAGGGTTGCTCTGGTGGTGAAGATGTTGGTTCTTCTTTGTGACATTAGCTTTATTAGGAGGTTGCCTTGGTGGAAGTGGTGGAGCTGGTGCTGATGGTGATATAATTTGAATAATACCCTAAACTTTTATTGTATCCAATCTTTGTTGTAAAGCCATTCATGAGTCTATGTCATGGCCTATGATTGTATAAAAGATATAAAATAGGTGACCATCATATTGTGATAACCTACTAATAGATCTATGTTGTATTGTAGGTAATGTGATTAATCCATGATCAAGTAACATTTGTAGCATAATCTATGGTTGATGTTGTGTGTTTCCTTCTTGAATTTGAATGACTAACTCTATATCTATAGAGGTAACCATGTGAACTATATGTTCTAAGTGATATATCTATGGCCATGAATGTGTAGTATATCTTGAGAGTGTAGTTTGAGATGCTAAGAGTGATGTAGGATGTGTAATGAGAGCTCTAGATTCATCTCACTACTCTCTTGGGCCAAATGGTGTAAAGCTCAATCCACACAAATAGTCATATGTGAGTGTGGGTGTCATATCATCATCTAAAGTAGCTTGGGAATTTGTATCAACATCATATACATATGGTAACTCAAAATTTACCATAAGGGGTAACTATGATATGGGAGTCTCATCAACTATAGTAGTAGAAGATAGTGGTGATGTGAGAGTATCTGTAACTAGTAGAGTAACTATAATAATATGAAGAGTTGTATTTATAGAAACAATTTGGACTATTGTAACTATTATTGATTATTGTGTAATTATAATAATTGTAAGAATTTTGACTATTAGAGTATTTATAATAGCTAAAACTTCTATAATTGGTTGAGTATCCAAAGTTGAGGGAATAATTGTAAGTGGAAGAATGTGAGATGTGTTAGTATCTCCTACCTCATATGTATGTATCTGGTCAAGAGAAATGTGATGAGGTGGTGCTTGAACTATTATATGAGGTGTCCCATCTAGCAAAATAGTTGAAGATGACTCTATAATTATACAATATTTAAATGGTTGGTTATCTATTGGGCATGTGTATAGGTATCCTTCATGGAGAAACTTAACACATCAATGAAGAGTAGAGGGAACTACCCCCATAACATGTATCCAAGGTTGTCCAAGTAAAATATTATAATGTAGAGGACCTAGCATGACCTGTAACTATGTAGAGATGGTTTTGGGCCCTACCATGATATCTAAAGTAATGGTGCCTAATGTTTGTCTTGATATATCATCAAACCCTTTAATGTTATTATATGAATTTTACATGGATGCCATATCTACACCCATGGTCTGTAAAAATGTATTATTACATATATTAAGTCTAAAACCAGTATCAACTAGAACTCTCTTAACTACACTAGTTTTGACTTGAGCTTATATGAACAATGGTAAATTTTAATCAATAACTATCTGAGAAGTCATGTCCTCATGATCAAAAGAAATAACATATTCTATAGTTTTTAATGTGTTGACCACTTATGAAAAATAATAAGGCTTTGAATTGATAGGTATAGAAGTATGAGTGAGTGCTTGATAAAGAATGTCCTTGAACACATTTGCTTTTTAGAGCAATCCTAACATGGAAATCTTAGTAGGTGTGTTTCTCAACTGATCAATAATATCATATACCATGTGTGGATCTACCTATGTAGGTGGGTTAGGCCTGGGATAGGAAGGAATAAGAAGGAATAGGAGGGTTGTGGGGTTCTTGACTAGGTGGGGGAGACATGGTGTCATGTCGAGTAACATATCTAACCACATTATCTACTAGCTATATAGGACTAGTAGTAGCTATGAGAGGAGAGCGTAAATAATTGAAAGGTTGAGGTGGTAGAGGGATAAAGGGTGTCAACTGGGATCTCTAATGATGGGTAATGACTTGGGGAAGTGTAAAATGGACCGTGCAACATGACTCAGCATGGGATAGAGGCTCCAAAAGAGGTGAGGCAAGAGGTATCTTAACATGTTTATCAATGAATGTGATAATATCATCCCATAATATAAAAAGTAAACATGAAAATAAAATAATGAAGCTTTAAATTAACATATGTTAAACTTCATCATTCATATACATGATAGGACCAAGTATGAATTCCTTATTATTTGCAATAAATGTTTTGAAATGATTAAGATTCATTTATAATTTTATGTAAAATATGTAAGGTGATACATTAAGAAGCAAAGGGACCTAGTAAGTTCAACTAAGGTTTGAGAGAAATAATTTTTTTAAATTACTATGGTAAATTTTTAAAAATGTGAAATTCTAATTTATGTGTAAGGTGATACCTCAAAAATAAATATATCCTAGTATAGTGAAATTAGGGTTTGAAATAAATTATTTTTAAAATTTCTAAGGTAAATTTTAAAAATTAAATGGAAATTCTAATTTAAATATGTAGTAAAAATTAGAAAACTATTGGAAAAATCAGCAAGGAATTTTTCCTATGGCTTTTAGGATTTTTGTGTGCAAATGAAGTCAGGTTCACCAAATGATTTAAATGTTTTGGGAATAATAGAGTTTTATTCCTATTTTAGGTAAGGGTTTGGATTAATAAATTATTAAATAATATTACAATGATTACAGTCATGATTTCTATAATTTATCTATCTTTTTACCTTTCTAAAAATAGTAATAAATAAGGAGAAATATAACTTAGCTTGAAACTAGATTGAGATGGCTAAGATAGAGGCTAAAATTGGTTATGCAAGACTGGGACAGTGTCTTGAGCCTAGATCTAGATTTCATTCAATGAAAGGATAAGAACACCAAAAATATGACACTTTAAGGTCTAATGTTGTTTTCCACTCCTATTGTTATTGTCTAAAATACTCACAAACCCCTGACTTTTTTGGGTTCTTTGTGTTATTCCTATATGAGTTTGCCTGTGAAATTTCAAGTGATGAATGTCGATGGAGCTCATTATAGGTTTATTTTAATCTTCAAACCCTAACCCTCCATCATGATTGATAAAATGAGATTCTAATCACTTGAAAAGGGGGAGTTAGTGTGTGTAAAATGCATTAAACGTGTGATCCACACCCCTTGTGTGGGCATGATGCCTACATATGAATACTTCAAAGAGGTATCAAGCCATATATAGTTCTCCTATTTGATGTGCTTTGTGAAATGGTGTGTGCTTGAGGTGGCTAGGGAATGGTGTGAGAGTTTGAATATGTTTGCATTGTATTAGGTGTTTGTATATAGAGAATAGGGAAGTTTGCCTTAGTAGTTTGCTTGTATTCTTGCTTGCTTTATAAGATTTGTCACCCCCTTGTAAATGAACTTTGGATAGGCTTTTATAGGGAGCTATTGGTCATGGGTTAGATGTATTCATGCTAGGCCAACATAATGAAGGATAGGAATCATATGAAAATGACCATTTCGACTCAAATTTCAAAGGGACATGAACACCAAAAATAGGACACCTTAGGGTATAACTCTATATTCTATGTATGGCACTCCTATCCTATAGGATTAGGACTTGGGGGATAGGATTGGCCTAGGAAACAGAGTTTGGATAAGTTGGAATGACCATTTGGAAGGCTATGGATAACTAGCAAAGAGAAAAAAGGTGTTTAGAAGGGTCATAAGAGCATGGAAGATGGAGCTATAGATTAGGTGTCACAAGCCACACTCAAAATATCAATTTAGACATTTTATATGACTACATTTTATCAAAATTGGGTTAGGGAAATAAATCTAATCTAATTTAGACAAATAATTGAGTAAACCATAATGCTAAGATATACAATAAATCACACAAACTAATATGAAAATTACTATTATTTAGAAATATGAAAAAGGTGAAATTACCAAATAAGAATGACTTAGTTGAAAATTAGACATGAAGGATTTTGACTGTGACTATGTGATTAACTATGTAACTATGTGAGGTCATTATGAATTAGGAATAGGGATTTGCATATTTTTGGGATAAATTTGTGATATTTGGATCAGGTCAACATATGTTATAATTTGTAGGATGTGCCAAATTTTGGTAGGGTTTTTTCATTTTATGTAAATTTGGTTCAATATGCCTTTACATATATGTCTTGTACATGTGACATGTGTCACTTGATTCACTATGGTATCCATCGTGTAAATTATTATTCACTTAGAACCCTAGTTTAATAGATAATGATTGATAAGTGAAATAAATTGGGAAAAAGGATTAGTGGTTGAAGTTGTGCTTGAGCTCAACACCCTTTGTTTTTAACACTACATACATACCAATATTTTGATGATGGATCAAATCCATGAATTTATCCCATGTTATGGTGGTGTGTGTGAAATATTGATGCAATGTTATATGCTGATGCAATCTTAGTGTGATTAATTAATTCAACAATGATTTGTGACCTTTGGGGTGTATTAAAATTTATCTTCATTCTACTTGGGTTGTGTGGACTCATAATTTGGAAGAATAGGTGTTTTCCTGATGCAAATTCATATCTCATACTCTACCAAACCAAGACTCTAATACCTACAATCAATGATTCTTGCACTGAATCTTCAATGTCTTATCTTAATCATCTACTTTATCTTGAGATTTGGTGTCATTCTCTTATATGATCTTTTGATCAATATTATTTAATAACCTCTCTCTATATTAAGACTTATTCAAACATTCATACTCTGCTAATCATATCATTCCATTCCATCATTCATCTTTCACTATTTCTCTAAGAACTTTCCCTTCTTGTTCTTAGGCCTATTAGCCCTATTTTTGAGTAAGTCTCCTTGTTGGGAGCAGCTAATAACATTTTTCAAGAAACAAAATACATTTTCAAGGACCCTTTTAGGTCATGAAACTCATACATCTCCCTCTTGACACAACTCCCTAGGCTTCACCTACTTCCTTCACAACACCCCTTCTTAATTAACCTTCCTAAAATAGAAAGCTTCTTGGTTTGGGCAAATTACAGACCTTTAATACAAAACCAAGACATTTTTGGATACCCATTTGGCTTCTCCATCTGAATCAACTCTTTCTTACCCTTCTTCTTTATACAAATTTGCTTTTCCTTCATTACCCTTACTCTATTAGACCTTCCTTAGACCTAGTACAAGGACACATTCCTAAAATATGTAATTTACCATACTATATAACCATAATTCTTGGTTATTTATAATAACACATCAAAATAATTTAGATTACAAATTTTTAGAATTTTCATAGGGTTCAATCTCCTAGAATACTCAAAACCCTAAATCAAGGTTTACCCTTGTTTACATAAGCCAATAAAGGTTTATTTGGGTTTTCTAAGCTACCAATTCACTTTGAAATGAATTTGAATGATTATTAGGGTCTTTAAAGTGATTATAAAACCTATCTAAACAATGTTTTGTTTATCTAACCCCTTTATTTCTTACTTTCAACAAAATCTTATTTAACTATGTACAAAACCATTGTAATCTACAGGTCTAGACATAGTATATCAATAAATGTAATCACTAACCACTAAAATATATTTAAATAAATTATAAATAAACTTAAATAAATTATTTATGGGTTCCACCTAATCTCATAGGATATTCTCATGGACAAAGTACTCCTACAATCATCTTCTTGAATGCATAATGCATGAACATAGAGTTTTGTCATAGTTAATAACTTTTTACACAAAACATGAAACTTATTATTATATTAATCCTTTATTAAGGTTTAAAACTATATATGGATTTAAAATGGTCTATTTTTATACTCCAAACATTCTCTAATATATTTTTTACTTCAAAATTAGGCTCTCTTTCAACTTATCAAGACATAGAGAAAAGTAATACAAAATATGCAGACCTGTTCATGAATTTATTGTCCTTAGATATAAAATAAAATTATTAATATATAAAGATATTAAAATAATCATTTAAATCAAATTATTTATCATCATTATATTTATTTTAAACTTTTATTTATAACAAAAGGACTCACACAGTCATACACATTGTCTTAGCAGACCTTCACTCCTATCAATATTGTCTACCATGTTTTCTCCTTTCATACTCCCTAACTCAAACCACACACACTATATAAACTTTATACTCACACAATTAGACACCTAAAAAATACATAAAACCATTTATTGGCTTAAACAAACTCCTTTTACTCACCCACATAGGGTGGTAGATTTCTACTTACCACTCTCATTGCCAGCTCATATTTTTTTGCACTACCACATGAATCTCTCAATAACACATCCATTTTTATCCTTATAGTATGACCTATATGAATAAATTACACAAAATTTTCCCTTACATTCCCTTGTATACCCAAACATACTATTAAACTCTCATTACAATTTTGAAATTTAAAATTAGACAAAAGGACAAGAAAACTTATTTTGGACTCAAATTCAAATTTGACTTACAATCATGACTCCTTATAAACTTGACACAACCCTTTTTACACTTAACCATCCTTATGCATCAAAATTGGGCTATTTTAGGATGCCCCTACATCATTTCCTCTCAATGTGCAGTTATAATAAGTATGGTGTTTACAATATAAAAACCTCTTGCCAATTAGTGAACAAGTGAATGGAAAATATGCATTCATAGTTGTATTTTGGGAATTTACTTGAATTTGGATTGATAAATGTGTGGTATGACTCACTAGGTGAACTTTAATTTGATAAAATATCCATTATTTGGTAGGATGATAAAACCAAAATATTCATACACTATTTACGAATGGGATAGTCCTAAAGGAACAACCTTGTCTAAGAAGTAGATGAAACTAATATGGACATGTGAATAAATCAAGGGATTATATTAGGATATTTTAAATGATAAATAGGAATATAAATTATCATAATTTATTAAATATAGGGATTTTATACATAAAAGTAGAGGAATATCAATTTAAAAATGTGGGATTGAACATGAGCTAAGTGTGTGTAAGGAGTGGTCACAAGTATATTATTTTAGAATTAATATTGATTTTAGTGTCTAAATTTACCATTTTTTTAATATAGTAATGTATAAAATTGAAATTACTATAATTAAGAAAATAATTTATACCTGAACTTAATTATGAAAAATAGTCTTCAACATAGGCCACATGTTGAATTGTGCTTCATGAAAAACCTATAATGAAACATGTATAAATCAGTCAATAGGATAAATTTTGAAATTAAAGGGTAATAAACTTATAGATCAAATCAT
Organism: Torreya grandis; assembly: GCA_037957365.1. Classification (NCBI taxonomy): domain Eukaryota; kingdom Viridiplantae; phylum Streptophyta; class Pinopsida; order Cupressales; family Taxaceae; genus Torreya; species Torreya grandis. The sequence goes on from JARHVA010008328.1 coordinate 507,164, forward strand.
AAGGAAATAATGCACTTTTTTGGGTACATGAACCATTTTTTTTGGTGCAAATTTGGTGACTAGAGAGGGTGTAACCCTTGGATAATTATTCTTCATTAAAACACTTGGATTAGAATATGTATTCCCAAATCCTAATTAGAAGGAGAGTGTGATTAATAAAATATTTCATTGACTCCATAATTACATACTCGAGGTACTAAATTGGATTGGAATCCTTATATGAATTAAAATAGATTATTCTAGTGAAAAACTGAAGTAAAGATTTATTTTTGGTGCAAAACTAGTGAAAAATAACATGATTTGAGTTTTATGTATACAACATAGATAATGACATGGATTGGCACTCATTATATGAAAATTGATGCAAAAATGAGCAAGAAAGTGATCATGTGGCATGCCTTCAATATGATATATGAGTATATTGATTTTGGTAATTAAGTAATACCAACTAAATTTTTAAGTCAAACTCTATAAGATTATGAAACACATGCTTACATGATGCCACCAATTATTATTTAAATATATGATAACATGTGTATTAATGTTTTTTTAAAATTTGAGTACCCATTGTACAATCTTCTATAGACTAAGTGAAATTATGAGAATACTAAAAAATGTTATTTTTGAATGTTGGGATGAAAGTGCATTATTATGGATAGTTACAATGTGTGTTGTCTAAATGGCATGTTGTTATCTATAATTGATTTTTAGATAAAAACAGTATGAACTATGATTGATTGAGAAAATATTATATTTTCTTGAATGTGCAATTAATTGTTTCAGCAATCTTTAATACAAGCCACTATGTGTGCTCCCTCTTTTGAGGTAAGTTCTGAGGCCTATGAAATAACTTAACTCAAAAAAAAAGTTATGCAAATGATTCTATAGAAGAGATTGACTAATATATTAGTAATTATAACAGTGAATATCATGGCATCATATTTATAATCTGTGGAAAATATCAATGTACGATACATATAAAACCAAGCATATATAGTGTCATGCCTAGATAGATGATAAAAATTATGCACATAATGACTAATGATCATATACTTAATACTTGAAACTAATATATAATAAATTAGAGGGGATGCATGATATCCATCAAGGCATATAAAAACCTGGAAGGTACATGATATCTATTATGGCATCATAAACTAAACAAAAAATAGCAAGGAAGAGTCATGCCATGATACACACACATAATGAGTACACACATAAATACATGGAACACACAATAATACCAATGGAACACATACAAGGGTCATGTTAAAGTTTCACTCTAACACAAAAGTATAAAATAAGACTTAGATTCACAAACAAGGAATTGTTTAAATATCCACAACCTAAATAAAGTAAGACACATAAAACATGAAAAAAAAGAAATCAAACATGATAATCATGCATAAATAGATGATATTGATACACATAAAAAAATTGTAACACTAGTATATTCAAAAACATAAGTATCTGGTAAGATATCAATGTTAGTGTAACTAAGCCAATAATGATAGATTTTTTAAAAGTTTTAAATTTAAGTATGAATGATAGGGATAATCATAAAATGATAATACAATTGTAAAATATGCCCCCATTGAACTTTATGAGATGTCAACAAGTTGTAGAAACCCTATGTCTAGTCTGAATCTAAAAAAGTAGAGTATGTGATCATAAGGATGAGTTTTCTAGAATCAAACAAGAGTGCAGTGCAAGACTATTAGGGTTAGAGTGGTTTTATCTATATATAATTTTTGGGTCTATGACTGTATCACCTCTTACAACTACTTATGGAAGTGAAAACCTATATTTTATAAAACTCATTCAAGTGCACTTGTGAAGATATTTGATATAAAATTGAATATACAAAAATATTAATATACATAATTAAAAATCAGGTGATGTAAATGAATTACACATGTCATGCACAAGTCCTAATTTTGGACTTTTTCTAGAATATTCTATTTTTTTTAGATTTTTGAATATATTAAAATGAAAAAATAACATACTATGTAATTACTATCACAAGAGCTTCATAATAAACAAGTCTTGTATCTATCATAGAGAGGATGACCTCTCACAAATGGAAAGTATCATGACACTATGAATCAACTGATCTCAACTCAAAATATAAAAAATAATCAATATTTGTAACATAAGTACCACTATGATGATAATGCTCTATAATATCTTGTGTATTTTGTTTATCATGGTGAACTCTAGGATTCTTTAGAACCCCTCATGGAGTGTAAGAATTATGTGTTGGTGTTCTTTATGGAGTGTGCTTAATTCCTTGTAATACCAATCTAGGACATGTTGTAGTAGAGAGTGCATCTTTATAATCTATGACCAATCACTTATTAATTAATTTTCAAAGGATAGGTCTCCTTGGAAAATCAACCACTTAATTTTGATTGATCTGAGTAGGTTGAACCATTTTAGGTTTTTCAACTGCAATCTAATGTTTGGGAACAATGAACTTGGGTTATAGGGGGTATTCAAATGGAATAACATAAACTATGATAACCTCATAATTTATAAAAATTATTTTTTAAACATTTGTGTACTTTAGAAGTAACTACATAAACTTTTTGAATCCAAGGACATCCCAATAACATATCAAAGATTCCTTACTAGGTAATAATACGAACTGGTGGCCATATGTGCTAGACCAACCTATAGTAGTAATGTGAACTCATCAATAGAAATCCCAACATTAACATTGAATCCATTTATTAATCTTATTATAGGAGGTATATCCTTATCTATGTATCAAAGATGAGAGAGATGTGTGATATTTCACATATTAACACTTGAACCATTATCAACCATGAAACTCTATATAGGTTGATGATCAATGTAATCTTGAATAAACAAAGAGTGTAATCAAAATAATTTTTGAAATATCATTCTCTAAAAATGTGATAAGTGGACTAGATGGTACTGAAGCATTATTTTAACAATGATGCCATTCAAATGATATTGAGAATCTATATGAGGATGATAATAATTTAATGGAGGATGTGCATTATATGTTAATGTACTTTCAATTTTCTATTGGTTTTTGAATTATATTATTAGGGAGAGGATCATTTAATATATTATTCATTATTAGACACTCACTTGGTTGTGCCTTTATACTATCAGTATATGTACTCACATAAATGATGCTCTCATCTTGCAAATCCTAAATATTATATCACAAACTAATGAATTTATTGGTAGTATGCCTTGGTGCTATACAAAAATCATAAAAATTATTTTAATCAAATCCTTTCAGAAGAGGTTTACTCATATCAACCTCTTTAATGGGAGGTAGTGATATGATATGACATTCCCATAAATTTTATAACACCTTGTAGGGATATTTTGTTAAGTTGAAAAATGGTCTCTTTATAGGAGTTGATAATATAATATGCATAGTAATTTTGAAATTTCATTCACCATTTCCTTTTGATCACTCTTATTTTTAATTAGTGTCACCTTGTATGGTGGCTTACTCAGATTATTTACATGAGATGTAGAAATTGGTTTGGTTATATACTTGAGCTTATTCATTGCCAACAACTTAACCTCTCTTTACTTAATTGTGTGACATAAATTTTTGAGTGATAGAAACTTATTAAACATATTAAACTCATGTAGATATTGGTGAAAATTTTATTTGAATATGTCTTGAAACTCCTTATTTTACATATGATTGATCATTTTAGATAACATTTTCTTATACCATAAAAACTATTTTACGATGTTAGATTCTTGTTTGAGGTGAGAAATATTAACACATGAAATATTTTCATTTAAATTTACTCATCAATGTACAAAGAACAAAAATGCCAATGTATTAAACATATGAATTAGATAATGTGTTAAATCATAGATCCATATTATATCATACTCTTTTAAACTTCTGAGAAATAAC